>LPNX010991129.1:47939-93164 GCA_001517045.1 Pseudotsuga menziesii | reverse complement strand
TGCATTTTGAGGGCTTCTATCTAGCACATGAGTAAAAAATCAGGTTTTCATCGCCAAATTTGGCCAAAAAGTGTTACCCATCTTCATGGAATCACCCATACACTATTTCCTTCTCCAGTAATCTCTATTATAGATATGCTCAAAGGGGATCGTATGATTCAACTTGATGGACCTATCCATGCTTCTAAGTCTCTGAGATCATTTTTTCCTGGAAGAGGTACTGCTACCTATGTCTCTATTATTGGAGGTTTTGATACATCTAGCTCTACTTAAGAGGTGTTTATACTACCTCTAGCTCTATTGGTGAAGGTGACGATCCCTCTCGCTCTGGTCTAAGAGATATGGATGATGCCTCTAGGGGAGGTGGATCATATATGTCATTATAAGTTATTGGACTAGACATATATTATATTTGGCACATTGTATCATCGTTTGATGTTATATATGTTCATATCTTGGGTCGGTTAAGGTTAGGATCCCATAACTAGAGTTGATACGGTAAGTCCAAGTGGGATTGTAGGGAATTATTCTTATGGATGTGTGTGTGTGTGTGTGTGTGTGTGTATAGAGAGAGAGAGAGAGAGAGAGAGAGAGAGAGAGAGAGAGACTTCATTTTTAGGTTTATGTTGGTGTTTAACTATGTTGATGTTTATTTATATGTTGATGGTGATGTGTATGTTAGTTCAGGTTAGATGATGTACTTTGTTAGATAATTTGTGTGATGGTTATGCATGTTATAATATAATGTGTCTTGTGTTTTATCAGATGTTATTATTACATTTTTATATTAGATGATGTCATATGATGTTACATACATACATACATACATACATATATATATATATCTGTGTGTGTGTGTGTGTGTGTGTGTGTGTGTCTTCAATGCATTATTTTCCTCTTTTTCTTATGGAATCTAGTGGACTCAAAATACAATGATTTTTAATAATAGAACGATTCCTCATGAAGTGACGACAACCCTTGTGGTGCAGTGGACTAGAGAACACAAATCAAAGGAAAAATAGCTCAAGACAAGGAAACCGATACTTCCAATCATAAACAAAGAAATCCGTTGGGATTTCTTTGATGGAGAAAGAGAAGGAGAACCTCCTCTAGGAGGTTTGGGAGGTGTTTTATATTTCTTGGAAAAATCAATTTTCAAGTGATATATGCTCCCAAAAACTACATGAATAATAAAGAAGAGCCAGTAGCTTTACATGCTATTATAGAGTTAGTTCTAAACAGGAATTCACCAGTTTACAGGTCTTTGGGGACCCAAAGATGGCTATGGACTGGGTCAACAACAAGATTCATTTAAAAGCTCCCAATTTACAAAAAATTTTAAGAGCTATCACAAGGATTTTGAATCTCTTTTCAATCCTCATCATTACTCATGTTTACAGAGAGTTAAATATGGAGGAAAACAACTTCTCTAAACTTTCTCTACTATTAGTGCTAGGCCACATGGAGACCAAAGAAGTAAGGGAAGAATAGAAGAATACTTACACAGTGATGATGTACATTTTTTACAAGAAATTTTGTGTCAAATAAAACATCTTAAGAAGAGAATAGCAGCCAAAACTGGCATGAGGATGAATATAGGAAATTTTTTATGGTATTTTTGTAAAGACAAGACAAGTAAGCCTTTGATGTGCTAAGGGTTTCATTCCCGTGAAACAATTTGGATGTAAATAAATTTCCTCAGGAACAGTTCATGGTCATTCTTTATTTAGAGTGATGGGTTAATGATGTTACACTCATGTTTATGTTTATTTGTATGTTTATGATGCTATATCGATGGTTTTTATGTTTTATTTTTGTTAGATGGTGAAAATGATCATGATGATGGCATGTTTATGGTTATGTTTATGATGGTATGATCATGATTTTTATGTTTATGTTTGTTAGGTGTTGAAAAATATGATGATCACATGCTTATGTAAAATAACTTTTTACCATTCAAAATGCGGGTATTTAAATCACAAACTATTTTGCTACGACAAAAACATCACAATTTTCATTGTAATTTATGTTATAAAACAAGTTGTTGTATGACTTAACCAATTTTCAAAGCATCAGAAAGTTTTCAAAGTTTTCAAAATGTTAGCATCCTTTCGACTATTTTTCATATTAAATAACTCTTGATTTAAGAATAGCGTACATATAGTTAACACTCATAAACATAACATATTAGATATCACTACAACACAAGTCAATATTTTAGACCTTCATAAAAAAGGTTATTGGGTTTTTAATATTGGTCAAATTTTTAGCATCCTTTGGACCATTTTTATATAAATAATTCCAACCTAAGTTATGTAGACATTTTATTGTATGGTTTCATATTCAGGTTGATATATTGGTTATAAACATAATTTGAAAGTATGGTTGATTAGTAGGTCACCATAAATGTGAAAATATGGATTTAAGTAATGGTCATCAAAAATGTGGAAAAATGTTTCAAGTAATTTAATATATGTTAAAAAAATTATATTTACATAATATCATTGAATTCAATATTTTTTCTGAATTTTGTATTGATAATGGACAAAGTTGTGGAACCTCTATGATTTATGATTGTTATATCATTTGCCATAATATCATGTTTATAATTATTAAATAGTTTGTGTTAGTATTATGTTTATGTAATTTTTTATTTATTTGGTTTTCATATTGTTCTCATATAATTTCTATGGATATTATAATTTATTGTAATTTTCTGAATAATGTAGTAAAATTTGTCATAATATTATACGTATATAATAATATTATTTTGTTGTAACTTTATGTTGAGAATTACAAACTAATATATACTGATTTTTAATAAATAAATTAAGACTTCGTCATATAATGTTGTACATAAATTAATTATTCAAATGATAAACATAAATGAATAATTTTTTATTTACAAGTGTAACAAAACATCATAACAAAAAGTCAAGTATTACCATGTAATATTATTATAATATATAAATTTGAATATCACAAAAAAAATGTAAATATGAGAATCAATATAACATGTCAATGTATCATTCAAGATTTTTATTTTTTTCGACAATAACTCACTTTACAATGACAACTATCAAATCTCTAACAGGAAGAAAAACAAATACTAAATTAAAAGAACACCCTTTTCTCTCACTTGTAAAGCCAAAAGTTGCATTTTGTAAACTTATTATCAGTGATCATGATCTTCATTATATAATATAACAATAGCCCACATTGAAGGAACACATCTTATACCCTCTAAAAGATTTAGGTGAAGGAACACTTCACTATAGTGACTTGGCCACACATATGGATTTTTCTTGCAAATATTTTAGTTTAGTCAATTGAAAGGAAATTTGTATCTGTAATACTTTGATTTTGAATCCTCACATGCATAAATTCAATTTATGTAAATGTTGTAAATATGTTAATGATATTGATGTTAACTTGTTAATGATGTTGAGAATTTTGTAACAACGTTATTGATATTAATACTATGTTGAGTTGATGATATCGATGGTATGGAAAAAATGATAATGATATCTTGATAATAATAATTTTATTAATATTGTTATGATGAAATGGACTTGTCTTTTTATATCGATGATTATGGTGATACCAATCTGATGTAGATGATGATCTGAGGATATGAAGATGATTTGAAAATATTAATTATATTGATGACATTGATTACAAATGATTGATAATAATTGATGGTATTGTGTATTAAAATGGTTAGCAAGTATGACAATTTAATGTCAATATTAAATTGATTACAATTATTTCGATAAGGTTCAATTAGTGTGATAAAATCAATGAATATCTTAATTTTGCATTGTCTTGTATATGGGAGCTATTTAAGGTTGTGATGATAATATTAGTTGAATAGTTCAATGATCATTAGTGGTGTAACTCAAATGACAAAATTGAGGATTGATTATGATTAGATACATAATTAGCATGATTTGTTTGTGGATGCTCTTGAAGATAGTATTCAAATTATTGCAATTATTTGCATTAAAACTTATGTACTTTCCCCTTAAATGAGATTGGAGAACATTATAAAAGGTAGTTGGATCAAACACGAGGAAATGTTATCCTTATTGATGACCTAGGTCCAATGCAATATCTTTTTTTAGAGGAGGATTACGACAACTCTAGTGCATGATATTTGTTATGTTGATACCTTGCAATCATTGTGCTAATTGTTATGATGCACCTTATGATGATTTATTTGGACTTGATGTTTTGTATAAGTATTTTCTTGAATATTTATGATGAGTATTCCCTTGAATTATGTTAAGTGTTTCCTTGAGAATTAACGAGTATGGCTTATGTTGAGAATTACTGAGTATCTCTTTAATGGTTAAGGTTAAGTATTGATATATCCTTGATTGTTCATAATACATTTGAAACTCATGTGTGTGTGTGTGTGTGTGTGTTCTTGAAAATTCTAACCTTTCTATAGGTCATGTTCCCAAGACCCATGCTAACCAAGTTCAAATGTTGGGATAAGCCGTCAATAATGAAACTTCAAATACATATAGATATGAATATGCATATTCTAAATATAGAATTAAAAAATATATTGTTTGTTATTTTTAATTTATTATATCATATTTTTAAAGGATATAGATCTTTCCTTCTTGCCATATGTTTTTGAAATTACAACAAACAATAAATATGATTATCTTCAATGATAATTTTCACTCTAATTAGTTGATTATGATCCAATTGTAACAATACAATAAATTAAAATATAAAACCCATATTGTAATGAACTAAATGGAAATTAAGAAAGATCATCTCTACATATGGAGAATGGAATAAAATAATTCCATAGAAACACAAATTACTTGATAGACATGAAACATATTTCACATAAAATTGTTTGTTAACCAACTCAAATTGTTTAAACACTACATCCAATAATCAAGTTTCCATTTCCATCACCATAACATTTAGAAATTGAGAATATAATTTGACAATCAAAGATAACAATAACAAAATCATATCTCAATTTATAACTGATGAAATAAAACATGCATATACAAATCTATGTTGCCATCACCCTCATTATCTTCCTCGGTTGTCACAGTAGCATTGTTTTTCTCAAAAACATTTTTAGATCTAGAGTCGTGTCTTAATATGAACCATCAATCTTTATCCAACACATCTAGGTAAAAGAACACTTAGTTACAGTGTTTTGGGAAAACATAAGGTTCCTTACTTTCATCCCACGTCTTTCTATAGTTGATACATATCAACCCACTATCATGATATTCCTTTACATTATTCTTATCGAATTTGTCCCACCACCTGCACCTAAAAATAACACATTAGAAATATCAGAAGTCCATGTGAATGATCTCTTATATATTTCCAACATAACCCAACATCCCTACTATCAGGTTTCGATCGTTGTGGCTAGCATGACTTGATTGGTCGAACTCAGATTCCACTCCATAGTCTTGTGTAATATTGCCATCATCAGCATCCTTTGTGAGAAAATTATATTTATAAGCCAACATAAATGGGAACAAATGCACCTATAAAAAAATTAACAAATGATGGTGTCATAAGTCTAATAACCCAACCATTAATATATTAAACATAGATGTTATAGTTCAAAGTCACATTATAAAGTTAGAAATGTATAGAAATGGATTATTATCAAGTTGTTGCACTCGATCCCAATGTTTAGTGAATCCTCCTCTTCAAGCACGTAACAAAAAAATGCGCCATATTTCTCTCTTACTTGGTCTACAACCCAACTGTTGGGATAGATCATTAGCATATTTTATTTCAAATGATATGGAAAAGGAATGCTTCTACTGTGAAATTGCCTAATTTTTTTGTAAATGTCTCATTTCCTCCTCTTCTCTTCATACAATGTGATCAACAATTGTGTTTCCTCTCTGTTGTAAAGAATGAATTGATTGATTGCATCATTTTCTAAAGTCACCATTACATATTCATGGAAACATAACCACGTTTAGGATGTATGGGATCAAATAAATGTTTTGAAGTTTGTTGTGAATACTTACTATGTGGAAGTTTGTGAAGATCGAAAGATAAGTAACTTACTCTTTATCATGTGCATTTTTGCATTCATTTCCAGTACTTCCCCTTCCCTTTTGTCCTCATCATGTTCATCATCTCAAATCACTACACCTAGTGTTTGGTCAATTTGATTGATGTACTCACTGGCATAATAGAACGAATCATATACTATATACTGCTATGCCATAGACCTTTCAGGTTTTTCCCTTTGTCAAATAAATACCTTCATTTTTTGCATGTACCTCTCCAATAATAACATCCAACGACATGATACCACCTAGACTAATTCAACCTCATCGACTATGTGAATTAGAAGATGAACCTAGAAGTCCATGAAACTTGTCGATAGTTCCTTCTTAAACATACAAACAATTTCATTTATCTCTTGATGCCACTGGGGAGTTCTGGCAATGTAAATTTCCTTTGATTTGATCCATTGTACAAATGCATATAGTCTATATATGGCACGTAGTAGTTCATCGAAAAGGTCATGGTTCACACACCCATGCATGAACAATAGATAATGACACTACATAGTAAACACAAAATTAATTGCATTTTAACTTGTGGGGTAAAATATAAAATATAAAATAATTATTTTTTTTTTGCATTATATGTACCCTTAGAAGGTTAATATGGTAATGTGGTTTCAAACTCGACAACTATGTGTCTGTAGTGAAGTAGTGTTGTAGAGTAGTCCCATATAAAGAAGGCACCTTCACAACCAATATAACTTCCTTTTTCCAAATTAAGATCTTCTTTCTTCAAAATACATGGGACATCTCTTATTTTAATGAAAAAAGACGGGTCATCAGGCTCCTCTATTTTCTTGTCTTGGAAAATTCTTACTTTTAGTATTTGAATAAATAAGATCTCCCCTGACAGCTAACTTGTCATTTTTTTTATGATATGTGGCACCACAAAGAACATCAAACATTTTTAAATTTATCCATGGGATCTAATAAGTGGATAATATTAATATGCTCCCCACATGGGTGATCTTAAAATATCGATTTCCTTTTCATCCCTTTCAACATTTTCTCAACATAGGTGTTGAATAATTTAGGATCATTAAACATAGGTTCCCCATTTGAATCGAACATATTTTCAATTTCCTTCTCCTTCTCTCTATCATATGCCCTAATCTAGTCAACCGATGCCATTATTTAAGGCATTTGGGTTCTCTCTAGTTTTACCATTGGAAGTAGTTGTTTCTCTTCTATAAGGGTGGTTTTCTAGGAGGAATACCCTAAAGCAGTCATACACTAGCTTTTGAAGGTATTTAGACCACATATCCTTCATATAAGGTCCATAATATTTACATCCATGATAAACTTTTGTTACAAGACATATAATTTTGTGGTATACAGAGCATGTTAGTGATGAAGATCAAGACATACACACCAACTTAAATATGCCAAAAAATATTGCTTTGAAATATAAACAAATAAAAAAACATATTTACCTTATCAAAATCCTAACCATGAATAATCATGTGTGGTGTATGCACATATTCCATACAACATAAAAGTCCTCTCTGATGGGATGGGTCTCATTACATCATATATTTGTATCCCTTCTCATAATTCCTTCAGTTCATCGATCAATGGTTGTAGGTAAACATCCATATTCTTCACTTGTGTTCTACCAAGGACTATGAGATAAATCATAATATGTTCATTCTTCATGAACAACCATGGGGGATATTTTTATTGATCATTACTATAGGCCAAAAAATAAAGTTGGTGTCATTTGGGAACATGTGTTGACACCATCAATG
Organism: Pseudotsuga menziesii; assembly: GCA_001517045.1. Lineage (NCBI taxonomy): Eukaryota > Viridiplantae > Streptophyta > Pinopsida > Pinales > Pinaceae > Pseudotsuga > Pseudotsuga menziesii. The sequence continues at coordinate 85,336 of LPNX010991129.1, read as the reverse complement.
GCTATGCTCAATCAAAGGTTGAGTACTTCATCCTTGAATTTATCGATCCATGTATCATCAATATGCTTCATGGCTACTAAATTTGTTGGGATTCGCATAATTCCTTCCTCACTTCGGTGCGATGCATGCCATCCATTCAACATAGGTAATTGCAATGAAAGATCCTTTGAATCCTTGGAAAACGAATTCTCCTTAACATCTTATGAGGAGGAGCATGTTCTTTATCCTTTCTTTTCGATTCTTAATACATGTCCTACCTGCATTTTGGACATATATCTTTGTCTTCCAATTTGCCTCTATATAGAATACAATCATTGGGACACACCATTATATGATATGTACTCAACACCCAACATTTTCAACATTTTCTTTTCCTCTTCGCACTTGTCGAGAAAGATGTTATCACTCAGAAGTACCTTATCTTTGAATAACCTGCAATCAGTGGGCAATACAAATCTACCATTCCATTTAACATTCATGATGTTATTAATTCTGTCACAGCAATCTTGGGACAAGTATAAACTCACAAGTGATTCAATTCACAAATTACACATGAAATGATGCAATGGTATTGCAATAGGAGGTTGTAGTTCTGTATTATCAGTAAAAGAATGAATAATACAATACAATGTCATGAAAAATGCATGCATTCCAAGCTAATTCGAATTCTCTAGGAGGTCATTCGAATTGCATGGATGAGTGTAGCTTAACTGAATGCTAGACACACTTGGCACACTTAGTTAACCATTGATATAATCCATAACTGACTCTCACACTAAGTCCTAACTCAATCGAAGTGCAATAGACGACTGAGTCTAACTGAATGTGACTCAACGCATGTCACTGCATGTCCAACTCAAGGTGGTAGCACATACCTAACTCCAATTAGCTCTGATGAAGTTAATTGAAGTGACACTTGTCATCAGAAGTTGGTGGAGGCACCTTAGTTCACTCCAGATCAACCAAATCATCCCAAAATAGCCATTTGTATGAAGATGTGCCTTTACAACTCAGCTTAATTGATTGTTAGGTGAAACAACAATAAGTTAGCAATTAGGTGTAGTTATGACTCTCAGATCACTCTAGAATTTCTCCCTGCTTGAATGAGGAATCCCAGTTAGCCTCCTCGATTGAAGGAGAAGGCTTAGTTTTCCTCCTTGACTGAAGGAAGGCATGGGTGTGCTCATGCTGATGTCATAGTGTCCTGATCTAATGCCAATTAAGTCAATTAAACTTAGGATAGTGGGTAAATAGGACAAAATTAACCAAATAAGTGTGAAATGACTCCAACACCCCACCTTAAGCTATTCTCAGGAGGAGTAAAAATAAAATGCATGAAATTATAGGGCCCCAAAAACAATGGCCATAGGTCACTCTGTACAAAAATTTAACTCTAACAATGCTCAAAATAAATCTAAGTGAGGAAAGAGGGAAAACCCAGTGGAAACAAACCCCCCCCTCAAGCTGAACACTGAAGAAGTAACTGATCACCCTGATGAACTCACCCCCAACAGTGAATGGAGGTAAGTGAACTTTTTCTCTGTAAATCTCTTGGTGAATATATCTTCAATATGCTCATCTACAGGGCAGTATTGCAGAACTATGGTCCTGTCATGCACCAACTCTCTGATGTAGTGCATGTGAATCTATATATGTTTGGTCCTCTTCCTGGTAAATGGATATGTGGATATATTAATAGTACTTTGATTGTCACAAAATATGACTTTGGACAAAGTACTACCAATATCTAACTATGAAATAATTCCTTGCAACCAAACAGCTTGGATGTAAGCATTCACTACTCCCTTGTACTCAGGTTCTATTGAAGACAATACAATGGACATTTAATTTTTGCTAGACCAAAAAAAGGGTCCACCACCAAACATAAAGACAAACCTAGAAGTGTACTTTCAATCAGTAGAATCTCTTGTCCAATATGAATCTGTATATTCAACCAACTCTAACTCCGAATTTGCAACATAGTGAATGCCGTAGGATCTTGTGCCCTAAATATACTGAAGGATATTCTTGGATTCCTTCCAATGCAGGTCATGAGGATGATGCATGTATCTTGATATAGCAATCACATAATAACATATATCAGTTGATGAATGAGTCAAGTAAAACAAGCTACCATTCAGCTGGCGGTAGATAGTGCAATCCATGGATGGAGTGTTTTTTCCCCCTTCAAGGCTGACTCCTGAGAGGAAAGGGAATGGATAAGATTTACATTCATCCATTTAAAACATCACTAAAAGGTATTAAATTTATTTATACTGATTTACCATTATCCCATCAAAATTTTGTGCAATTTCGAGCCCCAAAAACTATTTTAGCAGACCTAAATCGCTCATCTCAAATGCATCATGGAGGGCAGTTTTTATGAATGAAATGGAAGCAAGTGTGCTACCAGTAATCAATATATCATAAAAATATAAAACAATGATAATTAAATGACCATCATACTACTATAGATAAACATTCGGATCAGACTTACACATTTGGAATTTTTGTGAAAGTAGAAAGGCATCCATCTTGTCTTACCATGATCTTGGGACCTGTTTCAACCCGTATAATGACTTCTACAATTTGAAAACCAAAGTAGGATATGAAATGTAGCCCTTGGGATTATTTATGTATATCTCCTCATTAATATATTCATGTATAAAGGCACTCTTGACATCCATATGATCAGCAGGATTTCCAATGTTTTCCTCGACAAAAGAAAGTGTCTTCTTGTTCCAAGTTGGGAAATTTGTTTGCACTTAAGAATCTGATTATGAATATGATATTTATTTCTCACTGATATCAAATATAATTTCTGCAAAATAATAGTCACTACTCCCACTTTTATCACCCAATTTGTCAGCAGAACAGGCAGGAAAATCAACAGAATTTTCTTCAACTAGCTCTACCTGTTGGAGAGGCTCATCAAACTAAACAATTCTTTTGATGAAAATTTGTTTTTTTATGATATATAGAAAATTTAATTCTTTATATATTTAGTATATCCAATAAACAAACTTTCAACACTTTTCGGTTGCAAATATTTCCTCCTATCAGACAGAATCCGGGCCCATGCAGTGGACCCAAACACCTGAAATTTGACACATACAGATTGTGTCCAGAATAGGATTCAAAAGGTGTCTTAACTTTCATGGAGGAGTGAGGTACTCTGTTCTATATGTTTGCAGAAAAATTCATGGCCTCATCCCACAAATTTTCAGCGAACCCGTTTGTTTCTAGCATGCATGTGGTTATCTCCTTGAGAGAGTGGTTTTTCCTTTCCGCTACACCATTTTGCTAAGGGGTGTAGGGAATGGAATGTTGGATATTTATCCCACTGTCTAAAAATATTTACAGAAATTCATTACTGATTTATTCTCCTCCATTATCAGATCTCAAATATTTAATCTTTTTCCTAGAGGCATTTTCAACCAGTGCATTCAATTCTATGATTTTTTCTAAAACTTCTGACTTTTTCTTAATGAAAAACACCCTGGTGTATCTAGAAAAATCATCTACGAAGGTTAGTACATACCGAGATCCATTCATGGATGTGATGGGAATTGGTCCATTGATATCAAAATGCAGCAGCACCAATATACTTGATGCATGACAAGCCTTCCCTTGATCAAACTTATGCTTAGGGTGTTTTCCCATAACACAACCCTTGCGAATTCCTTTGGTAGATTTGATTGTCGGGAGGTATTCAACCATGGAATTATTCTGAAGTTTATGCAAGTACTTAAAAATTAAATGAACAAATATCTCATGCCATAGTCTATTGACCTCATTTCCATGAGTCAGAAGAGCGGTGGACTTTGCAACCGCCAGAAAATGGGAAAACTCGTAGGCTTTTGCATGATGGTTTGTAAGGCCTTTTGCAACAAGTTTCCCGGATGAAATATCATTTATTTCCACATAATTGGGGCTGAAGGTTACTCTCTTTGGCACTTCAATATTATTCATTTGATATACACTCAGTAGTTTGGAGGCCAGAGAGGGAACATACAAAACATGATAAAAACTGCCATTTTCAAGTTTGACAATACCTTGTCCTTTTGAAATGATGGTGGAATCATCTCCCATGTGGATGGGAATGATATTTTCAGTGTCAAGGGAGGAAAAAGAATCTATTCTTGCCATCATTTGATTCGAAGCTCCAGAGTCTATCAATAGACCTGTGGGCTTCGAGGTGCTCTCCATGAGAGCATGACCTCTTTTTTGCTGGGTATCTCGATCTTGATTATATCTCCTTTGAAGGTTCTCAGGGAGATTTATATCATTTCTCTCAAAGAGAGAAGTCATCTCATCAATTTTCTTCTTCATGCAGGCATGCTCAAGGTGGACGCCCTTCCCGTAGTAAGAACATTTGACTTTCTCCTTGCCTTGATGTCCTTTTTTCTTGTGTTTCTTTGATCCATAAGGATCCTCTTGCTGTTTCTTTTCTTTAGGATTTGGAGCATCCATTTTATCCTTTGGATTCTTTTTCTTCCCTTTTTCTTTCAAATATTTTGGCCTCGAAGAAAACAAATCTTGATATTTTGAGGATATGAGGATCCCCATCTGAACAAGCTTATCATGCTCATTTGTAATGGTTCTGATGAAGGCATCAAGAGAAGGAATTTTCCAGTTTGGGGTTGTTAGCTTCCCTGTGTGGAACAATTAAACAAAGACAGAATAGTTTGGACCCAATTTGGAGCAAATAGCTAGGATGAGCTTGTCATATTCCTTCTCCACCTTGCACTACTTTAGCTGGAGCACTAGATGCTTGAATTTTGTGAAAAATTCATTCATGGATTCGAAACTTCTTGGATTCAAGGAGATCAACTCATTCTCAAGCTGATAGATCTGAAGATCATCCCATTTATCAAACAAGGTAGCGAGATGGTCCCAAATCTCTTTCAGAGTCTTCAATCCCGAGATGTGGAAAAGAAGATCTTTGGAGATGGACAAACTCGGTGAATCCATTCTCAGAGAATATAGCTTTCAATGACTCCACTGGTGACATGATCTAGAGATCAATTTTTAAAAGAAAACCAGCAGACTCTACTGGGGAAATGAGCTCATTGTAAAATCATGGAAATGCATGATGAAAATATAAGGTACTCAAGTTTTAGTTTTCTCCAAGATGTCTTATGCTTTTTTGTAAATTTTTTCCTATCTTTTCCTAAGCTTGTCAAAATAGTTTTCCAATGTTCATTGCGCTCAAAACAAAACCATGAATTTACTCATGTATATCATTCTTTATGAATTGAAAGTATTTCATCATCCTGTACATTTGATTTTGATCAGGATCCTTCATTCAAACCACATGACATTAAAGATCACCCTTGTGAGACTCATTAAACCATAGTTGATAATATATCATTCCCACATAGCCCTGTTCGTTCCAATATTCCAAACCGATACAAACCACTTCACTTACCTCTTATTCTTCATGATTTCCCTACAAAGCACTACAAGTACCTTCCTAGTTTTGATGGAGAATCCAAGAACCTTATAGCGAAGAAACATTTAAAATCCTTTAAGTGTTTCCTTGACCTCTTTGAAGTAGAACATGATGATGTTTGCACGAGGAATTTTTCCCATCCTTGCAAGTAGATGTTAAGGAATGGTTTAAGCAATTGCATCCTGAATCCATCAGTACATGGGAAGAGATTTCTGATGTCTTTTTGAAATTTTGGGGTAAGAGGAGGTCATTGGACCAAATACTTTCATAGTTCTATTCCATGAAGAAACAAGAGGGTGAAACGATGTCTAGTTTTAACAGGAGCTTTGCAAGATTTTATTATAACATTCCAAAAGAAATCCAACCTCATGAAAACATTGCTAAACTTTATTATTCAACTACCTTTCCTCCCAAATTGTCATTTCTTATTTTGGAGAGAAAGTCAGTCACATTGCAACATATGTTTATTGATTGTTTGGAGGTTGAAGACAATCTTAGGATGTCTTCAACCTCCAAACAATGGTGATAAAATGGAAAAGAAATTAGAGTTGGTTGAGTCACATAAACAAAAATAAACATTCTCTTTGCATCTCAAACCTTCTCTTAGTTGAGCCACATAAACAAAAATAAACATTCTCTTTGCATCTCAAACCTTCTCTTAGTAAACAAAAAGATGATCAGCCAAATGATGTAAAAGAAGATGGTTTTACTAATTTGTTTTCTGAAGATTGCAATCAGCCCGTTACAAATTTTGTTAGTGGCAATTTTAAGAAAAAATTTCAGTATGCCCATATATGATGAATATGAGCATGAATACTTGGATGTTGTACCTAAAAAACCAGCTGTAAATTTTGTAATTTCAAGGCCTGTTAGTGAAGAAAATTGGACTGTGATCCAAATTCAAAAGGCTGAAAAAAGGAAGGATAGTGAGGGTGCTGAAGGTGACTTTTTACCTTTCTGTTATTCTTCACTTGAACTGATAAGACAAATACTTGAGGCTTCTAAATATAAACATAATTTTGAGGATATGGAAAATATCATAAACTTTTTAGAACTCGGAGATGAGGAGGATAAACAATAGTGCAGTCAATCTCAACACGAGGAAAAATCAATGGTTTGCAATGAGGAATTGGATTTCAAAGAAATAGGTAAGGGTTTTCAAATAAATGCTTCTTTAAATCTTTCAAATTCATCAATTTCATCTCAAGAAGAAGGATTTTGTTTGCTTGATTCTATTGGAGAAAAGAATGATATTTCTACTGAAGCATATAAGGAAGGTGAAGTTTTAAATTCAGAAATTTTGAATGAAATTGTGGATATTTCATTTGAAAATAGTCATGAGAGTTCCTTTCAAAGTTCTTTTGAAAATTAGTTTGACAGTATACAAGAAGGGTTACTTTTTGGACAGCTTTATCCTGACAAACATGTCATTGAGTATTTTGAAATTTGTCATGGTTTTTATGATCCAGTAGCAGAGTACATGGATAAATTTTTCAGATGGGGTAGTTTGTTATGTGTTTGCAAAAAAGGACATAATTTTCATCATAACCTTTTGCCATTTTGTTCCTATGTTCTAATTTCAATCAAGCATGAGGAAGAAGCAAAATTATTGGATCAATTGCTTGATTGGATTCATTGGAAGTCAAGTTTTGCTTGATTGGGGATTTGTGCTCAGTTAGGTAGGATAGGTAGGTATGAATAAGATCAACATGGTGAGCATTTCTTTCAGCATTTTTTGGTTTAGTTTAATTTTCAAGTGCAGTTCAGTTAAAAGTTAAGGTCTGTAGTTACAGTTGATTTCAGTCTTCAGAGTATGGCCAGGTGACAGGTTGTAGGTTGACAGAGTGGGATTTGTTTGCATAATGGTTTCAATTGATGGTTCACTTCAAAACAGGTTGTGGGTTTTATAGAAATATTGGGAGCATCCCAATGGATTTGGCACCTAGTCTATGGGATTCTTTGCTACCTCGCACGGAGGATAGAATTCCTAGTGGAGCCAGCTGTTAGCACTATTTATTTTTGCTAAAAGCTAGTGCTATCATTATATTGATTTTAAATCTCTATTGGTGACTTGAGCGGTTTCAATTTTTCTCATTGGATAAATTATTAAATCATTTCCTAGTTTGCAAGAAGGATGACCCTAAAAATTTATTTGAGCAAAAATGAAATTCTTAAAGGCCTTTTGATTAAAAAAGAAGATTGTTTGATTATCTTGGCTTAATAATGGTTATTTATCAAGTGTATGGACCAAGGTTTTTTTTTAAATGAAGAAGTGCCAAAGTGTATTTTTGAAAAAGGGAATTTGGCACAAGCACAAGCTCAACACCAAGACAAGTCGAATGTGGGCCACGATTTATATTCTTTTATTAAAGAGACAAGGGTTTATTTTTGGAAATGGCATGAAATGGCCTTGACTGTATTCCATATTTATTTCATATAAAAAGATATTGACAATCTTATGTCAATGTCGAGAGTTACCAATCCAAGCGACAAGCTTCCCAAGGAGTATTACATTTCTTTTCCTTGATATATATCAAAATGCTTGGTGTATATAAATTGTAAAAGGACACATTTATCTTTACAGGTGGGATAAAACATAGGCCAAAACCATGATACCAAGTGAAAAGATGGCAAGCCATCAAGTATTGTCAGCATTTGCGATTGCCTTTCCAGTTGGCAGAGGGAGGAGGTGTGTTTCTGAAGTAATTGAAGAAGATAAAAATTCACGTGTATTTTATTAGCCAGAACCTGACAATTGAATGGTAATGGCGATAGAGAAGAGTAAAGAATTTGATAAAATTGGTCGGCACCATGCATTGAAGGATGTTCTTAAGGAAGCACATTTCCCTTTCTACAATGTTTTATGATTCCATTAGGGAATTGCTTTAAAAGTAGCCAAATGGAGCGACTGCAGGGGGTTGTTTGCATGTCTTCTTTTCGAATTTTTTGTTAGATTTTTATGTTTGGAAGAAGCTTTGAATGCCATCCTTCCGTGAATCACTTGTAGAACATGGAACTGTTCAGATGCTTTCGATGTAGACAGAAATATCTATTGTTTCAGTCAGCATTATGGGAAATTTAAACATCTTATGAAGGCATTCGTCGCAATCCTTCAAGAAGCTAGGCAGCATGACTATAATAGATCCTAGAGGTGGTTTGAGGATGCAAAGGGTGTATGGATCAATGTTCAGATGAAGAGGGTGGTTATTTTGTGTCAAATGGTTGTTGAAACAGACTTGCTTATTTAAACTCATGTGCAGCTTAAAATGAATCAGCAACAAAAATCAAAACCTAAATAATCCAATAGTCAGCAATTATTCTGCTGCTTGAACAAGCAAGGAGAAATTAAATTATTCAATCTGTGGAATTGGGTAGATCTGTTAAAGTTTAATGGTGAAGATAAGAAGATGGAAGAGATCGACGGCTCCTATAAATTCTGCTAAAGTAGCATGCATGAGGTAATGGAATTTTTTAATTTGTGAAATCATTTAAAATCTGGCATATTTCAATGGTGATGATTTGACGAAGAAAGAAATCCATGGACAAGGTCAATTCCGCGAATACAGCTTGCACGGAGAAAGTAAGATTTAAAATCAGTGGAATTTTAAATATCATGTAACTTGGGAAATGTTTTATCATATTTTTTATTTTCCAAATGGATTCACAATCAAAATCCACTTCACTAGCATAAAATGATCTTGGTCTTTGTTTTGTGATGCTTTAGAGGAAAAATGGTCGTGATATGATTTTCATGGACGAGCTAGGCGTTGAGGAGTTTGAAATTATTCAAGAAAATATACATGGATTTCTAGATACAGTTTCTTTCCTAAAAATTTTGGCAAGATTGGATATTGATTCAAATAATAAAGTAAAAGAAATCCCCAAATTTGTGTGTATTGTTGTGACAGGTTTATTAAATTGGGAGGATATAATATTGCTAATGTATGGGCCATAGAATTTCTTAAGGATAAAGAAGGATATGCACCCACCCTATGGGCTCACAATTCAGATGGAATTCTACAAATTCAGAGACAGATTAATTGGACAAAGCCCAGAAACTGAAGCTTAATTCGAAGAATTATTTCGTGAAAATCACTGTTTTAGTCAGTTATTTCAATCAATTGTTTTCGAAAAACCAAAAAGTATTTTCCAAAAACGAAAGAGTATTTTCCTTATAATATGCCATTACACAATAACCTCTCTCAATTGTCACACAAGCTCTATGGTTTAGGAGAAACAAACAGAGTTTCACAGGGCAATTTTCAATTTTAAAAAAAGACTGTATAGCCATCAACGTCCAAGAATTGTTTCAGACAAATAGAGTTGAATTCAAAGAAAATGAGAGATTTTTTTCTTCATCAAAGGTATATAGTCAAAAATGCCTTCAGGTTTTACACAGGTATCACAGGTTGGGAGAATGTAAGAGATCTTCACAGTGTATTTTTTCATAAATTTACAAATTTACTATTTGAGTAACTAATTTCAACCCTGAGGTCCATCTAGGGGGTCTGATACATTATAAATTGGCTCCCCATAGAGGGGAGAAGGAAGGGGATTTTCAAAGAGTAGAGAGGCTCTTCATTGTAATAGGTTTCAGTTTTCCAGAGATGAATAAAATTGCAGAGGAGGAATGTTAAACCTTTTCATGGAAGAGATTCCTGAGCCATCGTTTTCTTCCATAAGTAATTTATTTATGTGATTGTTTTTCCAGTATATCAATCCATTGTGTATATTATTTCATCCTTAAGAAATAGGGTCATGAACTAGAACTCGTCATGTATGCTCTAGGTTCAGTGTTCAAGCATTTTTAAACAATTTTCTTCTAAAGTCTTGCAGAACTCACCCAAGTTTGGTGCTCTGCTTGATGGGTTGTATCCCTTTGTCTGCTAATCAACCTGCTAATACCTTAAGAATGAGGAAATGGTGGCTGCCTTGCCTATGCCCATAAACCTTTTCAAAACCCTACCTATTACAACCTATTTTATACTTGATTGTCGACTCCATTGCCCAATGGTCTCCTCCATAATTGTCCCACCAAACTTTATAAAAACAAACTTGTTATATTTAGAAATCTGACCATCTGAATGTATTTGATTGAATATCTTGAGTATGAAAACTTTGTAAATAGTGAGAGATCCCTCTATGACTGTATTAGGTCAGAAATATAGTCCAAAGTGGTTTTTGTTGTTACCTCAGGATTTACCTTTCATAACCTAGGTACATTCTAAGTGATAACAAATTGGCGATGTTGTCGGGGAGAGAAGCTTCAAATATTCCTTGGGTATGAATGACATAGTTTCATATTTGATTGTTGATGGTGAACAATGGTCAAACATCAAGAAGGTTGTGCATTTTTCACCTAGCGACTCAATTCTCAAAGAATCTAGCTTTTAGTGACTCCACTGGTGACATGATCCAGAGATCAAGTTTTCAAAGAAAACTGGGAGACTCTACTGGGGAAATGAGCTCATTGTAAAAGCATGGAAATGCATGATGAAAAGATAAGGTACTCAAGTTTCAATTTTTTCCAAGATGTCTTATCCTTTTATGTAAATTTTTTCCTATATTTTCCTAAGCTTGTCAAAATAGTTTTCCATTGTTCATTGCACTAAAAAAAACCATGAATTTACTCCTATATATCCTTCTTTATGAATTGAAAGTATTTCATCATCCTGTACATTTGATTTTGAACGGGATCCTTCATTTGAGCCACCTGACATTAAAGATCACCCTTATGAGCCTCATGAAACCATAGTTGATAATATATAGGTCCCGCATAGCCCTGTTCCTTCCTATATTCCAAACTGATACAGACCACTTCACTTACCTCTTATTCTTCATGATTTCCCTACAAAGCACTACAAGTACCTTCCTAAGTTTGATTGAGAATCCAAGAACCTTATAGCTTAGAAACATTTACAAGCCTTCGAGCATTTCCTTGACCTCTTTGAAGTAGAACATGATGATGTTTGCATGATGGATTTTTCCCAATCCTTGCAAGGAGATGTTAAGGAATGGTTTAAGCACTTGCATCCTGAATCCATTAGTTCATGGGAAGATATTTCTGACATCTTTTTGAAATTTTGGGGTAAGAGGTGGTCATTGGACCAAATACTTTCAGATTTCTATTCCATGAAGAAACAGGAGGGTGAAACCATGTCTAGTTTTAACAAGAGGTTTGCAAGATTTTATTATAACATGCCAAAAGAAATTCAAACTCTTGAAAACACTGCTAAACTTTATTATGCAACTACCTTTCCTCCTGAACTGTCATTTCTTCTTTTGGAGAGAAATTCAATCACATTGCAGCATATGTTTATTGATTGTTTGAAGGTTGAAGACAATCTTAGGATGTATAAAAAAATTTGAGACCAAGACATTGGTGATAAAATGGAAAATAAATTATAATTGGTTGAGCCACATAAACAAAAAGAAACATTCTCTTTGCATCTCAAACCTTCTCTTAGTAAATAAAAAGATGATCAGCCCCATGATGTAAAAGAAGATGGTTTTACTAATTTGTTCTCTAAAGATTGCCATCAGCCTGTTACAAATTCTATTAGTGGCGATTTTAAAAAATATTTTAGTATGCCCATATATGATGAATATGGGGATGAATACTTGGATGTTGTACCTAAAAAACCAGCTGTAAATTTTGTAATTTCAAGGCCTGTTAGTGAAGAAAATCGAACTGTGATCCAAAGTCAAAACGTTGAAAAAAGAAAGGATAGTGAGAGTGTTGAAGGTGACTATTTACCTTTGTGTTATTCTTAATTTGAACTGATAAGACAAAGACTTAAGGCTTCTAAACATAAACATAATTTTGAGGATATGGAAAATTTCATAAAGTTTTTAGAAGTGGGAGATGAGGAGGATAAACAATCATGTAGTCATTCTTAGCATGAGGAAAAATCAATGGTTTGCAATGAGGAATTGGATTTCAAAGAAAGAGGCAAGGGTTCTCAAATAAATGCTTCTTTAAATCTTTCACATTCATCAATTTCATCTCAAGAAGAAGGATTTTTTTTGCTTGATTCTATTAGAGAAAAGAATGATATTTCTGCTGAAGCATATAAGGAAGGTGAAGTTTTAAATTCAGAAATTGTGGATATTTCATTTGAAAATAGTCATGAGAGTTCTTTTCAAAGTTATTTTGAAGATAAGTTTGACAGTATGCAAGAAGAGTTACTTTTTGCACAGCCTTCTCCTGACAAACATGTGATTGAGTATTTTGAAATTTGTCATGCTTTTTATGATCTAGTAGCAAAGTACATGGATAAATTTTTCAGATGGGGTAGTTGGTTATGTGCTTGTAGTAATACATGGATAAATTTTTCAAATGGGGAAGTTGGGTATGTGCTTGGTTATGTACTATGCTTGTAGCATAGTACATGGATAAATTGTTCCTATGTTCTAATTTCAATCAAGCATGAGGAAGAAGTAGAATTATTGGATCAATTGCTTGATTGGCTTCATTGGAAGTCAGGTTTTGCTTGATTGGGAATTTGTGCTCAGTTAGGTAGGATTGGTAGGTATGAATAAGTTCGACATGGAGAGCATTTCTTTCAGCAGTTTTTATTTTGGTCTCAGTTTCAAGTGCAGTTCAGTTATAGGTTAAGGTCTGCAATTACAGTTGCTTCCAGTCTTTAGAGTATGGCCAAGTGATACGTTACACATTGACAGAGTGGGATTTGTTTGCAGAATGGTTTCAGTTGATGGTTTAGTTTAGAACAGGTTGTGGTTTTTATAGAAATATTGGGAGCATCCCAATGGATTTGGCACCTGGTCTATGGGTTTCTTTGCTACCTCGCAGGGAGGATAGAATCCCTAGTGGAGCTAGCAGTTAGCACTATTTATTTTTACTGAAAGCTAGTGCTATCATAATATTGATTTTAAATCTCTATTGGTGATTTGGGCAGTTTCAAGTTTTCTCATATGATAAATTATTAAATCATTTCCTTGTTTCCAAGAAGGATGAGCCTAAAACATTTTTTGAGCAAAAAGGAAATTTTTAAAGGCCTTTTGATTAAAAAAGAAAATTGTTTGATTATCTTGGCTTAATAATGGTTATTTATCAAGTTCATAGACCATGTTTTTTTTAAAAATGAAGAAGGGCCAAAGTGTATTTTTGAAAAAGGGAATTTGGCACAAGCGCAAGCTCAACACCAAGACAAGTCGAATGTGGGCCACGATTTATATTCTTTTATTAAAGAGACAAGGGTTTATTTTTGGAAATGGCATGAAATGGACTTGAATTTATTCCAAATTTATTTCATATAAAAGGATATTGACCATACCAATCTTATCTCAATATCGAGAGCTACCAATCCAAGCACTAAGCTTCTTAAGGAATCTTACATTTCTTTTCCTTGATATATATCAAAATGCTTGGTGTATATAAAATGTAAAAGGACATGCTTATATTTACATGTGGGATAAAACATAGGCCAAAACCATGATACCAAGCGAAAACATGGCAGGACATTAAGTATTGTTAGCATTTGCAAACGCATTTCTAGTTGGCAGAGGGAGGAGGCGCATTTGTGAAGTGATTGAAGAAGATAAACATTCATGTGTATTTTATCAGCCAGAACCTGACATTTGAATGGTAATGGCGATAGAGAAGAGTAAAGAATTTGATAAAATTGGTAGACACCATTCATTGAAGGTTGTTCTTAAGCAAGCACATTTTCTTTTTACAATGTGTTATGATTCCATTAGGGCATTGCTTGAAAAGCATCCAAATGGAGCAACTGCATGGGGCTATTTGCGTGTGTTCTTTTTGGATTATTTTTTATATTTTTATGTTTGTAAGAAGCTCCAAATGCTATCCTTCCATGAATCACTTGTAGAACATCAACTTGTTCAGATGCTTTTGATGTAGACATAAATATCTATTGTTTCTATCAGCATTCTAGGTAATTTGAACATCTTATGGAGGCATTGGTCACCATCCTTCAAGAATCTCGGCAGCGTGACTATAATAGCTTGCAGAGGTGGTTTGAGGATGCATAGAGTGTATGGATCAATGTTCAGATGAAGCAGGTGGTTATTTTGTGTCAAATGGTTGTTGAAATAGACTTTCTTTTTAAACTCCTATGCAACTAAAAATGAATCAACGACACAAATCAAAACCTAAATCATCCAACAGTCAACAACTATTCCGCTGCTCGAACGAGCAAGGATAAATTAAAATTCAATCTGCGGAATTAGGCATATCCATTAAAGTTTAACGGTGAAGATAAGAAGATGGAATATATCAGCGGCTCATATAAATTCCGCTAATGTAACATGCACGAGGTAATGGAATTTTTTAATTCACAGAATCATTTAAAATCCGACATGTTTCATTGGTGATGATTTAATGGAGAAACAAATCCACGAAGAAGGTCAATTCCGTGAATACAACTTACATGGAGAAAGTAAGCTTTAAAATCAGCAAAATTTTAAGTAGCATGCAGCTTGGGACATGTGTTGTCATATTTTTTATTTTCCAAATGGATTCACAGGCAAAATCCATTTTTCCAGCATAAAATGATCTTGGTCTTTGGTTTGTGATGCTTTATAGGAAAAATGGTCGTGATTTGATTTTCATGGAGGAGCTAGGCATTGAGGAGTTTGAAACTCTTCAAGAAAATATACATGGATTTCCAGATACAGTTTCTTTCCTAAAAAATTTGGCAATATTGGATATTGATTCAAGTAATGAAGTAAAAGAAAGCCCCAAATTCGTGAACGTATTGTTGTAACTGGTTTATTAAATTGGGAGGATGTAATATTGTTGATGTACGAGCCATAAAATTTATTAAGGATACAAAATGATATGCACCCACCCTATGGTCTCACAATTCATATGGAATTCTACAAATTCAGAGACTGAGATTAATTGGACAAAGCTCGAAAACTGAAGCTTAATTCAAAGAATTATTTCATGAAAATGATTGTTTTAGTCAATTATTTCAATCAATCTTTTTTGGAAAACCGGAAAGGATTTTCCAGAACTGAAATAGGTTTTTCCTTATAACATTTCATTCCACCATAACCTCTCTCAGTTTTCACATAGGTGCTATGGTTTAGGAGAAAAAAAGTGAGTTTTATAGGGCAATGTTCAAGTTTTTAAAAAGACTGTTTTATCCATCAAAGTCCAAGAATTGTTTCAGACAAATTGGGTTGCATTTTATGAAACAGAGAGAGGTTTTTATTCATCAGACCTATATTCAAAAACCTCCTTCAGGTTTTACACAGGTATCATAGGTTGAGATAATTTAATAGATCTTCACAGGGTGTTTTTCCAAAAATTTACAAATTTACTATCTGATTCATCAGTTTCAAAATCAGATCCTGAGGAGCTGGACCTGAATCAGATGAAAAGAAGACATGGGTTTTTTCAAGAACATCTCCAGCTACAAACATCGCTTTCAGTTTTTGCAGAGCTATCACCATTAGATATATGTAGGAGGGGATTTTAAGCCTATTTTTTAGTAGTCCACATTTTATTTCTGTTTTATGTAAATCGTGGTAAATATGCCACGTTAGAGTTTGTTAGAAGTTTGTTCTTTAGTTTGTAACTAATTTCGACCATGAGTTTGGTCTGGGGAGTCTAATACATTATAAATTGGCTCCCCATGGAGGGGATAATGAAGGGTATTTTCAAAGAGCAGAGAGTCTCTTCATTGTAATAGGTTTTAGTTTTCCAAAGATGAATAAAATTGCATAGGAGGAATGTTAAACCTTTTCATAGCAGAGATTCATGAGCCATCTTTTTCTTCAGTAACTAATTTATTTATGTGATTTTTTTTCCAGTATATCACTCCATTCTGTATCTGCTTCCATGCTTGAGTAATAGGGTCATGAACTAGAATTCATCCTGTATGCTCTAGGTTTAGTGTTCAAGAATTTTTAAATAGTTTTCTTCTAAATACTTGCAAAAATCACCCAAGTTTGGTGATCTGCTTGATGTGATGTCTCCCTCTGTCTTCTAATCAAACTGCTAATACCCCGAGACTGAGGAAACAATGTCTACCTTTCCTCTATCCATAAACCTTTTCAAAACCCTACCTCCTACAACCTAGTTTAGACCTGATTGTCGACTCCATTTCCCAATGGTCTCCTCCATGATTGTCCTACGAAACTTTATAAAAACAAACTTGTTTTATTCAGAAATTTGACCTTCTAACTATCTTTGATTGAATATCTTGAGCATGAAAACTTTGTAAATAGTGAGAGATCCCTCTTACTATATTAGTTTTGAAATACAGTCTAAAGTGGTTTTTGTTGTTACCTCAGGATTTACGTTTCACAACCTAGGTACATTCTAAGTGATAACAGCTGGAATTTGAGCTTTTGCTCAATTTTGCATGAAAGATCCATCAAAAATCATGTTTTTGAATAATAGTGCTTCGTCCCACCGTGGCTCTGATACCATATTAACTTTGTCAAAGCAATATTGGGACAAAGTATAAACTCGGAAGTGATTCAATTGACAAATTACACATGAAATGATGCAACGGTACTGCAATAGGAGGTTGCAGTTCTGTATTATCAGTAAAAGAATGAATAATACAATACAATGTCATGCATAATGCATGAGTGCCAAGCTAATTTGAATTCTCTGGGAGGTCATTCGAATTGCATGGATGAGTGTAGCTTAACTGAATGTTAGACACACTTAGCACACCTAGTTAACCACTAATCTAATCCATAAATGACTCTCACACTAAGTCCTAACTGAATCAGAGTGCAATAGATGATTGATTCTAACTGAATGTGACTCAACACATGTCACTACATTTCCAACTCAAGGTGGTAGCACATCCATAACTCCAATTAGCTTCGATGAAGTTAACTAAAGTGACACTTGTCATCAGAAGTTGGTTGAGGCACCTTAGTTCACTCTAGATCATCCCAAAATATCCATTTGTATCAAGGATGAACCTTTACAACTCAGCTTAACTAATTGTGAGGTGAAACAACAATTAATTAGCAATTAGGTGCACTTATGACACTCAGGTCACCCTAGAATTTCTCCCTGTTTGAAGGAGGAAGCCCAGTTAGCCTCCCTGATTGAACGAGAAGGCTTAGTTGGCATCCTTGACTGAAGGAAGGCATGGGTGTGCTAATGTTGATGTCATAGTGTGCTCATCCGATTTCAATTAATTCAATTAAACTTAGGATAGTGGGTAAATAGGCCAAAATTGACCAAATAAGTGTGCATGTTAGTTAAATGACTCCAACAAATGTCGACCATTTTCAATGTTGATTGTGTGACAATATTCCTCAAAATATAAGGTAGTTGATGTTCATTTACATCAAAATTTCAAAAAAACATGCATCTAACATGTCATACATTGCTTCCAATTTGTATAGTAACATTGGTGTCCCCAACAGAGTAGATTTTGACTGGCCAAATCCAAAGAGAAGGGTGGTGGAAGTCGATTTAAGGATTTCAAAGAAGGATTCAATATGAGTGTCATCCCCTAGCTCATTGTCTTGGAATGTATGTAACAACATTGCATACATGTCATTCATTTTTCATAATAACTCATCCATACCAACCTCTACTTCATTGCCTCCATTTCCAAATTGTGAAGAACTAGTACTATTATTGTAGGAATTCCTAATTGGTGAGTAAGGATGCAATGGAATTTGAATAGGTAGTTGATTCAACCATTCTTGGTATGATTCATTTCCTAGTTGCACTCTTTTTTCAGCCTTATCTCGATTTGACATTGTACCGGGGTCCAACGGAAGATAGTAGACATATCACTCATAATCAGAATCCAGATTTAAAAAATATTGAACATTAGATCAGTGATGTCATTAAGCACAATGCAATTGGTTTGATCCATCATTATATAATATAATTATTATAGATGCATGAGAATCATTTCCAATAGAAAATGTTAAGTTGCAAACAATTTATAAAGCAAATGTTCACATTTAGCGATAAATTAACATCAATACCACATAAAATTTCAAATTGAGCAATACATTTTGAAATTGATCTTGTGTGAGGAAATACTTAACAATACACCCATTAACCATCTATTCTTCTTCCCATGGGAAAATTGATTAATACATTTAATGAATCCCATAGAAAATTAACAAATTCAATTAATCAAACAAGAGCATTATATTAGAGGCTAGTAGCACAGGTAGTGCAATTTACTACATTTTTTTATGTGACAATTACACATCAACGGTGTGATCATACATCCTTGACTATATGACAACTCAAATAATGAGTTTAGGGAAAGTCCCCTACTTTATCTATAAAGAAAACAAATTATAAATCAAATTAACAATTTATGAAACAAAATTTGAAAATGAGCAATACATTAACATGAATACCATTAAAAATTAACAAATACAACTAACCAAAGAAGCGTGTTGTATCCTAGCTAGCACTATAGGTAGTACAATCCATGAGTATGCGTGTGATATTTGGGCATGACAATTACACATATGATAATTATGTGAGCAAGAATAGTTGAGTGTATGATGACTCACATAAGGAGTTTAGGGAATGTCCCCTATTTTGTCCATAAAACAAACAATTTATAAATTAAATTAACAATTTATAAAGAAAATTTTGAAAATGAGAAACACATTAAAATGAATCACATTGAAAAATATTAAATGCAATTAATCATTTTTTTTGTTTTACAACCCGAGGGGACGTCTAAGGGTAATCCCAATGCAAGGAATATCTAACGAGTGGTTGGTGGTCTACGAAATTTATAGTTTATTAACAACTCATCACCAGGAGACAAACTACCTATTTCATGTAGAACAACAAATTTGGATGCTTTCCTTTTCATAAAGAATTCCTTGTCATTGAAGTGTTCATTAAATAAAGAATTTGCAGAAAATAAAGAGCACCTAGAAATATTTATGAACCCTGCAATGTTCTCATGAGAGCATGGAAAACCATCTATATATAACAGGTTCTTCATGTTAAAGTTTCCATAAATGTAACCATTCATGCACATACTATACATGGAAATTTTATTCTTGTATCTAACAATATTCAAGTAATCCGACCAATAACAGATAGAACCGCAAATGGCATAAGTGTTACTGGCTGTTTGGGAGGAACGAGTACATGTGAATGGATAAACAACCTAAGATTTTAAACATCTATATTAGACTTGGCAATCATGAAATGATTACCACAAAAGGAGAATTTGGTTCCAACATTAGGAAGAGGTAGAGAAGATGAAAAAGCTCCATACAAGGTGCGGATGTAAGAAGTTTGATATTTACTTTATAAATTCACAAGAAGAGATAAATCATCGCTACCCTCCAACAATTAGATGAACCTTGGTGTGTACTTGGACAGTTTTACTCTCAGCCCATGCAATTTTTTGTTTATTATAGTAGATATGTATTGGGTGGCATTCATATCATACTTTGGATCACTCTAAATTTCAATTAATTGAACATAAGCATAGGGGTTTTTCAATTTATGGTAAGAGAGTTTTCGCTTCCATCACTTTAAAAAATGACAATAGGAAAGTGATCCTACATGTCTTTTTTATATTACCTATTTGATTTTTTACTGCAATAGGGGGTATTAGACCATCAACATTGGATAATATATCATTGGTGTAATGAATGAGTGTGGCATGCCAAGAGTTATCCTTCAACCCTTGATATTTTGAACAACCAAAAAATACTAGGGTGTCATAAAATAGATCTATATCACAACGAATGTGACCATCGATCATGAACCAAGATTGTGGATTGAAGATGGCATGTTACAATTGGCAAGGTAAAGCAAATGCCCATTTTCATCTACAAAATGGGTTGTGATATGTTTCTCTTGATAAGAGCTTACAACATTTTGAAACTAGAGGAATATCTATGGAAATTGAACCCAAGAGATAGAACAATTACACTGACAAAATTGCTAATCAAACATGCAAAATTAACACCAAAGGAGATTGGAATTG
Organism: Pseudotsuga menziesii; assembly: GCA_001517045.1. Lineage (NCBI taxonomy): Eukaryota > Viridiplantae > Streptophyta > Pinopsida > Pinales > Pinaceae > Pseudotsuga > Pseudotsuga menziesii. The sequence goes on along the minus strand of LPNX010991129.1, from coordinate 64,927 downwards.
AAGCATAACACTAATCTGTATTGAGTAAGTGTGAAATAGACAAACTTATGAATTAATAGGCTGGTGTAATTTATAATTACGTGAGAATTTCGAATGCATAAGGATGCCATTCGATATAGTCCAAAAACAAGCTTACCAAAACTACTCAAATACCCCATAGGTGCATAAAGCAGTTTCCAAATCTAGGTTGATGCTCACGAATCTGCTAAGTCAAGTAGGAAAGCTAAAGAGGGATGGAAAGAAAACTCATACATGCTTTTATTTGGAGAAAAGGAGGGAGGATGATGTGGGAAAAAGACAAGGAAACTACACCTAGTCTAGCTTTTCCTTTTTCCTTAAATCAACTATAAAGCAAGGAATATTTTCAGATAAAGCAGATATGCGCTTTAGAGAATATGGAATAAAATAGAAATGCTAAATTGGGTTTCCAGGATTTTTCCCAACTTCTCCATGACTCAGTTTTAGCATGTGTTGAATTCTAGGACATGTAGAAGGAAACTAGCATAGAATGAAAACTAGGTAATGAGACAAAAATGATTAAATTAATGTATAATGTAGGTAACTATGGGTTGATTATTCTAACACCCCCCCTTAGGCCTAACTTTATGAGTAAATATTAGAAAACTATAGGGCCTAGCAACAAGGCTTAGTCACCCTTTACATAGTGCTTGTCCATACAACCAAGGAAAGAGGCAAAAACCCAGTGGGAAAATTCCTCCCTTAAACATAGAAATGAAAACAAAACTTGGAAATCTTGTCATCAATCATGCTTCAGCATGATCAGCAATCCCCAATAGTGTTTTGATATTGTTGAAGGTCTTCTCACAAAAAACTTTGGTGAAGATGTCTGCTACTTGTTCTAAAGATGCACAGAAGAGTAGATCAATGGTACCATCATGCACAAGCTGTCTGATGTAATGCATATGGATCTCAATGTGCTTGGTTCACTATCTCTGAACTAGATCATTGCAAATTCAAATGGTACTCTCATTATCACAGTAGATAATAGTTGAAAACTCTAATTCGAAGCCACATTCTCCAAGTATCCCATGCAACCATAAACATTGAGTTGCTGCATTTACAAATCCTCTATACTTTGCTTCTGTAGATGAGAGTGCTATGGCACTCTGTTTCTTGATTGACCAACTGATTAGCCCTTCTGCAAGCATGACCACATATCCTGATGTAGAGTTTCGATCTGTGTTGTCACCTGCCCAATCACTGTCAGTAAACCCAATCAAATAAACATCATATTTTCCTTTGTAGAAAATCCCATGAGTTCTTGTTCCTTAAACAAAGTTTAGGATCCTTTTGACTTCCCTCCAGTGGATCTCATGAGGCTAATCGATGTATATCAAATCCCCACTAACTACTTCTTCAAGCTTAACTCCTAAAAGGAAGGGAGTCTTGCTTGGCTTGCAATATTTCATGTTGAACTTGTTGAGAAAATCTAAAGCATACTTGGACTAATGTACTTTGATTCCATGTTTGGATTGAGCAATTTCGAGACCCAAGAATTGGCTCAACAATCTCAAATCTGTCATAGAAAATGCATGGTTCATTTCATCCTTTAAGGAGGCAATCTCTTTCTTTGAACTTCCTGTAATCAGTAGGTCATCCACATACAATAAAATAATCATCAAAGAACCATGAATCAGCTTCAAATATACATTAGGATCAAAATTGCATCGAACAAAACTCAGTGATAGCAAAAATCCATCAATCCTTGCATACCAACCCCTGGGGGCTTGCTTGAGCCCATACAATGATTTCTTTAACCTGCACACTAAATATGGATTAGAAACAAACCCTTCACTACATGTAAATATCTTCAGTGAGATCTCCATTTAGGAAATCACAATTCACATCCATGTGATGTACCTCCCACTACTTCGAAGCTACAATGGCTAGAGCTAGCCTTATGGAGTCCATCTTTGCCACTAGTGAAAAGGATTCATTGTAGTCAATACCATGTACTTGTGAGTAGCATTTTCTACCAATATTGCCTTATATTTCAAAGGTGAATCATCAGCAGCAAACTTAGTCTTGAAAACCCACTTACATTGAACTAGCTTCCTTCCTAGGGGAAGATCAACCAGTTCCCAAGTGTTGTTCTTCTGGAGCGAGCTGAATTCTTCTTTCATGGCTGTTTTCCATATTGGATCATGTGATACATATTCATATGTCTATGGATCTGGTTCAAGCATTAGATTGTACTTCTCAACAAATATATGATATTTCACACAAAGGGCACTCTTAAATTGAGATCTTGTCCTCCTAGTGTCATTAGGATTTTCGGCTAGTTCCCCAGCTGCATGAATGGTCTTTGCTGCCTATTTTGGTATTGTAGGAATGTTAGGATCTGCAATCAAATAATCATTATCAGACATATCAGAATCAGCAAACTCATTATTCTCTTCATTTACAATCAATGATTATGGTCGTGAAGAGGACTCTCCAACTTCAACTGCTACTAAAGGCTCTTCTTCGAACTGAACACTTCTTTCAATGAAAGATTTGTTAGTGCTCAAGTTGATCAAGTTGCACCCTTTTGAATCTTTAGAATACCCAACAAATAGGCACTCTTGGCTTTGGGGTTGCAAAGCCTTCCTCTTTTCAGTTGGAATTCTAGCCCAAGCCTTTGAGGCAAAAATCCTAAAATGGGTCACATCTGGCTTGTGCCCACTCCAAGATTCGAAAGGAGTCATACCATAAAGATACTTATGAGACACCTTGTTCTAGATTTAGGATGCACAGTTTATAGCTTCAGCCGAAAACTTTGGTGGCAGAGTCTTAGCCTCCATCATGCAGGTTGCCATCTCCTTTAGTGATCTGTTCTTTCTCTCAGCCACACCATTTTTTTGTGGTGTGTAAGGGATCGAATACTACATATGAATACCTACATCATTACAATACTGAATGAACTTAGACTTGACATACTCACCACCATTGTCAATATCTAAGGATCTTTAGTTTCCTCCCAGGCTGTTTTTCAACCAAGGCTCTAAAGACTTTGAAGAGGTCAAAAACTTCAGACTTATTCTTTAGGAAGTGAACCCAATAATACCTGGAAAATTCATGTATGAAGGTTAGTGTATATTTGGCTTGAATCATGGACATCTAAGGGAATGGACTAGAAATGTCATTGTGTATCAGATCAAGAGGTGGAAAGGTTCTCTCATGACTAGCTTTCTCATACTTGTGCTCTGGGTGTTTTCCTAGGATACAACCTTGATAGACTCCCTTAGAAAACTTGATCTTTGGTAACCCTATGACCATTTATTTTTCACTCAAATTAGAAAGATACTTGTAGTTAATATGGCCAAATATTTCATGCCAAAGCTTGATTTCTTCATTAGCATGAATTAGAAGAGCAGAGGGGTTTGAGTAGGGTAGAAAATGGGAAAACATGTATACCTTCGAAGTGTGATCAACAACACCTTTTGCTATGACTTTACCATTTGAAATCTCAGTGATTTAAACATCATCAGGGGAGAATGTGACCTTATTTGGAGACCCAATATGAGTCATCTGATACACTAACAAGAGATTTGAGGCAAGACCTAGAACATACAACACATCATTGAAACTACCATGGTTAATATCAATCCTACCCTTCCCCAAACTGTGAGTGAGAGAATCATCTCCCAAAACTATTGGTGGACCTTTTGACATGTCAAGAGAGGATAATGTCTCTTTTGTCAAAACCATATGTCTAGAAGCTCCAGAGTCTATTATGAAGGTAGGTGAGCTTGATGTTCCAGCAACCAAGGCATGTACTCTCTCTCTGTCCTCTGAATTTGATCCTCCTTCCTTATTTTTTGAGCAATCAGGAAGGGAGATTTTATTCTTCTCCATGAGTTGGGTCAACATGTCAATTTTATTCTTCATACAAGAGCTCTCAAGATGATAGCCCTTACTACAGTGTGCACACTTGCTCATTTCTCCTTTGTTCTTCTTCTTCTGGGAATTCTTCTTGGAACCTTGGGGCTCCTCTGGAGACTTAGACTTGTCTCTCTTTTTATCAGGTATCTTTTTATCTTTTTTATTGATTTTTGAATCCACCCTTGAATCTCCAGCAACCAAATCTTGGTCTTTGGAAGGTTTGATGGTACCCATCATCACCAACTCATCTTCCTCCTGTGTGAGGGATTCCATGAACTCTACAAGATTAGGAATCTTCCAGGATCGAGCTGTCAACTTGGTGGCATGGAAGGTCAAAACAAACACTAAATAATCAGGACTAAGCTTAGAGAGTATGGCCAAAACTAGTTTATCTTCCTTCTTTTCAATTCCACACCTTTTTAGCTGCAAAACAAGGGCCTTAAACTTGGAAAAGTAGAGTTGCAATGATTCAAAGCTACTGGGACTCAAGGAGATCAGATCATTCTCAATTTGATGTCCTCTCATCTCATTTATCTTTCCAAAAAACTATTCAAGATTCTCCCACACTTCATTAGGTGATTTTAATCCATCAAGATGGAAGAAGAGGTCCCTTGAAATGCTCAGACACAAAAGACCATAGGCCTCATCCCTTCTATTGTGCGATTTAATTTTCTCTGTAGCTGCATTGGGATATAACTCAGTTGTGATAGTCACCTTGTAGAGACCTTTTTCTCTCAACAATATCTCCATCTCATCTTTCCACTCAAAGAAATTGAATGGAGTCAAGATGATCTTCTGAGATTGGTCCATAGCTCAGTAGTTGTGCCCTCCAGTCAGCAAAATGCGCTCCCAGTCAATTATGTTGAACCTGAAATAAAAATTTGGAAGGATAGAAATCAATATAAAAAGGATCTGATACCATGTGTCAATTGAACCCAAGAGATAGAACAATTACACTCACAAAATTGCTAATCAAACATGCAAAATTAACACCAAAGGAGACTGAAATTGGAGCATAACACTAATCTGTATTGAGTAAGTGTACAATAGCCAAACTTATGAATTAATATTCTGCTGTAATATATAATTACATGAGAGGTTCAAATTCATAAGTATGTCATTCGAAATAGTAAAAAAGTAAGCTTACCAAAACTAGTCAAATCCCCCATAGGTGCATAAAGCATTTTCCAAATCTATGTACATGCTCACGAATTTGGTAAGTCAAGTGGGAAAGATAAATAGGTATGGAAAGACAACTTATACATGATTTTATTTGGAGAAAAGGAGGGAGGATGATGTGGGAAAAAAAAAAGGCAACTACACCTAGTCTAGCTTTTCCTTTTTCCTTAAATCAACTATAAAGCAAGGCGGCATTTCAAAAAAAGTAGATATGCACTTTAGAGAATTTGGAATAAAGTAAACATGCTAAATTGGGTTTCCAAGATGTTTCCCAAGCGCTTCATGACTCTGTTTTTTCATGTGTTGACTTCTAGGACATGTAGAAGGCAACCAGCATAGAATGGAATCTAGGAAACTAGGTAATAAGAAAAAATGATTAAATTAATGTCTAATGTAGGTAACTATGGGTTGATTATTCTAACAATATATTGTGCATACGAAATGGAACCTAAATCGAGATCCTGCAATATAGAATAAATTGATATTCAGATTCACATGGATAAGTAACATAAATTCAAATAAATAGTCAAAATGTAAATAAAACTTGAACTTACTAGAGATGGAAAGGGAGAAATCGTCGATCTTTAAATAAGATGGAATGGGATGGAGTTTGAAAAATTAACCATTTGATACTATAAGATTTTATCCCTGCATTTCATCCAAATTATCAAACAATATACATCTCTACAACCCTCAAATATTTGTAAGAACTATATCACAATCTAACTTCCAATATAATTTGAAAACCATTTTGGAAGAATAAGGTTAATTTAAGAAACATATAAATACTATGAAATATTTTAATTGGTGTATTTGAATACTAAAACATCAAACCACAATATTTTCAAATTAAATCAATGTGTCTAATCAAACTAACATGCACATGTGCACTTAACACTCCTTAATGCATCGATGCCTCATAAAAACATACACATTGTATATAAAAATCTACAAAATACCCTACATAAGAAAATATATACTACATTTTATAGAGGTTATTTATCGATGCATTTTATGAAATAATTCAAAACTTTGTGTTCTCTAAATACATGTGCACATGGGGATCCCATTTGTACATGCACCACAACATGATTTTAAAATATTGGATTTCATATTTATATAGTACCACATTGAAATTTGAACCTTTCGGTGTGTTTCATATATATACACACCAATGCGTCCGAGTCGCAAGTGCATCAGAATGCCAAAAATCCAAATTAAAAAAGTTCACATGTTATTTTTTCCCTAAACTCGAAAAAGCGCATGTTTTTGTAATACTATGAGGGATATAGTGGAAAGAACATACATATCTACTTTTCACTTACAATACATAAATCAATCAAGTGATTCGAAGAATAAGGTCATATGTAAACTACAAGAGTCGTTTCCAAATAAATGGTCAATGGGACCTCTTAGAATTACAATAGAAAAAACATACAACAACAACAAAAGAATCATTCAAAAAGTAATATCCCTAAACTTGTTTATGTAGAATATGTATCAATAACTACCATAAAGCGACATTCCTTTAATAATTTAAATTCTACTATATTTATTTTTCATATCAATAGAAAAATAGTTTAATGTCATTTTACATTTCCATGAAGATTATGAAAATCCAAAAGTATGAACGAGTTGAGATGCACATTGTGCCAATAAGGATGTACAAAAAATTGTACAAGGATATGGTTAAGGAAATGGACATAATTGCATCACAGGACAAGCCATCTCAACTACATCGTTATTCAAATGTATGAAATCATTGATTTTTTTATTATGTACATCTCATTAATTCATTCAACATTAAATATTAATTTTCAACTGTTTTTTTTTGCATAAAAGAAAACAAAATGGAACCCAGAGAACACACAAGATAGTAAGACAAAGAAAAAAGGGGTTGATAGCAAAGTTTGTGAGTATTTGTGGTTTCCTTATAACAATCATAAGATTTCATAGTGGTTGTGATATGTATATTTGATTTTTTTGTTTTCACTGACCATCCTTGGATGTCTTGAAACATGTGTTAACATACAAAGAGAAACCATCGAAATAATTGGTTGGCATTGGGTTAAGAAATGTTTGTGAGTAAATGTTGGTGTATCAAAAATTAATTGTGGATTTTGTAAGTATATATGTTGTTTTACTTCTCTCATTTTATAATTAATAAAAAAAACATTTATATAGTAAATCTATGATTTGTGATGCGGTATAAAACTTGCAATAAACTAAGTATGAAGTGGAGCCAACATAAGACTTGTTGATAAACGGCATGAGATTTGGTTTTAAAATAATGTGTATCACTCATGACTCAAATATTTCTATTGTACATTGTTTTTTAATTTATATTCATGCATATTATCCATTTTATTTTTCAGTATTCTCAACAATGTAGATACACTCAGTACTCTTTATTTTTATGTTTGCAAATGAAAGTTGAAGAAGAGGAAAACAATCAATCCAATCAAAAAATCATTTGACCAAATAACCCAACTGATGCAAGTGGCTTGAGCACTGATAATGGTTCCAATGAAGAATGGTGATCCATATTTATTTTTTATGTTAATGCAAGTTGTTGTATATTATGAATAATTGTCTATGAAAAATAGGCATTTTGTATAATCTACTCGACATAATGTATGAATTCAAAGACAATGGGTGACCAATAAGTCTAACAATTACATGCATGTTGACATTTTGATTATTGGTGTCTCTATGTTGTCCTATTTTCTATAACAAAGGCCCTCTTATTGATATATAATAAAATAAAATAAATTATTCTATTGCATTCTCCAATGTTATTGTCAAATTTTACATGTAAAATGGTTTTGGTAATTAAAGGCATGGATGATTAAATATTACAATATAGAATAACATCTATGATATAAGAAATTAATCTAAACAAGCATAATAATTAAAATTGAAATGAATAGTACTAGAGAAATATCTTTCAATTTCTAATGAATAATGGAATACAAAAATTAAAAATATATAATATAGACATTTCACTACAATGTCAGTAGTCACCCTTCAAAGAATCATATGTAGTGTTTTTGGTAAGTAATGTCAGACTAGTGCATTTATATGAACAATACAAACATGTGCATTTATATAAATGACATGCCCAACAGTCCAATGTAAATTAAATGAGCATAGATCCAAATCCTAGGCTCTATCAAAGGTCGAGAGGGATCAAACTCTCAGGTGCAAACCTCTTCTTAGATATCTATTGATTTGATTCAAACCAAAAGACACATCTTTTTATTTAAGGTCCACATATAATATTTTTATTATTAATATTTAATATTGTTTATGGCCCATATAATATTTTTTATTATTTTTTATTTTGCTATAAACAAACATTAAAACATTTCTCCATACATGGTTTTAAAACCACATGCAAGGCCCTCCTAAACCATGTACAATAAAACCATTTGTTGCACATGGTTTTAAAACCATGTGCAAGGCCAACATTTTTTTGAGGATAATTCAATTTGTTATTTTTTATTATTTTGTTAGGTAGAAACATTACAACATCTCCCCCATATTGTTTTTTTTTCCTGACCCACATCTTTTTTTACGGAAAATTACATTTTTACTTTTCTATTGTTTTGTTAGGTAGGACGATTACAACATCTCCTCCATATGAGATTTTTTTTGGCCGACATTTATTTTGGCCTATAATTAAAAAATTTATTTTTTATTAATAAAAATAATGTTATGTAACGTTACATAACGTTACGTAACGTTACAAGATCTCCCCCATACCGGGCTGTAAAGCGCCTCTCGGCACAATGAACCGTTAAATTTAAAAAATAAAAATGTCCACTCACATTTACTGATGTCTTTATGTTTGGTAATCGACATATCGATGTTTTTTAATTGTTTATATTACTGATATTTTTTAGAGCTTTTATGCATTGATGGTTTTGGTATTTAAGAGAACCAATGTGTTTTAGTTGTTTAAATGCACTGGGTTATTTTAATAGTTTGTACACATCGATGCTTATTAATAGGAAATGCACCAAGGAACTGTTATAAATAGGCAACAACGTTAAAGTTTAAAAATATTAAAATTTTTCGATGCATATGATGTAAAATATCACATTCGTGCATTTATGTTGTATGTAAGCACCGATGCGTATAATCTATACATAAACATCGATGCGGCATTGAAATTTTGTTCTCTCGGGTTCTCAATCTATTTGATTGCACCAATGCAAATTTTGTATACCGTACAAAATGATTCCTTTGATTAAGATACGCACTGGCATGCCTGTTTTCAACAAAGCACATCTGTAAGAAAACATCTTCTGAAATTTTTAGCCACCGAGTTTTTTTAGTTATAAAATATATTTTTTGTACATTATCAAGAGTCATTCTCCAAACTTGTGAGTAATATCAAGTCCGACTTGTGAGTCACATAAAATCCTATGTATCCTCATATGATTGAGGTGGTGATGTTTTATTGTAAATATTGCGAGTAATATCAAGCTGAGTCTTATGAGTAATATAAAGACTAGACTTGTGAGTAATATCAAGTCAAGTATTCTCATAGAAGTTACCATATGAGAATGGATATCCAATTGTGGATATGATATTGTGTTGTATCAAGATTGAAGTATTATGTTGTATCAAGACTCTGGACCTCCATTTGCTGAGGTGGTTATACTATGTGATATATTTCTAGTCATGGTTACTAAGTGATATAAGTCTCATTTAGGACTTAGGTACCCCTAGAGTGAATTACTTTAGCATATGACTATGTGGCGTAGGGTAATATATATGATCACCAGTATGTATGGAATAATTCTTTTGACTATGATATGATAATATTGATAAATAATACACATGTGGACCATGCATTAATTATTTAATGATAATGAAATAAAGAATAGAGCAAGCGAAATTGGATTTTCCCGTGCAAGTGTCTGAGACATGAACTCAACCTATAAATCTTCAATTAAATATGAATTCCTCAATCAATTCCTCATTCAAATCGTTAGTTGAACTATTAATGAATGTAATCAGTTAAGTAACGAAGAGATCAATGTTGATCAACTAGCATGCATCAATTAATTAAAAAGATCCATGCAAAAGTTAATAATAGAAGTTATGCATGGATGGAATTAAGAGTGAAGCATGATGACATTTAAGTTATCATATTAACTAAGTGATCAACAATCAGTTAAATATTGAGTTTAATTCGCATTCAATTAACATTCAATTCAATTCATTTAACATTTAGTTCAAGTAAAGTGAACATTAATTTCAAGTCAGTTAACGTTCAGCTCAAGTAAGTTAACATTCAATTCAATTCAATTAACATTCAGTTCAAGTAAGTTAACATTCAAATCAAGTAATTTAATATTCAGTTCAAGTCAGTTAACATCCAGTTCAAGTCAGTTAATATTCAATTCAATTCAGTTCACAGCAGTGAACATTCAATTAAATATAATTGAGAAAAGGAAGGGCGCTAATGTTTGCATGGAGATATTTCTAGTTAGCTTCTCCTTGTGAATGCACTATGTGGTTCTCTCGGTGTGTTTATTGAGCCTCCTATTCACTACCTTTTGCATGCTAGGTTTTTTGGCTTGTTATTAATATGCTAGGAATATGGAAAGTCCAATAGAATTGCATAATGATTGTTTTTGAAAGGTTACATTGGATCTCTCTTCTCTACTATTGAGGTGATATATCTTATTAGGAAATCCAATTATGTATTGTAAACCATTCTCTACAAAAAAATTTAGCATACTCAAATAATTTCAGGGTTTTTCATCCTCCATGTTTGGAGGGTTTTCCAAGGGTATATCTTGTCTCTCATGGTTGATTGGTTTATATAGATGATTTATGGAGCTAATTTATGTTGATGATTTATTTTGAGATTCATATGTGGCTGATATAAAGATTGATATGTGGTTGATATAAATATTCATATGTGGATTATATAAATATTCATAAGTGGTTTATTTATGAAATTCATAAGTGTTGAAATTGTTTGATAAAAGTTTTAAAGTTCAAGCATCTTCGATTTTGCTCAAACATAAACATTGTATCAAATAATAGAGTGTGAAAGATCTTAGTTTTTCCAGCAAGATAATCCTACATATATCTTTAAGTTTTGAGAAAAATATTGTACCATGACATCAATCTTCATTCGACTAGAAGACCAATTTGAAGGCACATCAAACTTCAACACAGGGAAAGAGAGGGTGTTGAATATTCTTGAAGAGCATGATCTTGATTCATTCATGACCATTGTGGTAGAGGATCCTACCAGCAATAAAGGATAAATCAACCTCAATAAGAATCAATAAAATCCCAAGCATATCATATTTGATTTGGTTAAGGACAAATTCATGTCCATGGTCATTCCGTTGAATACTGTAAGGGAGTGTTTTGATACACTCACCAATATTTTCAAGAAGAGGGGCACATAGAAAGAAAGGTTGTGTATAATAAAGAGAAGAATATTGTCCTCATGACAAGAATTAAGAAAAGGAGAAATATTTTCACTACAAAGAGTCTCTTCTAGTCAAGTGAATAAAGAAGGATCTCGTATCCTCCGCAAGGGTAGAGAGATCAAAAGGGAGCCCACAAAAATCAATAAAATATAAGTACTTTATATTTTGATTGTTATATGTTGTTATAAATCAGATATAAAGGTTTTTGAATATGAATATGTTTCTTGACTAGCATGCAGAGATCTATATCCCTGGACTCTTGTATTGTGTTGAGCATATACATTGTTTTCTATCTTTATTGGCATGTTGTAGATGTCATGAGGTCCATAGAATGGGACTTCATATAGGATTGATATAATAGTGAAATATACTTATATAGGACTGATATAAGGCTTCAAAATTTGTTTCATGAAATATAAGAAACAATGCCGCATGATTCTTCATAAGTTATGAACACAAGACTGCATTAAACCTTAATGAATACAAGGCTAAAATTTTTATATGGATATGGGGATGCATTAATATTCAAAAGTACTCTTATGGGACTAATATAATACTAATATAAAGTTGAAAATCGGTGCATGATTTTAATATTAGTTATGTCAAGACAATTGATTAATATATGTACATAACTATGCAAATTATTAGCAATATATATTTGTGTGAATAAAATTCATGAGTATGAGATGGTTTTACCCATTAGAATATTTTTCCTTTTAGGAAAAAATCATATTCCATTACCTACAAGTAAAGAATGACATGAAAGTGGATTCATTCTCATGGTTGATCTTGAAAGAGAGCAGATCGGGAGGTTCCTATGTTTCTTAGGAGGAAGACAGAATAAAATCCCTAATTCTATTATGATAAATGTAAAGACTTCATAAGGTAATGTATTTATATTAATTATATTCATATATGTGTTATATATAGAGGAGTATGAGTATCCATGATGGAGGACTCAAATTTATGATTCTCACATCCTAGATGTTGAGAGGGAGAAGCTAGATTTGCTACCTCCTAGAAAAACCATTGGAACTATTTAAATTAACCTCCTACCCTGTAGAAACCATGTATTGTAATCATATTCAAAAGGAATATATATGTAAGAATCTTGTATGATTCTTAATTTTAAAGGTGTAATAATCATTAGATAATATTTTTCTTTTGTTGAGGAAAAGGTTCAATTGAGTTCTCGAAAGGATTCAAGAACAATGTATTGTAAATTCGTGACCACACCCATAAAGATAAATCTGATTCTTGTTCATATTTTTAGGATATCATACATGTTAGATATACCTATATAGGTCCCATGATAAATTATATTATTTACAGTCAGTGCATAGACATGTACAACAAAGCATGTGTTGTGTTACCTACTTGGTAAGGGAGTATATGGATATAGATATTTCTCAGTCAGTGAAAGTAAGTTTCATAGATATATGGATTCTAACTACTACATCCATTGAGAAATATCACATCAAATATGTTTCTCAGATATAGAATATTGTAAAGTAGTAAAAATTTACAAAGTTCCTAGTTAGTTATATCTGAGGCATGGTGCAGAAAGGAGTTGTGTAACTCTTATACATATCCATGGATGAGCATAATTTCCAGCATATTTACTAATTCTCTGTCCAAACAAATATTGGTATAGTATAAAAAGATTCATCTAGCTGAAGAGGGAGTAATGATGTAATCTTCATAGGAAGTAGCAGCTAAAAATACCAAAACTAGTTAATCATTGTACATGACTTAGGAAGCCATGGGCCGTGATATCTTGTCGACAAAATCCACATGAGAGGAGACATGGTCAAAGTATCGAAGACTATTGGATAATCAAGAAGAGTTATAGTCTAGACTATCAAAGAAGAGTTAAACCTATTCGAGAGGTTATATAGACATAAATTTGGCGATGTGGGGTACTCTGATATGAAATCACTTTAAAAATGATCAGGCCTTAAAGAACATCGCCGAGAAGGGAAAGATAACTAAGAAATTCTTCATATGGTAGAATATTCTTGAAGTCAACAAATGTTGAATATTGAAATAAAAAAAGAAAGAATTTATTTCTGCACAATTTTACACATTTAATGTGTTGCATATGATGGATATGAAATCCATAGTTTCTAGTTTAGTGAAAATGCATTCTGGATCAGATCCAGATGATGCTACTGTGAATAAGTAGTTTGTTTGTCTCTTAAAGTACCTAGAAGACCTGATGTATTTTTATGCTTTTGTATAATCATATGTTTGAGTACCTTTGAGTTATATTAGAATAGGTTATTTATTGTATTTTGACACATAGTAGACCTATATTATATAGCTTGGAATTAGCTATGTGTATTGTGGATAGTACTACAAAGGTTGTGTATTGTGGCTAGTACTACAGAAGCAAGGTTGAATGTCAGAGAGTACTACAAAAGAAAAAGGTTTTTTGTAGAGAGTACTATCTGTTGAGGAGTAGTATAGCTTGGGAAGCTACCTACTAGGTTTAAATACTTGAGCCTACAGTTATTAGGTGTTAAGAGTCAATCCTTTTGAAAAACCTTATGTGTTATGATAGAACACATTGAGATGAAGTTTTACTACATCGAAGTCATGGTCATGTAAAAATAAATTTAAGTACATATCTACTGATGAGTAGATTGGAAATTTGTGAACAAGTCGTTGTTAGTAACGACATTGAGATACTTTCGAGATAAGCTTGGTATGGCAGGAAAATCCTAGTAAAGCAGAGATTGTCTCCCTCACTGATAGGGAGTGTTGTTTGTACAACATCATTAGTCATTCTCTAGACTTGTGATTAATATCAAGTCAGACTTGTGATTCATATCAATTCCTATGTATCCCTATATGAATAAGGTGTTGATGTTGTATTGTAAAGCTTGTGAGTAATACAAAGCTAAGTCTTGTAAGTAATATCAAGACTAGACTTGTGGGTAATATCAAGTCAAGTATTCTCATAGAAGGTACCCTATGAGAATGGATCTCCAATTGTGGAGATATTATTTTGTTATATCAAGATTGTATACCTCCATTTGTTGAGATGGTTATACTATGTGATATATTTCTATTCATGGTCACTGAGTGCTATAAGTCTCCTTTAGGGCTTAGCTACCCCCAGAGTGAATTACTTTAGCATATGACTATATGACCTAGGGTAATATATGATCATCAGTATGTATGGGATCATTATTCTCAATACGATATGATAAGATGGATAAATAATACACATATGGACCATGCATTAATTATTTAATGATAATCAGATAAATCATAGAGAAAGAGAAAGAATGATTTTCCCATGCAAATGTCTGAGTCATGAACTCAAGTTTTAAAGCTTCAATTAAATATGAATTCCTCAATCAGTGCGTCAGTCAAAGCATTAGTTGAACTATTAATGAATATAATCAGTTAAGTAAAGAAGAGCTCAATGATCATCAATAAACATGCATCAATTAACTAAAGAGATCCATGCAAAAGTTAATAATAGAAATTGTTCATGGATGGCACTAAGAGAGAATCACTAATGACACTTAATTTAGCATGTTAACTAAGTGATCAAAAGCCGTTTAAAGATTGAGTTCCATTCACATTTAGTTAACCTTCAGTTCAAGTCAGTTAACTTTTAGTTCAAGTAAAGTTAGCGTTATGTTCCAGTCAGTTAACATTCAATTCAAGGAAGTTAACATCTAGTTCAATTCAATCAACATTCAGTTCAAGTCAATTAATATTCAGTTCAAGTCTGTTCACTTTCAGTTCAATATAGTGAACATTCAGTTAAAAATAATTGATGAAAGGAAGGGAACTAATGTTTGAATGGAGGGAGATCTAGTTAGCTAATCCTTGTGAATGCACTATGTGGTGCTCTTAGTGCTTTTAATGAGCCTCCTATGCACTACCTTATGCATGATAGGGTTTTTAGCTTGTTATTAATATTCTAGGTATATGATAGGTTCAATACAATTGTATATAGTTTTTTTGTAGGGTTACATTGGATCTCTCTTCTCTACTACTAAGGTGATATCTCTTATTGAGATATCTACTTATGTATCGTAAACCATTCTCTACAAATATCCCTATCATACTCAAATAATTTGTGGGTTCTTAATGCTTCGTGTTTGGAGGGTTTTCCAATGGTATATCTTGTCTCTAATGGTTGATTGATTTATGTGGCTAATTTATGGAGTTGATTTATGTGGCTGATTTGTTTTGAGATTCATATGTAGATGATATAAAGATCCATGTGTGGATAATTTATGAAATTCATAAGTGATGAAATTGTTTTATAAAAGTTTTAAATTTCAAGCATCTCCGATTTTTCTCAAACATCAACAAAATATATCTTTAATAAGCTATGTTAAAACCACTACCATTGGTGGAGGTTGTATTAGAGTTTTATTTTACAGCTTTTGTCAATATTGTAACAATAAAACCCTCTATATGACCTCCTCTACATGTTATTTTCTTTGCAGTGATTGTTTCATTAGGGAATTCCAAGTGGACATTAATTTATTAATTCTGTCACAGCAATCTTGGGACAAAGTATAAACTCACAAGTGATTCAATAACAAATTACACATGAAATGATGCAACGGTACTGCAATAGGAGGTTGTAGTTCTGTATAATCAATAATGGAATGACAATACAATATAGTGTCATGCAGAATGCATGAATTCCAAGATAATTTGAATACTCAAGGAGGTCATTCGAATTACATGGATGAGTGTAGCTTAAATGAATGTCAGAAACACTCAGCACACTTAGTTTTTTTTTTTTGTAACTAGGGGAATCGGCAACCGGGGACGGGCTGGTACTCACATGACATGGGGTCCAGGGATCTAATCTCGCTACCACTATACCCCTAGGTGCATCCACAGGGCCCAAACCATGGTGCACGGGTAAATTTGGGGGGATTTGAACACGAGACCTTCCAATTACAACCAATTTCAGCAATTCCACTTTACCACTTGCTCTGCCCCCCATGGGCTTACACTTAGTTAACCACTAAATTTATCAATAATTGAATCTCGCATTAAGTCCTAACTTAATTAGAGTGCAATAGATGATTGATTCTAACTGAATGTGACTCAACACATGTCACTAAATGTCCAACTCAAGATGGTAGGACATCCCTAACTCCAAGTAACTCCGATGGAGTTGACTAAAGTTCCACTTGTCATCAGAAGTGGTTGGAGGCACCATAGTTGACTCCAGTTCATAAATATTGGCTAGAAATAGACAAAAAATAGATGGAGGCACCTTTACAACTCAACTTAACTAATTTTTAGGTGAAACAACATTCAATTAGCAATTAGGTGCACTTATGACACTTGGATCACCCCAAAATTGCTCCCTGTTTGAAGGAGGAAACCCAATTAGCCTCCCTTATTGAAGGAGAAGGATTAGTTTGCCTCCTTCACTGAAGGAAGGTGTGAGTGTGCTCATGCTGATGTCAT
>LPNX010991129.1:10640-47872 GCA_001517045.1 Pseudotsuga menziesii | reverse complement strand
CCCAAGTTGAACACTAAAGAAAAGATTCGATCACCCTGGTGAACTCACCCCCAACAGTGAAAGGAGGTAAGTGAACTTCTTTTTTGTAAATATCTTGGTGAATATATCTGTAATCTGCTCATCTATAGGGCAGTATTACATAACTATGGTCCTGTCATGCACCAAATCCCTGATGTAGTGCATGTGAATTTCTATATGTTTGGTCCTCTTCCTGGTAACTGGATCTGTGGAGATGTTAATAGTACTTTTATTGTCACAAAATATGACTATGGACAAAGTACTACCAATATCAAACTCTGAAATAATTCCTTGCAACCAAACAGCTTGGATGCAAGCATTCACTGCTCTCGTGTACTCGGCCTCTACTAAAGACAATGCAATGGTGTCCTGCTTTTTGCTAGACCAGAAAATGGGGACACCACCAAACATAAAGACAAACCTACAAGTGGAATTCCTATTAGTAGAATCTTCTGCCCAATCTGAATCTGTATATCCAACCAACTCTAGCTTTGAAAATGCAACATAGTGGATGTCATAGGATCTTGTGCCCTAAATATACTGAAGGATCCTCTTGTCTACCTTCCAATGCGGGTCATGAGGCTGATGCATGTAGCTTTATAAATCATTCATAGCATAACATATATCATACCATGAATGAGTAAAGTAATGCAAGCTAACAATCAGTTGGTGGTAGATAGTGCAATCCATGGGTGGAGTGTTTTTTCTCTCTTCAAGGTTGACTCCTGAGAGGAAAGGGAAAAGATAAGGATTAAATTCAGCCATGTTAAACTTCACTAAAATTTCTGAAATTTACTTATACTGAGTTACCATTATCTCATCAAAATTTTGTGCAATTTTGAGCCCCAAAAAATTTTCAGCAAACCCAAATCGCTCATCTCAAATGCATCATGGAGGGCAATTTTTATGAATGAAATGGAAGAAAGTGTGCTACCAGTTATCAAGAGATAGTCAACATATAAAAAAATTATAATTAAATGACCATAATACTATTGTATATAAACATTCATATCAGACTTACACCTTTGGAATTTTTGTGAAAGCATAAAGGAAGGCATCTTGGCATACCATGATATAGGGGCCTGTTTCAACCCATATAAATACTTCTGTAATTTGAAAACCAGAGTAGGATATGAAATTTATCCCTTGAGATACTTCATGTATATCTAATCATGAATATATCCATGTATAAAGGAACTATTAACATCCATATGACGCACCTTCCAATGCTTAGATGCAGAAATTGCCAAAACTAGGCGGATGGAGTCCATGTTTGCCATCAGTGCAAAGGTCTCATGGTAGTACACTCCTTGGACCTAGGAGAACCCTTTTGAAACCATAATTGGATTATACTTTCAGTTTTTTCCATTAGCATCAACCTTTATCCAAAACACCGACTTGCATTGACGTAATTTCCTTCCAGGTGGAAGGGAAACTAGTTCCCAAGTGACATTTTTCCGAAGAGAATTAAACTCTTTCTTCACGGAAGCTTGCCATCTCGGATATTTTCGAGCATTTTAGTAAGACTTAGGATATCACCCTATAATTAAATAACAGGTCTTGGACAATAAATAATCATGGAAAGAGAGTGCAATACCTGCTCTTTGAAATTCGGACTGGGTTCTTCTTGGATTGGCAGGATTTTCAATGTTTTCCCCGGTGGAAGAAAGGGTCTTCTTGGCCCAAGTTGGAAGATATGTTTTCACTTCATGATATGATTCTGAATATGATACTTATTTCTCACTGATATCAGATATCATTTCTACAAAATCATAGTCATCACTCCCATTTTTGTCACCCAAATTGTCAGCAGAACAGGTAGGAAAATCAGCAGAATTTTCTTCAACTAGCTCTATGTCTTGGAGAGGCTCATCAAAATTAACACTTATTTCGATGAAAATTTTATTTGTTATGATATTCAGAAGCTTTAATCCTTTATATTCTTCAGTATATCCAATAACATTCAACACTTTATGGTTTCAAATATTTCCTCTTGTCAGACGGAATCTGGGCCAATGCAGTGGACCCAAACACCCTAAAATTTGACACATCCGGCTTATGTCCAAAATAGGATTAGAAAGGTGTATTACCCTTCATGGAGGAATGAGGTACTCTGTTCTGAATTTTTTCAGCAACATTCATGGCCTCAGCCCACAAATTTTCATCCAATCCTTTTGCTTCTAGCATGCATGTGGTCATCTCCTTTAGAGAGCGGTTTTTCCTTTCCGCTACACCATTTTGATGAGGGGTGTAGGGAACGGAATGTTGGATATTGATACCACTATCAAAACATATATTCAGAAAATAAGTACTGATATATTCCCCACCATTATCAGATCTCATGGATTTGATCTTTTTCCCAAAGGCATTCTCAACCAGTGCTTTCAATTCTATGAATTTTTCTAAAACTTCTGACTTTTTCTTGATGAAAAACACCCAGGTGTATCTAGAAAAATCATCTATGAAGGTGACAACATACCAATATCCATTCATGGATGTTATGGGAATTCGTTTGATGATATCAAAATTCAGCATCCCCAAGATACTTGATGCACAACAAGCCTTTCCCCTATCAAACTTATGCTCAGGGTGTTTTCCTGCAACACAACTCTTTCAAATTCCTTTGGTAGTTCTGATTGTCAGGAGGCCTTCAACCATAGAATTTTTTTGTAATTTATGCAAGTACTTCAAATTTAAATGACCAAATCTCTCATTCCAGAGTCTACTGACCTCATTTCCATGAGTGAGAATAGCAATGGGCTTTGCATCAGCCAGAAAATGGGAAAACTCATAGGATTTTGCATGATGGTTTGCAAAGCCTTTTTCAACAAGTTTCCTGGATGCAATCTCATTGATTTACACATCACTAGGGCTGAAGGTTACTCTCTTGGAATCTCTAGTATGAGTAATTTGATAAACACTCAGGAGATTAGAGGCTAGAGATGGTACATACAGAACATTGAAAAAAGTGCCATGTTTAAGATTTACTTTACCTTGTCCTTTCGATATGATGGTGGAATCATATCCCATGTGGATGGGGATTCTCTTATCGTTGTCTAGGGAGGAAACAAAATATCTTCTTTCCATCATGTGATTCGAAGCTCCAAAGTCTATGAGAAGAGTTGTGGGCTTCGAGGTGCTTTCCATGAGACCATGACCTCTTTCTTGTTGGGGATCTCGATCTTGATTATCTCTCCTTCAAAGATTCTCAAGGAGATTGATGTTGTTTCTATCAAGGATAGAGTTCAACATTTCAAGTTTCTTCTTCATGCAGGCATGCTCAAGGTGGAATCCCTTCCCGCAATAAGAACACTTGACTTTCTCCTTTCCTTGATGCTGATTTTTTTCTTTAGGCTTTGGAGCATCTACTTTATCCTTTATATTCTTCTTCTTCTCTTTTCCTTTCAAATATTTTGACCCTGAAGAAAAAAAATCTTGATCTTTTGAGGGTCTGAGGATCCGCATATGAACAAGTTTATCATGCTTGTTTGTAAGAGTCTTGATGAAAGCATCAAGAGAAGGCATTTTCTAGTTTGGGGTTATTAGCTTCCCCGTGTGGAATGATGAAACAAAGACAGAATAGTCTGGACTCAATTTGGAGAGGATACCTAAGATGAGCTAGTCATCTTCCTTCTTCACCTTGCATTGCTTTAGCTGAGCACTAAATGCTTAAATTTTGTGAAAAATTAATTCATGGATTCGAAACTTCTTGGATTCAAGGAGATCAACTCATTCTCAAGCTGATAGATGTGAAGATCATCCTATTTTTCAAACAAGGTAGTGATATGGTCCCAAATCTCCTACGGAGTCTTCAATCCCAAGATGTGGAAAAGAATATCCTTGGAGAGAGGAAAACATAGGAACCCATAAGCCTCATCCAGTTTATTCCAGTATTTTATCTTCTCTGTAGCAGCATTAGGCTCTATTTCTGTGTTCATTGTGACCTAGTAGAACCCTCTTGAGCGGAGCTGAATCTCCATATCTTCCTTCCATTGATGGTAATTGAAAGAGGTGAGGAGATCAAGAGAATGAGACATGAAGATACTATAGTGAATGTAAAGAACCTGTAAAAACCTGCATTCAACACAATAAAGTCACCATAAGGTCAAATAGCCTGCACATTTCAGGTTTCCACAACACCCAACATAATTGATCAAGCAAGCTTGATCAACAATTCCTTAACTTGGGGTATTAAGTGGTAAACCTTATGCTTCTGGCGCAGTGTTGGAATTTGAGCTTTTGTTAAATTTTGCATGCAAGATCCATAAAAAATCATGTTTTTGAAGAATGGTGCTTCATCCCATCATGGCTCTGATACCATATTAATTATATCACAACAATATTGGGACAAAGTATAAACTCACAAGTGATTCAAACGAAAAATTTGTTATATTTTTATCATTCAAACTAGCATTATGATCTTAGGATCTTTGACTGAGACAATAACATGCACAGTAATAAAACACAAGAGACAAGAGACACAAAGAGTTTTCCTTGAGGAAACCATAGAGGAGAAAACCCTGCAACTTCCTCATAGATAGAATCAGCACCAAAAGTAAAACCCGAAAACATAAAAATGATCTCCTGACAGCAGCAGTCTCTCTCTTGTCCCAGTCACTTCTCCTCTCACTCATGCACCCCAATGAGTGAGTGTGTGTGTGTGATAAATAGAGAGGCTCACTCTCTATTTATATTCTTTCGTTCACTTGAAACCCACTCCAACATGTCGGCCTCACTTAACAATTACTTACTAGAGCCGACATCTCTAGGAGTGTCTAATAACCCTAGTTCCCCACAACTTGTAGGGACTTTGCCTCCTTCGACCAACAAGGAGGTTGATCCTTAACACAATGGTGGGGACTATTGCCCTGACTTACAATGAGTCACCTAGGGTCGACTTCTCTAGGATAGTCTAATAACCCTAGGGCCCCATAACTATGGGGAATTTAACCCTTTACCAATAGGAGGGTTAGCCACAATGACTTGACATGACTTGTTTACATTATAGAAACTTCTTGGAATAAACATCGGGGTATGACATGACTCAATTACATTACAGACACATCCTGAAATAAACATTGGGGTACAATACATAAGATATATGTATGAATACATTCTGAAGTTACAAATACATCAACACTCCCTCTTAACTAGGAAGGTATTCTCTCGACACAATTTATCAGCACAAGTCTTCTTCTCTATATCATCTGGGTCATCATCAAGTCCTCATCATCTTCAATTCATCTTCATCTTCAAGTCATATTCATCTTCAATTCATATTCATCTTCAAGTCATCTTCATCTGGATCTGGATCATCACTTGATCTGGATCATCATCACTGGATCATCACTTGATCTGGATCATCATCACTGGATCTGGATCATCACTGGATCTGGATTATCACTGAACATCATCAGTGGATCTGGATCATCACTGGACATCATCACTAGATCTAGATCATCACTCGATCTGGATCATCACTATACATCATCACTGGATCTGGATCATCACTCGATCTAGATCATCACTGCTGGATCATCACTGCTGGATCATCATTACTGGATCATCACGGGTGCTATCTCATGATTATTCTCATCATAGGAAGTTCTACAGAGCCAGCCCTTTTTCATGTTGGTTGTAGACCTAGCCTCCATGTAGGTCTTCTTTAGCACTTATATCTGACACCAAGTTAGAATGGCCCACCCAGCACTTACATCTGACCTACTCATTAGAGAGGCACGCCGGCCAGCACTCACATCTGATCATGTAGGAAGCAATCCTATAATCACATCAGAAATGCCCAGCACTCACATTTAGCCATGTAGGAACACATCCTGCAACCATGCTAAAAAGGCTCTGCTCTTCCACCCATGTGGGAACACATCCTGTAACCATGATGAAAGAGCTTTGCACTTACGTCCACCCATGCGGGAACACATCCTGCAACCATGATGGAAGGGCTCTACACTTACATTCACCCATGCGGGAACACATCCTGCAACCATGATGAAAGGGATTTGCACTTACATCCACCCATGCGGGAACACATCCTACAACCATGATGGAAGGGCTTTTCACTTACATCCACCCATGTGGGAACATATCCTGCAACCATGATGGAAGGGCTCTGCACTTACATCCACCCATGCGGGAACACATCCTGCAACCATGATGGAAAGGCTCTTAACCCCAAATTGAGGGTTCCTGGTAACTGAATAGGTGCCTCCATTCTCCAAGAGAATGGAAAAATCCCTTGTATCTGATCAAGTGGGAACACATCCCTCAATCACATTAGAATGGCCATGCGCTCACATCTGATCATGTAGGAACACATCCTACAGTCATATTACAATGGCCCTCAGTCCTAGACTAAGTATTCCTGGTACCTCACTAGGCGGATCCATTCCAAGAATGGCAATAGCCCTTATATCTTATCATGTAGGAACCAATCCTACAGTCATATCAGAATGGCTCAGCACTCATTTCTGATATGGAAGGAACCAATCCTCTCACCATGACAGAATGGATCAGCCCTTGCATCTTACCATGGAAGGAACCAATCCTCTCACCATGTCAGAATGGCTCTGGGTCTCATCATTTTCGCTTGGAGGAAACCTCGATCTGGAGAACACCGAGATTCTCCCTGTAGTACTCGAACTTCACCCTAGCCAATGGCTTCATCAACACATTAGCTATCTGTTCCTTCATCGCAACATACTGGAGCTTCACTGCTCCCCTCTACACCATATCCCTGATATAATGATACTTGATCTCAATATGCTTCGACTTGTCGTGGAACACTGGATTCTATGACAACTTCATGCAACTCTGGTTGTCACAATGTATACAAGTAGCATCCAACTAGAGAT
Source organism: Pseudotsuga menziesii (assembly GCA_001517045.1). Classification (NCBI taxonomy): domain Eukaryota; kingdom Viridiplantae; phylum Streptophyta; class Pinopsida; order Pinales; family Pinaceae; genus Pseudotsuga; species Pseudotsuga menziesii. The sequence goes on along the minus strand of LPNX010991129.1, from coordinate 40,985 downwards.
TAAACAAATCAAACAGTACGTTCCTCATCCATACTGCCTCACAACTAGCTAAACAAGCTGCGACATACTCTACTTCAGTTGTACTCAGTGCCACATAGGATTGCTTCCTACTAAACCAAGAGATCACACCTGATCCCATACTAAAGCAACACCCTAAATTGCTCTTCCTATTGATGGCATTGCTTGCCCAATCTGAATCAACATAACCCTCCAGGTTAATCTTCTAATTCGACTCATACTTGAGCCCATAATCAACTGTACCCCTCAGGTACCTCAGAATATGCTTTGCAACAATTAAGTGAACATTTCTTGGATCTGTAAAGAATTGTCTCAAGGTGTTCACAGCAAAACAAATGTCTAGTATCATGTTTTTCAGGTACATCAAGGACATGATCATCTGACGATACATCGTAGCATCAACCATCTCTGATGAAGCATCACTCAATAGCTTCATGTTCGATGCCATAGGTGTGTCCATGGCCTTGCAATCCATCATCCCGAACCTCTTCAGGATCTCTATTGCATACTTCCTTTGTCCAAGGAAGATTCCATCCACATTCTTCCACACCTCCATGCCTAGAAAAATAGTGCATTGACACATAACAAGAGCATCACTTGTCTTCCACCTTCAACCTTGAAGCAAAGGTTGGAATCTTCTTTACTCTCAGTAAATCCTAGAGTCATCAGTAATCTATCCATCTTGTCATACCATATCGAACCTTATATCTTCTTTAGTCACTCCCTCTGAAGCAAAGCATCATACTCCCTCTGTCTTCTGTACTCTATGCACTGAAACATTATGTACTGGAGTGACAAGTAGCTTCCTATGCTACTAGTATTCTATGTATCCATCTAGTGTATAGAATTTCATCTTCAACCTTGTAGCAAATGTTAATATCTTCATCAATATCATCATGTATGTGTTTCTATTCTTACTGGCTGCAAATGTCTCTTCGTAGTCTATGCCTTCTTTTCGTGAGAAGCCTCATGCTATGAATCTTGCTTTCTATCCCACAATGTTTCCATCTACTACATGGTGGAACTACAAACTTCCCTTCATGTATCGATACTGCATCCTAGACATCATTCTTCTTGAATTGGTTTTCCCTTTCTTCTTGGTTACTTCTTCATGGCTGGAAGGTTCTGCATCAATGATGTCGCTACACTCGTCATATTATTCTTTGTCTTTGAATTGTCATCACTTGTTCTTCAGAACAAGGATTCATTCTTCTTTGCTTGTAGGAGATTATGTATGTGATCTTTCCTACAAGTCAAATGAATTTGTATGGTTAGAAACATTTCATAAGGAATATTCATACTGGAAATTTCTTATGCATAAATATATGATCATGCAACTACTTTAACCAATACAACATTCATCCATATCTCACGAAAACTTTCTAGATTCCTTCCATCTCTACCAGGACAACATTGATATTGTGCACTAATCCAATATGTCAGCAAAGAGGTTTCATTCTAGATAAGTAGCAATGGAGAATTGTATAGCACCATGAGCTACTTACCCATTACATGCATATTAGTAGTGTACTATCATTAATGCAGACATTCTATCATGCATAATACATCAACTGAATATAAACAAATGCATAACAAAATAATATCATGAAATGACAATTGAATACTTCTCTTTATTTGTTTCGTGGGTATACTCCTTCTTGAGCCTTCAGCTTCATCATCTTCTTCATTCATAATAGCATCGTTTCTTATCCAAATGCTAAGATGGATAAGGGGTTCTTCAAGAGTTCAGTTCTTCGTATTCCTCATCTCTTGAGGGATCTTCTTTCGATGGTGATATTTTGATCTTCAGTTGCTCCCATCTTCTCTTCTCTTAATATGAGTCGAGCTTCTTCTTCTTCCCAGATTCTATTGAAAGTAATCACTTCCTTCTGGAACACATTCCTCCAATGAATGAATCCCATGATCCTAGGAGGCCATTCAAGGTGGCTATCACCACTTTTGCATTCTTCACTTCTTCTTTTACCACTTCAAGTTGTTCTTTGATTTGAGAGACCCTTATGACTGCATGGTCTCTGCATTCTGGATCTTCACATTCTTCAACTGGTTTCTTAAGGTCATATCATTGATTTATGTTCTTCCCTTCAAATAGATTGGTCAAGGAATCAAACATCTTCGGTGTCTTTAGGGAATACACTTATGGTATAAGGTGATCCATGATTGAATCAATAATGATCTTCTTGGCCTTGACCAAGTTCTTCTGGTGTAAGGCTTTTAGCCTCATCTCCCTCTGGAACTAGAACCTCTCCACTCATGTAAGTGTCCAATTCATTTTCTTCAAAGATATCATATGCTTCCATGCTTGGAAGTTGTTAACTTCACCAAGCTTATCATTAAGCTGATGTGATAGATCACTTTGAAATGACAACCTCCAAATAGCAAACGATTAGATCTTACCGATTTAAGGTGTCTGTCCTGGTTCTAGAGATGGTTGATCTAAGGTTTGTTAGAGAAACCCTAATTTTAAAAACTTGGAATCCTTTAGATCCGATTATATATAAATATAGATCTACTCAAATGGAGCTTTCCAATGTACTCCTTTTCTGAAAACAGTGGAGGGAAACTCCCAGAACAGGAATCCCTAGTTTTCCAATTTCTTCTGCAGAAATGCCTCTTACTATTTATGTGGTATATTTGAAATTACTACTCCTCTATGTCTGAAAATTAAAACTAAGGTATCCTCGCATGTCCCTATTTCAACACCATAGGTTTCATCAGGATTGGTTTCACCAATTGCGACTTAAGATTATTTTCCCAAGGTGACCTTTTACAGGACTGTTCAGAATAGCGACATTGTATGGACTTCCACTTGTCACTGTTTCATCTTCTGGGTTTGAAATTTGGACCACCGAAATTACAGTCCATGCCCTTTCTGGGACATCTTCAGCAATGTCATTTGAACCTCTGTAGCTCAATATATAGAAATTCTCTCCAAGTATCATGTTTATGGATGAATTCTAGAAGAGGCTAGAACCCTAACTTGGAGGGATCATATCTCCCAAAATATAGTGATTCTGAGGCTAAATATTGGATACAATGTAAATCAATATTTGATATTCATCCTCTGAAATTTTCAGCTCCTGGACCTTTGCAATCTAGAGATATAGTGAATGTACCAAAACTTAGCAGTTTTAGTATTTTAGGGATTTTCACCCAACCAAAAATCTTGATCCAGCTCTGTAAACTTCGATTTTGATGAGGAGAGCAATCCTATGTTGGGCTCATTAAAAAATTCCTCTTCTATAGAAAGCCCTAATTTCCCGCACCAAAACTGAAAATGCTCGAAATTGAATTGTGTTTTGACAGAAAGATGCGCCCTTCAATGGAGAGTCATCCTAGCATACTTTTGCTGATGGATTGTGGAGAGAGACCTAAAAAGTAAGAAACCTTAGCTTCTATAGATGCACAATGTCTTCTTCTCAGGTTAGCTCTGATTCCATGTTAGATTTTTATCATTCAAGCTAGCGTTATGATCTTAGGATCTTTAATTGAGAGAATAACATGCACAACAATAAAACACAAGAGACAAGAGACACAAAGAATTTTCCTCAGGGAAACCATAAAGGAGAAAACCCCACAACTTCCTCAAAGATAGAATCAGCACCAAAAGTAAAACCTAAAAACATAAAGATGATCTCCTGACAACAGCAGTCTCTCTCTAGTCCCAGTAACTTCTCCTCTCACTCATGCACCCCAATGAGTGAGTGTGTGTGTGATAAATAGAGAGGCTCACTCTCTATTTATATTCTTTCATTCACTTGAAACCCACTCCAACATGTCGACCTCACTTAACAATTAATTACTAGAGCCGACATCTCTAGGAGTGTCTAATAACTCTAGTGCCCCACAACTTGTGGGGACTTTGCCTCCTCCGACCAACAAGGAGGTTTATCCTTAACACAATGGTGGGGACTATTGCATCGACTTACAATGAGTCACCTAGGGTCGACTTCTCTAGGATAGTCTAATAACCCTAGGGCCCCATAACTATGGGTACTTTAACCGTTGACCAATAGGAGGGTTACCCACAATGACTTGACATGACTTGTTTACATTATAGAAACTTCCCGAAAAAAACATCGGGGTAGGACATGACTCAATTACATTACAGACACATCCTAGAATAAACATTGGGGTACAATACATAAGATATACGGATGAATACTTTCCAAAGTTACAAATACATCAACAAAATTACACATGAAATGATGCAACGGTACTACAATATGAGGTTGCAGTTCTATATAATAAATAATGGAATGAAAATACAATACATTGTCATGCAAAATACATGAATGCCAAGCTAATTCCAATACTCAAGGAGGTCATTTGAAGTACATGGATGAATGTAGCTTAACTGAATGTCAGACACACTCAGCACATTTAGTTAACCATTAAACTGTTCAATAACTGACTCTCACACTAAGTCCTAACTGAATTAGAGTGCAATAGATGACTGCATGTCCAACTCAAGGTGGTAGGAATCCCTCACTCCAAGTAGCTCCGATGGAGTTAACTGAAGTGCCACTTGTCATCGGAAGTGGTTGGAGGCTCCATAGTTGACTCCAATTCATAAATATTGGCCAAACATAGAAAAATAATGGAAGTAGGCACCTTTACAACTCAGCTTAACTGATTGTTAGGTGAAACAACAATCAGTTAGCAATTAGGTGCACTTATGACAATCAGATCACCCCAAAATTACTCCCTGTTCAAAGGAGGAAGATCGGCTAGCCTCACCGATTGAAGGAGAAGGCTTAGATGGCCTCCTTGACTAAAGGAAGGCGTGAGTGTGCTCATGTTGATGTCATAGTGTGCTCATCTGATTCCAAGTATGTCAATTAAACTTAGGATAGTGGGTAAATAGGCCAAAATTGACCAAATAAGTGTGTATGTTGGGTAAATGACTCCAACATAATTTAGGGGCTTCTTCAATTTGCTTTAGATCCTTACATTACAGATTCATGTCTTCGTCAAGGGTATTTGGGGATTCTTTAAGTTTCACTTCATTATGACCATGTGGACACTTTAGATCTTTTATTTAGGTCTTCATGTCTTCATCAAGGGCATTTAAGGCTTCTGTAAGTTTCACTTCAGTATGGTCAGGTGAACACATCATCATAACCTTAGGGATTCTTCACATTTCTCATCATCACTTTAGGGGAATCTTTATTAGCTTCTTCAAACACTTCTTTGGGACACTTTATATGGACATATGTTGATGTAATTGTAACTTCGGAATGTATTCACCTATGTATCTTGTGTCTTGTACCTCGATGTTTATTCCGGGATGTGTCTATAATGTAATTAAGTCATGTCATGCCCCAATGTTCCAATCAGGATAATCTATAATGTAAACAATTCATGTCAAGTCATTGTGGGTAACCCTCCTATTGTCTAAGGGTTAAAGTCCCTACAGTTTTTGGGCACTAGGGTTATTAGACTCACCTAGTGAAGTCGGCCCTAGTTGGGTTTAGTCAAGTCAGAAATTAGTATAAATAGAGAGGTGACCTATATATTTATCACACACTCACTCACACTCAGTTGTAGCACAATAACTGATGAAGAAGAAGACACTGGGGCTAGAAGAAAGAGGTTACTACTGTTGGAAGATCATCTTACTGTTTTGGGGTTTTACTCTTGGTGCTGATTCTATCTCTGAGGAAGTTGCAGGGTTTTCTCCATTTATGGTTTCCCCGAGGAAAAATACTTTGTTCATTGTCTCTTGTGTTTGATTCATGTGCTTGTTATTCTCTTAGTTAAAGATCATAATATTGCTAGCTTAATGTTAAAAATCTAACATGGAATCAGAGCTAACATGAGAAGAAGACACTATGCAGCTACGGGAACTAGGACTTCTTACTTTGTAGATCTTCCTCCACAGATTTCAGCAAAATAAGGTTGGATTAACTCTCCTCCTTAGGGCACATATTTTTGTTGAAGGAGAATCCAATTCTAAGGTTTTTTAGTTTTGGACCCGACACTACTGCCAAAAATTAGGGCTTTTCATAGAAGAGGAATTTTTCAATAAGCCTAGGCCTGGATTGATCTCCTCCTAAAATTCAAATTTAGGGATCAATTTCAAAGCATTTGGTTGGACAGAAATTCGGAAAAGAAAAACCCTAATTTTCTCCTGAACCAGTACTGTAGGATTTCAGCTCCAAATCCAGATCGAACATCTTGATCTAGTAATATATAAATCTTTTGTATTTCCATTTAAGGTTCTTAGTTAAAATGTCTCATCATACCAAGCTTGATGAAAAGCTTGAGGGAGCTAATAACTTTTGAGCCTGGAAGTATAGGATCTCCCTGGTCCTGGAAGAAAATGAGTTGGACTCCTATCTCTAAGGAAGTTGCAGGGTTTTCTCCATTTATGGTTTCCCTGAGGAAAAACACTGTGTTCATTGTCTCTTGTGTTTGATTGTTGTGCTTGTTATTCTCTCAGTTAAAGATCCTAATAATGTTAGCTTAATGTTAAAAATCTAACATGGTATCAGAGCTAACCTGAGAATAAGACACTGTACAGCTGCGGGAACTAGGGCTTCCTACTTTGTGGATCTTCCTCCACAGATTTTCAACAAAATAAGGTTGTATTAACTCTCCTCCTTAGGGTGCATCTTTCTGTCGAAACAGAATCCAATTATGAGGTTTTTCAGTTTTGGACTCAACACTTCTGCCAAAAATTAGGGCTTTTCACAGAAGAGGAATTTTTTAGTGAGCCTAGGCCTAGATTGATCTCATCCCCAAAATCGAAGTTAGAAATCAATTTCAAAGCATTTGGTTGGACAGAACTCTGGAAAATCAAAACCCTAATTTTCTCCTGAACCAGTACTACAGGATTTCAGCTCCAAATCCAAATCCTACATCTTGACCTAGTAAGATCTAAATCTTTTGTATTTCCATTTGAGGTTCTCAGTTAAGATGTCTCATCATACCAAGATTGATGAAAAGCTTGAGGGAGCTGATAACTTTCGAGCCTGGAAGTATAGGATCTCCCTGGTCTTGGAAGAAAATGAGTTGGACTCCTACATCAATGAGGTGGTTCCAATTCCAGAGGGAGATGAGGCAAAGGCCTTACATAAGAAAAATTTGGTTATGGAAAAGAGGATTATTGCTGATTCAATCAAGGATCACCTCATACCATAGGTGTCCTCCCTCAAGACACCTAAGGCTATGTTTGATGCCCTAACCAAATTATTTGAAGGAAAGAACATAAACAAGAAGATGACTCTAAGAAACCAGTTGAAGAATGTGAAGATCCAGAATGTAGAAACCATCTAGTCTTACTTCACAAGGGTTTCTCAGATCAAAAAACAATTGGAAGTAGTATATGAAGAAGTAGAGAGTGCAGAGATTGTGATGACCACCTTGAATGGTCTACCTAGATCATGGGACTCCTTTATTCAAGGAATCTATGCCAGAAAGAAGTTGGTCAAATTCAGCAGACTGTGGGAAGAATGCTCTCAAGAAGAAGCTCGGATAGAAGCTCGAGAAGACAAGATGGGTAGTGAAGATCAAGCTCTCACAGTAGAATCCAAGAAATCCAGATCCAGCCACCACAAAAGTAAGTACTCTCATCAAAAGAATAACTCTAGAAAGCCTAGATATTTGTCTAAGTACATTTGCTATACATGTGATGAAAGAGGACATTTTGCTAGAGATTATCCTAAGAATAAAAGTAGCTCTCACAAGAAGAAGGGAAACAAGAGAATACATCATGCTCATGCTGTAGAGGATGATGAAACTTCCACAAAGAGAAACAAACAAGTCAGTGATGATTCTTCAAGTGATGAAGAATATGTTTTGATTTCCTCTCTCCTGGGAACTATCACACATGGCAGCAATGATTGGCTTATAGACAGTGGTGCTTCCAAGCACATGACAGGATTCAAGGAATCCTTTGTGAAATTATCTGAACATGAATCACCTCACAAGGTGAAACTTGGAGATGAATACCAATATCCAATAAAACGTAGTGGGGAATCCTTCTATAAGCTAGACTCTGGAAATTCTATGACAATAAAAGATGTATTGTCTGTACCTGGACTAAAGAAGAATCTCCTCTCCATATATGCATTAGATGAAAAAGGAATGAGGGTTTCATTTATAGATGGTCAAGTCATCATGTGGCCAAAAGGAAAGACCATTGATGATGCAGTAGTGATTAGGGAATAAGAAGGAGGCTTATACAAATTGAAGGGCCATCCAGAACAAGCTTTGGTCCATGACACAGTAGAGCCAAATAAAATTTGGCATAAAAGGCTTGCACATTTGCATTACAGAGCACTACCCCTTGCAAGCAAAGTTGTTGAAGGTCTTCCAGAAATGAAAACAAAACATGAAGGTCTTTGTGGAAGCTGCAAGAGCTATGCTTCATGATCCATATATTTCTATGCATCTTTGGGTAGAAAGGGAAGAACACAAAGAAGACATTTCCAAGTAGTGAGAGCAAAGCAAAAGGAATCTTGAAAATCATCCATTCTGATGTATGCAGTCCTATGTCATCCAATTCACTAGGTGGGTATGCATACTATGTTTCTTTTATAGATGATTTTTCTAAAAAGGACTGGATATACTTTATGAAGAATAAAGATGGATTATTCAGAAAATTCAAGGAATTCAAAGCCTTGATCAAGAACCAAACTGAAAAGAAGATCAAGACTTTTCAATCAAATAATGGCAGAGAATTCACTTCGAATGAATTCAAAGAGCTTTGCAAAGACTCGGGGATTAAGAGGGATTTGTCTACTCCTTATAATCCACAATGGAATGGGATTGTAGAACAGAAGAACAGAACTATCATGGAAGCTGCAAGAGATATGCTTCATGATCAATATATTTCTATGCATCTTTGGGCAGAAAGGGAAGAACACAAAGAAGACATTTCCAAGTAGTGAGAGCAAAGCAAAAGGAATCTTGAAAATCATCCATTCCGATGTATGCAGTCCTATGTCATCCAATTCACTAGGTGGGTATGCATACTGTGTTTCTTTTATAGATGATTTTTCTAAAAAGGACTGGATATACTTTATGAAGAATAAATATGGATTATTCAGCAAATTCAAGGAATTCAAAGCCTTGATTGAGAACCACACTGAAAAGAAGATCAAGACTTTTCAATCAAATAATGGCAGAGAATTCACTTCGAATGAATTCAAAGAGCTATGCAAAGACTCAGGGATTAAGAGGGATTTGTCTACTCCTTATAATCCACAATGGAATGGGATTGTAGAACAGAAGAACAGAACTATCATGGAAGCTGCAAGAGCAATGCTTCATGATCAATATCTTTCTATGCATCTTTGGGCAGAAGCATACAGAACAGTGGTGTATGTACAGAACCGTACTCCACACAGAGTACTCGAGAATAAGACTCCTGAAGAGGTCTTCTCTGGAAAGAAACTAGAAGTCAGCCATCGCAGAATATTTGGATGTCCTATGTACATACACATTCCAAAAGAGAAGAGGACAAAATTAGATCCTTCAGGAAAGAAGGGTATATTTGTGGGATACTCTGAAAGCTCGAAGGCTTATAGAATATACTTCCCATGATTCAAGAAGATTGACATTAGCAGAGATGTAACATTTGATGAAGATTCAGCCTACATCAAATCCAGGAAGAAACCAACTGAAGAACTTGAAGAAACAAGAGAACCCAGAATTCATGATACAATCATGAATGAACAAATTCAAGAAGAAGATCGAGAATTTGAAGAACCTCAAGAAACTGTAGATCCACCTCTGGAGAAGAATCCTCATAAGAGGAAACCTGCTTGGGTATGTGAAATTATCCAAGGTGCAGAAATAAATGGAGCTTCAGAAGAAACACCCAGAGGAAGAAAGAGAACTAGATCATGTTCTAGTTACGTAGCCTTACTACGTGACATTATTGATAAAGAACCATCCAACTATGAAGAAGCGGCAGAATGGAAAGAATGGAAGGATGCTATGATCGAAGAGTATCAATAGATCATGAAGAATGATGTTTGGGATGTTATCCCAAGACCAGAAGGGAAGTCAGTTGTAACTTCCAAATGGATCTATAAGATCAAGCATGCTGTAGATGGCAGGATTGAGAAACATAAAGCAAGATTTCTTGCTTGAGGTTTCTCCCAGAAAGAACGAATAGATTATGAAGAAACCTTTGCACATGTAACCAGATACACTTCCATCAGATCAGTACTTGCTCTGGCTGCAGTGATGAAATGGAAGATACACCAGATGGATGTCAAGACTGCTTTCTTGAATGGTGTAGTGGAAGAGGAAGTGTATGTGGAATAGCCACTCGCCACTCGGTTTTGAGACACATGACAGAGAGTCTCATGTGTGCAAATTAAAGAAAGCCCTATACAGTTTGAAACAAGCGCCCAGGACATGGTACGATAGAATTGATGGTTTCTTATCCAGTTCGGGCTTTACCAAGAGTAAAGCAGATTCCAACCTTTACTACAAGGTTGAAGATGGCAACCCAGTGATACTCCTGTTGTATGTGGATGATATGTTTGTAACAGATATGGATGGGTTGATTGTTGATACGAAGAGGAAACTTTCTGTCGAGTTCAAAATGAAGGACTTGGGTATGATGCAATATTTCTTAGGCATGGAGGTGTGGCTGAATGCAGATGGGATCTTCCTTGGACAAGGGAAGTATGTAGTAGAGATTCTGAAGTGATTCGGGATGATGGACTGCAAGACCATAACCACACCTATGGCATCGAACCTGAAGCTATTGACTGATGCTTCATCAGAAGTGGTTGATGCTATGATGTATCGTCAGATGATTGGGTCCTTGATGTACCTAATGAACATGAGACCAGATATTTGCTTTGCTGTGAACACCTTGATCCAGTTCCTGACAGATCCGAGACATGTGCACTTGATTGCTGCAAAGCATATTCTGAGGTAGCTGAAGGGTACAGTTGATTATGGGATCAAGTACGAGGCAAATCAGAAGATTAACCTAGAGGGTTATGTTGATTCAGATTGGGCAGGCAGTGCCATTGATAGTAAGATCACTTCAGGATGCTACTTCAGTTTGGTATCATATGTGATCTCTTGGTTTAGTAGGAAGAAATCCTGTGTGGCACTGAGTACAACTGAAGCAGAGTATGTTGTAGCTTGTTCCGCTAGTTGTGAGGTAGTATGGCTGAGGAAGCTACTGTCTAATTTATTTGATCTCCAGTTTGATGCTACTTGTATACATTGTGACAACCAGAGTTGTGTAAAGTTGTCAGAGAATCCAGTGTTTCATGACAAGTCAAAGCATATCGAGATCAAGTAACACTATATCAAAGATATGGTGCAGAGAGGAGCAATGAAGCTCCAATATGTTGCAACAGAGGAACAGATAGGTGATGGCTAGAGTGAAGTTTGAGTACTTCAGGGAGAAGCTTGGTGTTCTCCAGATCAAGGTTTCATCCAAGGGAAGATGATGAAGACCGAGAGCCATTCTAACATGGTGAGAGGATTAGGTTCCTTCCACGATCATATGTAAGGGCTGATCCATTCTATCATGGTGAGAGGATTTGGTTCCTTACATGTCAGATATGAGTGCTAAGCCATTCTGATGTGACTGTAGGATTGGTCTCTACATGATCAAATGTAAGGGCCAAATGACATTCTTGGAATGGAGGTGCCTGGTCAGTTACCAGGAAAACTCAGTCTGGGACTGAGGGTCGTTCTGAAACGATTGTAAGATGTAGTCTTACATGATCAGATGTGACTGGATGGCCATTCTGATGTGATTGAGGGATGTGTCCCACTTGATTAGATGTAAGGACGATGCCATTCTCTGGGAGAATGGAGGCACCTGGTCAGTTACCAGGAATCCTCAGTCTGGGACTAAGATCCCTTCTAATGCAGTACTTTCAAGCATGGTCGGATGTAAGTGCAAAGCCCTTTCGATGTGGTGCTTTCGAGCATGGTCGACTGTAAGTGCTGATCCCTTTCAATGCAGTGCTTTCAAGCATGGTTGATTGTAAGTGTTGAGCCTTTCTGATGCGGTGTGCTTGCACATGGTTCGATATAAGTGCTGAGCCATTCTGGCGCGATGTGTTTACACATGGTCAAATGTGAGTGTTGGGCCTTTCTGACAAGATGAGGCCTAGATGTGAGTGCTAGGCATGCCTTTCTGACAAGATGAGGTCAGATGTAAGAGCTGGGTGGTCCATTCTGACTTAAGTTTTAGATATAAGTGCTGATGAAGACCTACATGAAGGGTAGGCCTACAGGACTAATTCTGTAGAACTTCCTATGATGAGAAGAATCGAGAAATATCACTGATGATGACGATGATCCAGACCTGATGATGATCCAGATCAAGTGATGATCCAGATGTGATGATGATCCAAACTTGATGATGATCTAGATCAAGTGATGATCTAGAGTTGATGATGATACAATGATGATCCAGTGTTCATGATGATGCAGATCCCATGATGAAGAACACTTGAAGAAGAAGATGACTTGAAGATGAAGAAGACTTGAAAGACAAAGAAGACCTGAAGACGATGATGACTTGAAAACGAAGAATACTTGAAGATGAAGACAACTTGAAGATGACAATGCCGAGATGATCCAGTTGATACAGAGAAGAACACCAGTGTTGAAAATTTTATCGAAAGAATACCTTCCTAGTTAAGAGGGAGTGTTGATGTAATTGTAACTTCGGATTGTACTCACCTATGTATCTTGTGTCTTGTACCCTGATGTTTATTCCGGGATGTGTCTATAATGTAATTGAGTCATTTCATGCCCCGCTATTCCGATCGAGAGAATCTATAATGTAAACAAGTCATGTCAAGTCATTTTGGATAACCATCCTATTGTTTAAGGGTTAAAGTCCTCACAGTTTCGGGGAACTAGGGTTATTAGACTCACCTAGTGAATTCGGCCCTAGTTGGGTTTAGTCAAGTTAGGAATTAGTATAAATAGAGAGGTGACCTCTCTATTTATCACACACTCACTCACACTTAGTTGTAGTGCAATAGCTGAGGAAGAAGAAGACACTATGGCTAGAAGAAAGAGGTTACTGCTGTCGGGAGATCATCTTACTATTTTGGGGTTTTACTCTTGGTGTTGATTCTATCTCTGAGGAATTTGCAGGGTTTTCTCCATTTATGGTTTCCCTGAGGAAAAACACTTTGCTAATTGTCTCTTGTGTTTGATTGGCGTGCTTGTTATTCTCTCAGTTAAAGATCCTAATAATGCTAGCTTAATGTTAAAAATCTAACAACATATCATCATACCCTTAGGAGATTCTTCGATGGATTTATGGGATTGATTCATTTGTGTACAATTGAAAGTGGGAATGTGGGAACAACCACATGTTATCTCATCTTGTGAGATCCATGCTTAATAGCTACGCCATAAAGGGGTGAATTTGGAGTTATATACACTTTTTTCAATGCTTCTTTAAATCTCTTCAAGGCTTCAATCAATATCTCTTTGTCATTTCCATATTATCATCATCATTTCCACATCATCATTATAATTTCTGCATCATCAATATCATTGTCTATGAGAACATCACTCAATAATATTATAATCTTATGACATAGAGCTCTTGACCGTATTGACATCAATGACAACTTCAACCAAAATAGATGCAATCACAAGAAATAACCCTAAGGTCCTAATAGAATCACCTTTGTTTCTCTCATGACCAAAATTTTCATTCACCCACCGTTCAATAAAAAATTTGCTGACGGTGATATATTTAGTGGAGACCAATAGTATCCAGATAGACAAACCATGACTGAAATATCTCCTTCCTTATTCAATACAAAGAATATTTTAAATTTGGGGAATATGTTGAAGGAGCCTAGTATACTAGTCAACTAAGATAAATAGTTGATTGATGTATTCTAATAGAGTAAGTTGAGTAGGTAGTTGATCTAGTTAGCCAACAGGTCCAGTCAACCAACCAAGATAGTTAGGGTAGTCGTAACTACTTTCATCTGATCAAATGTATTTAAATACACATCAATTTGATATGTAATTTGGTTGTTGGTTAAATGGTCTATAATACAATACTACTTGTTTCTATCTCTATAATTAACTTATCTTCTCCTTCTCATGTATCTATGTGTGCATGCTTATATATCGTTATATAGTATAAGTTATTTGAATACACTAAGTTAGTTCCCTTGTTTATTGTGAAATCCATCAAATTAAAACATATGAAATCACAATCTAATTAACAATATATAATTAGATGAAAATTGAAGAGTTGACAGAATAAATGACATTTAAAATTTTAACAATTTTTAAAATGACAAATATTAGGTTTTAAAAATATTGAAAAAATAAGAAAAAACCAAAATTTGAAAAAATGTTGACACTTTATAACTAAGAAGATTCACAATTTCAAAAAAAAGACATGGAAGAAAAGGTTTTGTTTATAGCACCACTTTATGAAATGTGGGTAAACAACCACTAGATGCAATCTCTAAAATAACAAAAACTATGGAGCTTTCTCATCAAGTAGGTAACTATGTTTTCTTTTATCTATGAGAAAAGATGACCTATTAAAATAATTAACAAACATGAATCCACACCTAGCATGTAGGGAAATCAATAAACAACTAGTTAAGAGGGTTGAACCACACACATGAATCATCTTACATTGATTCAAAAGAGCACTCAACCTCACAAGAGATTGACTAGTAAACCAATATGTCACCAAAATTTTGAGGTGCAGATCCAAGTGGAGTTGTGAAACCCTAACATTGGAGTAGAGGAAATTCATCCAATGCTTATTCTAAATATTTAACTTCTTCCATGATAAGTGTGATTATTATTTGGGTCTTTTAATTATAGGATTTTTAGTCAAATTACCTTGAATTTAAATTTTGTGTTTTCCCTTTGTTTGGAGATGACACTATTTCTATAATGAAGGCATTTGTATAGAGTTTGACATTCTTTATGTGTTAAAATATTCTGTTATTGAGATGAATTCATGGCATTGTGTATAAAATATCTCAGGCTTATCCTCCTTATGGGTCTTTAGTAAGATAATATTCCATTTTTATTTAAATCATGAAGAGGTTGGAGGTAATAGGTGTTTCTAGAATCGTACATAGCTTGAAAATGCTAGTATTGTATTATTTGTTTCTTTTCTAATTGGAATCATCAAAATGTTGGAAGTAAGAGGTGATAAGGATTGAATTAAACATACAAGTAGATATGTTTTATAACGTTTTTTTTGGAAATTAATAATTTAACAAAGAATTTGGGTGATACATCTATAGTCCTTGTACCTTATAGAAGCTCTCATTGAACCATGGAATCCTTTTAACAATTGGTGAAAATGAGAAAATATTCCATAGAGGGATATTGATATGAAATGATATTATTATTCTTGAGGAACATGTTGAATGATCCTAACTCAAATCTCATGAATTATAGGTTAAAGTATATATTGGATACATATGTAAAATATTCAAATGAACATTTTAGGATCGTATGTAAAATATTTAAACGAACATTCTAGGAGTATAAGTAATAAAGTGTATAAAACATTTCATGGAAAAAAATGGGAGTTACAATATTGGGTGAAAATAATGTTATTTTAATTAGAAATATAGATTAGGAGGGATAAATTAACAATAAATATTTGGGAGGTAGAAATGTAAGTAGGGGTATTCTTTTATATCTTATGAACATTTGCATTGTGAGATAGACCTACTAAGTGAACCACATGCCCGAACTATAAATTTGATGGGAAAGAGGTTCATAAATTAGTTTCATAGCACCATGTGGAAGTTAATCCCAAGCTGTAGATAAATTACACTCACAAAATTACTAGTCAAGCATGCAAAATTATACAAAAAGGAGATTGGATATGGAGCATAACAACAATCCTCTATTGAATAACTGTACATCATCCAACCTCATAAAGTAATAGGATTTCCAAATATATAATTACATAATATACTATAAATATAAGGATGCTATTCAAATTGGACAAAACGAAGACTTACTAAACTAGTCATTATCCCCCATAGGTGCATAAATCACTTTCCTAATCTGTCATGATTCTCAATAATTATCATATTGAGATGTACCAGATGATAAGTGATAGAAATATATCATATCCATTATTTTGGATGGAGAAAATCAAGGAGGATGAATTGGGAAAAAAGCAAGGCATTTACTCCAAGACTAGCTTTTCCCTTTTCCCTTAAAACTCCTTAAAAGCAAGGCAGCTTTTAGAAAAATTAGAACTACACTTTTTCTATTCTGAAATGACTGCACAGTTGTTAGAATCATTTCCATGATATTTCTAAAGCACTACTTAATCTAGTTTTATAATTTGTTGACTTCTAAGTGCAAGTGGATGCCAACTAGCATAGTAAGGAATCTAGGAATATGACAAAATTGACAAATTAATGTATCCTATGTGTAACTGTGGGTTTGATTATTCTAACACCCCCCTTAAGCCTTATTTGATGTAAAATATTATAGTTCTTAGCAACAAGTCTTAGTCACCCTTTATATACTGCTTGTCCATACAACCAAGGAAAGAGGGAAAAACCCAAGGGGAAAATCCTCCCTTAAACATGGACATGAACACAAATTTTGGAAATATTGTTATCAATCATTATTCACTAGATGATCAAAAATCCCCAGCAGTGATTTGAGATTACTGAAGGTCTTCTCAGAAAACACCTTGGTGAAGATGTCTGCTACTTTCTCTGAAGATGCGTAGTAGAGTAGAGCAATGGTACCATCATGCACAAGGTCCTTGATATAGTGTATATGGATCTCAATTTGTTTTCTTTGATGTTTTTGAACTCGATTAATATAGATTCAAATGGTGATTTGATTTTCACAAGTATTCAATCCCACACTCTCCAAGTATTCCCTACAACCACAAACATTGAGTAGATGCATTCACAGCTCCTCTATACTCTGCCTCTGTAGATGAGAGTGAAATGGTACTCTAGTTCTTAATTGACTAGCTGATTGGACCATCTACAAGTATAAACACAAATCCAAAATTAGAATTTTTATATGTGTTATCTCCTTCACAATCACTGTCAATAAATCCAACTAGCTCTAAGTCATATTTTTTTGCATAGAAAATCCCATGAGTTATTGTTCCTTGAACAAAGTTTAGAATTCTCTTGTCTGCCCTCGAATGGATTTCATGAGGCTGATCCATGTTTCTATAAGCCACACTAACTTTGTAATATATATCAGGTTGATTATGAGTCATATAAATAAAACACCCAATCAACTTCCTATACAATGTATTATTTACCAATGGAGAAGAACCTGCTTCTTCAAGCTTAACCTCAGAAAGGAATGGAGTCTTGCTTGGCTTGAAATACTTCATGCTGAAATTTTTGAGTAGATATGAAGCATACTTGGACTGATGAACTTTGATCCCATGTGATGATTTATAAATTTCAAGTCCCAAGAATTGACTCAACAATCCCAAATCCGTCATGGAAAAGGCATGGTTCAGTGCATCCTTCAAGGAGGAAATATCTTTCATGGAAATTTATGTTATCAATAGTTCATACACATAAAAACAATAATCATTAAAGAACCATGTATCAACTTCAAATAGACATTCATATCAGACTAGCATCGAACAAAGTTCTATGACAACAAAAAGGAATCAATCTTGGCATGCCAAGCCATGGGGGCTTGCTTTAGCCCATAGAATGATTTATTTAACCTACACACCAAAGATGGATTAGACACAAAACATTCAGTTTGGTGCATATAAATCTCTTCTTTTAGATCCATGTATAAAGGCACACTTCACATCCATGTGATGCACCTCCCATTACCTTGAAGCTACAATGGCCAAATCTAGCCTTATGGAGTCCATCTTTGCCACTGGTGAAAAGGTCTCATTATAATAAATACCTTGAACTTGTGAGTATCCTTTAGCTACCAATATTGTATTATATTTCAAAGGTGAACCATCAATAGAAAATTTCATTTTACAAGCCCACTTACACTTTACTAGCTTTCTCCCTGGGGGGAGATTGCCTACTTCCCGTGTGTCAATCTTTTGGAGAGAGCTATATTCTTCCTTCATGGTTGTTTAACATATTGAATCATCTGATTCATAATCATATGTCTGAGGGTCTGGTTCAACCATCAAATATCACTTCTCAACAAAGAATGGATCTTTCACAGAAAGGGCACTCTCAAATTGAGATCTAATCCTCCTAGTGTCACTAGGATTCCCAGCTAGTTCCCCATCTACATGAATGGTCCTTGATGCCCATTTTGGTCTTGTAGGAATGTTAGGATATGAAATTATATCATTATTATCATACATTTTAGAATCAGTAGACTCATTAGCATCTTCACTTACATTCAGTGGTTGTGGTGATGAAGAGGACTCTTCAATTTCTACTGGTGCTAAAGACTCTTCTTCAAACTGAACACTCCTTTCGATGAAATATTTTTGAGTGCTCAAGTTAATTAGAATGTACCCTTTGGGATCTTTAGAATACCCAACAAATAGGAACTCTTAACTTTGGGGTTGCAAATCCTTCCTCTTTTCACTTAGAATTCTAACCCATACCTTTGAGCCAAAAATCCTAAAATGGGTCACATCTGGCTTGTGCCGAATCCAAGATTCAAAAGGGGTGATTCCATAAAATTGCTTGTGAGGCACCCTATTCTGGATATAGGATGCACAATTTATTGCTTCAGCCCAAAACTTTGGTGGCAAAGTTTTAGACTCCATCATAAAAGTTTCCATATCCTTGAGTGATCTATTCTTCCTCTCAGCAACACCATTTTGATGAGGTGTGTAGGGAATAGAATTTTTCATCTAGATACCTACATCTTCACAATAATGGATGAACTCAAACTTGACATACTCTCCACCATTATCAAATCTTAGTATCTTGAGTTTCCTCCCATACTTGTTCTAAACTAAGGCTTGAAAGACCTTGAAGAGTTAAAAAAAACCAGACTTATGCTTTAGGAAGTAAGCCCAGTAGTACCTGGAAAATTAATCTATGAATGTTAGGAAATATTTGGCTTGACTCATGGAAATATGAGCGAATGGACCAGAAATTTCACTGTGGATTAAATCAAGGGGTGCAGAGGTTCTCTCATGACTGACTCTCTCATACTTGTGCTTTGGGTGTTTTCCTAGGATGCAACCTTGGCAGACTCCTTTAGAAAACTTGATCTTTGGTAACCCTATGACCATGTATTGTCACTCAAATATGAAAGATACTTTTAGTTAATATGTAAAAATATACCATGCCAAATCTTTCTTGCTTCATTATCATGAGTGAGAAGAGCATAGGGGTTTGAGAAAGGTAGGAAATGGGAAAACTTGTATACCTTCGAACTGTGATCCACAACATCGTTTGATATGACTCTACCATTTGAAATATATGAGATTTCATATTCATTAGGAGAGAATACAACCTTCTTAGGAGACCTAGTGTGGTTCATCTAATACACTAACAAGAGGTTAGCATCAAGACCTGGGACATACAACACATCATTGAAAGAACTATAGCCAAGATCAATCCTACCCTTCCCCATACTATCAGTAATAGAGTCATCTCTCAAAACAATTTTTGGACCTTTTGAATCATCAAGAGAGGAGAAATTTTACCTTATCGAAACCATGTTCCTTGAATCTCCAGAATCAATGATGAAGGTGGATGATCTCAAAGTTCTGGAAACCAAGGCATGAACTCTCTCCTTGTCATCTTAATTTGATCCTCCTTCCATCTTCTTTGCGCATTTAGGAAGGGAGATGTTGTTCTTCTCCAGGAGTTGAGTCAACATGTCAATTTTATTCTTCATACAAGATATCTCAGGATGATATCCCTTACTGCAGTATGCGCACTTTCTCATTTCACCTTTGTTCTTCTTCTTTTGGAAGTTCTTCTTAGAGCCAGAAGACTCCTCTTCAGACTTGGAATTGTCTCTCTTTTGTTCAGGTGGCTTCTTTGAATTGCATTTCTTGTTGCCTTTGGAATCTACCCTCGAATCTCTAGCAACCAAAGCTTGGCCTTTGGAAGGTTTGATGATGCCCATCATTACCAATTCATCTTGCTTCTAGGTGAGGGATTCCACCCATTTCTACCAATTTATCTTTCTCTTAGGTGAGGGATTCCATGAACTCAGTAGGCTTAGGCATCTTCCAGGATTGTGCTGTCAATTTGGTGGCACGAAAGGTCGAAAAAAAAATAGACTACTCAGGACCAAGCTTTGAAAGTATGGTCAATACTACTTGTTCATCCTTCTTATCGATTCCACACTGTTTTAACTGCAGAACAAGGGCCTTAAACTTGGAAAAGTTGAGTTACAAGGATTTGAAACTCTTGGGACTCAATGAGATGAACTCATTCTCAAGTTGATTTCCCCTCATTTAATATTTCTTTCCAAATAGATTCTCAATCGTCTCCCAAACCTCATTTGTTGATGTCAATCCATCAAGATGGAAGAGGAGATCTCTTGAAATGCTCAAGCACAAAAGACCATAGGCCTCATCCTTCCTGTTGTTCCATTTAATTTTCTCTGTAGCTGCATTGGTCTCAGAATTAGTTTCCATGGTAACCATTTAGAGGCATTTACTCCTCAACAAAATCTTCATCTCATCCTTCCATTAGAAAATTTTGAATGGAGTCAAGATGATCCTTTGAGATTGGTCCATATCTCAGCTACTGTACCCTTAAACCAGAAGAATGCGCTCCCAATCAGTGATGTTGAACCTGGAACAACAATATGGAAGGAGAGAAATCGATCTACCAAGGATCTCATACCATGTGGAAATTAATCCCAAGTTGTAGATCAATTACACTCACAAAATTACTAGTCAGGCATTCAAAATTTTACAAAAAGGAGACTGAATATGGAGCATAACAAAATCCTCTATTGAATAAGTGTACATCATCCAACCTCATAAAGTAATAGGTTTTCTAAATATATAATTACATCAGTTATTCGAAAGCATAAGGCTGTTATTCGAATTGGACAAAAAGCAGGCTTATTAAACTAGTCAAAATCCCCCAAATGTGCATAAATCACTTTCCTAATCTGTCAATATGCTCACAAATTGGTTGAGTGAGATGTACCATATAATAAGTGATGAGAAGAGATCAGATGCATTCTTTTGGATGGAAAAAAGGAAGGAGGATGAGTTGGGAAAAAAACAAGGCAGTTACTCCAAGACTAGTTTTTCCCTTTTTCCTTAAAACTACTTAAAAGCAAGGCATCTTTCAAAAAAAGTAGAAATGCGCTTTTGATATTCTGGAATGACTGGATAGTTGTCAGAATATTTTCCAGGATGTTTCTAAATCGCTCCTTAAGCCATTTTTATCATTTGTTGGCTTCTAGGTGCAAGTGGATGTCAACTAGCATAGTAAGGAATCTAGGAATAGGACAAAATTGACAAATTAATGTCTCCTATGTGTAACTATGGGTTTGATTATTCTAACACGCCATTCAACAATGATGTCACATTCCACTGAAGGAAAATATATATGAAAGAAACATGAAATCTGTGGATTCTTATTAATTTTTAAGAGGATCAATAAGGAAAGTAACATTTGATAACACTTATACACACTATGATGCACTACGAGATCCAAATTGAGACTTGATTATTCACATGTTTCATTATCCATTTTGGTGCAGAGAATCAAATGTTAGATATCATATCAATAACAAGCGTGGAGAGATATCATATGCCTAAATACAATAATTGTTGTGAAGAGAGATCATGCTTACCTTTACTTGTATACTAATTGTTCTCTACATTTTCTTTTATCTCAAGACATGTAATATATTAAATTATTGTGTATTTATATGAAACTATTTTGTTGCAATCTAATCTATATGTTACCATTCCATCAACATAAGGATGGAAGAGGAGGAAGTGAACAAAAATGTCCATATCCTCTTGCATAATAATAATAATAACATTGTTTACTAGAAAGTAAATATTAACCTCATTGTATAAACAAAGCTTCCATAAGAAATAAGAAGAATATTTTGTCAATTGAGATCGAGGCATCTACTTAAGTCCAATATGAAATAAAAAATTGGCACTAGCAGTAGCATGCTGAAGAAACTAGAAGAGGAAGAAGGTGATGAATTCAAGGGCAAGGACCTTATGGATGAGTTCAAGCATGGAAAATGGAGCCATATGTTGATTCTTGAATGACTCATTTTGTGTGTTTGTGAGAGAGTTTGTGTGTGACTTTGCAAGTTGTATTCTTAGATGTAGTAGACAATTTCAAGTAAATCATAACATATCAAATGGATCAGTGAATCATATAAAAAAAGGTAGGGAAATGAAAAGAGCTAAGAAAACATAGTATGGACGGCACATGGTGGTGCAGAATTGGTTGCAGACATGGTACTTATGACATATTGCAAGAGGCTACTTACAAATGACCAAACAAAAATAAAAAAACTAAACTTTCTATATAATTATATGAAAAAAAAACACATATCAACTATATTTTAATTATCATATCACCTATTAATTTAAGTACTCCATTAATAATAAATATTTTATTAAAACATATTATATAAATAATTAAAAAATTTGATTTAATTAATTAAAGCCCATACCCTAATCATTTACCAGCATACAAAAATATATTTTCAGAATATTAAACATCCTCATATAAATTCTAATGTCTAAGAAGATAAAAGAAATATATTTTATATCCCATTACTTTGAACCCACTTAATTTCAGTAAGTCATTATTTTCATTTAGTCACGGGGGAGGTAACATACAAAGGTACAAGACAAATGTGCTCTAGTGAATTGATTAAGTCATTTGGTGAGTCACTAAGAGAGGAATGAAGTCACTCTCTTAACGGGTAAGCTAATGATTTCATAGTATACTTCATGGGTAACAGAAGGGGGTGGATCTTGATCAAGGTTTCGAGAGTTTGTTTATGAAAGCAAATGAGGCTTCATCACTATTTTTGAATTTTTTTTGGGCGGCGAAGTGAATAAACAAAAGAAAGAATAAATTAAATATGAATTAAATAATATAAGTGAACCAAATTGGTATATATATACTAATTTAATTTATACCATAAGAATAAATTAAATAATATAAAGTGAACCAAATTTATATATATATATTAATTTAATTTATACCATAAGAATAAATTAAATAATATAAAGTGAACCAAATATATATATATATATAATTTATACCATTTAATTTATATTTAAATGATATTTATATTTGTATATCACTTTGGTTTAAAATATATATATATATTAATTTGGTTCAATTTAGTATATATATAATAGATTAAATATGAATTAAATAATATAAAATAAACCAAATTATATATATATATATATATATTAATTATTATTTTTAAATATATTTTATTAAATTTTAAAACATTTATTTTTTATTATAATCATAAAAAACTTTATTATAATTTAATTATATAATCATTCCTTAAATTAATATTTATTTTATAAATTTCAAATCAATATATTCCAAAACTCTCAACAAATCTATTCAAGAATCTTTAATGGTCCAATGTAAACCTAACTAACACAAATTTGAATATGAGTGAATGGGAAAGCATAACATGAACAACTTTTTTAACAACACATTTTTTATTATTATTTTTTAATTTGTGGGTGCATGCTCTTTACCTTTAATTGTTAATAGATCAAACATTTTCATAACGTAACAAGAGCCAGGAGGTGGCAATGTCCCCGACATTGCATCCGTGATAGCTACTGGTTTGCAATTACCTATGGAAAAAATTAAAACTCAATAAAAATAGATTAAATTTTGTTATAGCCTACTTAAAACTCAATAAAAATAGAATAAATGTTGTTATAGCCTACTTAGGCATCCTTTTGAGGATGGTAGAGATTTGACTACTTTGAAGACTCTAGACTCAAGTCTTATTTCAATGGATCCAAAGTGAGGATGAGCTTTACTAGCGATGCGAGAACGACTACTACATCTCAAATAGGCCATGAAGGACATAAAAACAAGCCTAAATACAGAGTGGGGATGAACCATTTTTTATTAGCTAAATGATATATTGTTGATGCTTGTTGGGTGGTTAAGCTAATTCCTTTAGTATCAAAGTATTAGAATTTGAAACTAACTTCTCCTTCTAAAATGGTACCCACCTCTCTCTTGGAGTTGCACATTTGGGCTTGAAAAGTAAGTTATCCTCTAAAGGAAGGGTAGAAAAGCAAAAGAAAGGCAATGAAAGTGAGGGTAGTACTCCATATTTGAATAATGCTAAGCCAATATAAGAAAAAGAAGAAATTGAAAG
Organism: Pseudotsuga menziesii; assembly: GCA_001517045.1. NCBI lineage: Eukaryota > Viridiplantae > Streptophyta > Pinopsida > Pinales > Pinaceae > Pseudotsuga > Pseudotsuga menziesii. The sequence continues at coordinate 16,667 of LPNX010991129.1, read as the reverse complement.
AAAGCAAAACCTTCCTCATTGAAGGAAAACTCACCACCAACCCTTCAATCAAATAGAAAAGTTTTAGTAAAGTAAGACAACAATCTCCATTATTACATATATCATAATAACCACTTATGTAAGCATACACCTATCTTAAAAAAAACCTATTAATAAAAATTAATAACATTTTGAAAATAAGTTCCACCTAATTATTTGCCCCTTCTTTGAAATGGGTTCTTAAGATTTTCAATAGTATTTTGACGGGAGGCATATGCCCGTCAAATTCCAAGCCTTCCTCAATAACTTGAGTTAAAATGAAAAATTCATTACATGAAATAGACATTACATAGATTATTTTAACACATTTATCAAATATAAAAACCATATGGACTTTATGTAACAATTCTATACATATATATTTAAAAAAAAAACACACATGTATAATAAAAATATGTAAATTAAAAATTATTTTACCTCTTACTCAAATATACTATGATATGATAAAAATATTTATATTATGAAATTTCAAATTAAAAATAAAGATCATTCAAATATATTTAGACATTGCAAGATAATTTATCATTTCCTAAAATTTTGTTAAACATTTTACTATACCATTAAGTAATCAAAATAAACATAAAACTATAAAATTTTCAAAAAAATTCAGTGGTTGTTTTTTATTTGTCATTCATGACAATTGAAGGTAGATGGCCAATCTGAGAGCATAAACCGGTGAAAATGAAATCGTCATTAGGAGATAAGTGACCCCATCTTACTCAACCTAATCAATTTGGAAAAAAAAATAAGTGAAGGCTTTACAAACAATGCTAGTGTCGACTCCATCTCACTTAACCTAATCAATTTGGAAAAATAAAAAAAATATAAGTGAAGGCTTTACAAACAATGCAAGTGTTGACCCCATTTCACTCAACCTAATGACATTAAAACAAATGGCATGACAATGCCAATGTTACACTTTTTTTTGTATGAAATCAAATTTGTGTATATTTTATAGTAAGACAATAAATTCCATTATCCTTAGTCAACTAAAATAGGCCATAACGAATTCTATAGTAAAGTTAATCACATTAAGAATTAAAAGATTAATTCTTCAAACCCTAAAATAAACTTTATCAATATAAATACCATAATACCATGAATTAACCAATATCATATGCCTATAAACAACTAAAAGATAAACTCATGACTACTAAAATCTAATTATTTTTTAACTATCTTTCGCTGGCCTTTATTGATGAGATAAAAAAGTGCTTAGTTGTGAATATCGCATCGACATTGGGCTGCTTCATCGACGAAGGAGACGACGATGTTTTTTCAGATAAAACAAGATTGGAAATTGCAATCCAACTGTAATATTGTATATACCGACAATTCCTTGATCAAGCTTGTACTCTGTCGGATTGCTAGGACTTGGGATGAATACATTAGAAGAGATAAACAAATCCATGGTTACAGGTAAACTATGGGGCTTCTCTCAGTCTGTTCAATATTTGCGTTAGAGAGCTGGGAGAAAGTTGAGTTCATACAAATTCTCTGGGGTTGGAATCGGTATATAAGTGATATATCCGTTGAGTTCTTTGAGGTGAAAGAGAAGAGAGTTTCTATGTGGACGCCTGCGACGACATGGTGCAAAGGCAAGACGTGAAATCGAAAGGAATAGGAGACGAGAAATCCAATGTACAGAATTGTGCATCGCCAGATATTGGGAAGTGGCAGTCCAAGAAATCTAATGTACAGAGTTGGGGAAGTGGCAGTTCAAAAAATCCAATGTATAGAGTTGTGCGTCGCCTTACACACAATGCTTTTTGTATGAAATCAATCAAATTTGAGTATATTTTAAAGCATGGCTTCAAGTTGAGTAATCCTCTCATGGGCGTGTAACCTTTCTCAATAAATAACTACCACTATAGATGTTTATAGTAAAATCAGAACTTAATACTAGGTATTCGGATTCAGTGTCATTGTGTCTTTATGAATAAAAAGGCGTATTGTAGTATAAACTATCTGCCAGCACCATACTGTATAATTTAAAGCATAGCTTCCAATTAAGTAATCATCGGACCATGAGCGTTTAACCTTTGTCAATAAATAACTCTAAACATCTTATTGTAAAATTAGAACTAAATACCAGCTATTGGAATTCATTGCCTTTATGGAAAAAAATGCTTATAGTAGTCTAAACTATATGTGACAATGGCGTCACCATCCTTCACATTAGTGTTGCAACAAGCAAGGCTGGTCCTTTTTCAAGATGACGACGTTAAAAAATTTAAATTTCTAGGAAACTTCAGGAGAAGTTACAATAACCGTGATTTTTAGAGTTACTGTGGAATTGGTAATTCTCTTGAATTAGCAATTCTCTCCATGACGCTACTTTGGGGAAATGAACCTGGATTATGCCTGATTTCTGTCTTTCAACAAAAAATCCCTTTCCTTTCCAGTACAATGTCAATTATTTAGCCGACGGTTGGGTGGTAACTTTCCCAGGAAAACAGTTCAGTTCGTGAATTTAACTGAACTGTGTGCTTCATTCTACCGGTTAACCACTATTTGCAATATTTGAATTCACCAACTTACACCAAATAAAAGCCATGGATAAAATTGTATGTCCCAATATTCCTATGAAAAGTCAATCTCTCGATTATTCATCAATGATATTATATCAGTGACTTTAATCTGTTACACTTTTTAAAACATTATATGTATTAATGTGCATATTGAAGTTCCTCAAAGTTTTCTATCATAGTTTACAAGATGACCACGGTCACACAAATGATGTGAAACCATAACACCAAATAAAAGTAGCATTACTAGCTAAAGTTCTTAGCAACCACGATATAATTATAATTAATCAATATAAGCGACTGCAAGTATAGCAATAATAAAGAGATGGAATATATCATTTCATAATAAAACAAAAACCGAACGATAACAACAACGTAGTGACAACAACTTATATTATGCTATAAATAAATTAAACAAAGTGATTGTTACAAATATTTTAAAACAGATCTTGCATCTTAGCGTCGCGCAGGATGGATGACAAGATCTGTCTATATGTTGTAGCTACTAGAAACCGAGCCGCGTCTCGTGCACATACATACTCTCCCTATTATTCTATATATTGTACACGTAATTGCGTCTCTCCCTGCATCCTGCAATACAATAAATGAAACGAAATAACTAAAATGAAATTTTTTTACTTTGAATATTGTATACAACATGAAAGTTACAGTATGCAAGATAGATATGAGAGCCAGGAAAACTTACTGTAATTAGTGGTGAATGGGAGGAGGGGCCATGTACATGCCCCCATGGCGTTCGCGAGGGGGTGGAGATTTGTAGAAGTGGGGAGGGTGTGTGTAGGCTATTACAAGTTTATTAAAGCCCCTTCATCCCATCCCATCCCACCCCACCTCAGGTTTTGTCGAGAATATTCAATGCTCATAACAAGAATCATTACCAAGGATGAGAGAGTCGTTAAGACTGATAACTGGTTAAAAGTGTACTCCCAACCAAAAAAAGTAAAAACAAGTGCTATATTTTGAATAGCATACATACACATTCTTTACATTTAGAGTTCAAAGGTGGTTTCAACTGAATTGGCATGAAAATGGGTTTTAACTGAGTTAAAATAGATTATTTGCCTAAGAATTGCTCTGTAAACAAGGACCCCATTGCACATTATTCATCTCTATTTCGTGCACCCAGTGTCACCTGATTCTTCTCATCTATCCTCCGGCTGTCAATTGACTTCCTAAATTCCTTGAAATACTTACTAATTACCATATGTATTTCGAAACTTTTAACATCTTTATAGTTCATGGTGAAAGAAATATGCATTTTGCTTGACAATTGGATGCTCTATTATTGATATTCCATACTTGAGGATGAACGAATCACTGTAGAATGATCTCAGTGTCATTGTCAAGTGCATTGGGGAAGAGATTAAGAGGAACACTTAGAACAATATTTTTGGATGCTCTAAAATGATTTGCAATGACCCAAAACCGTACCATATAGGCTGCTATTACACCCAGGATCAATATCCCTGTAAAAAACTCTAACGCTGACAGTGATGAGCTATGTTCAATATACCCAATTACCCAATGATGAAAACGAGCATGGAGATAAACATTTCCTTTATATTTTTTCAATTGACTTGTGCGTATTCTGCGAAGCACTTGGTATCACTGATACCTTCACATTTGGCACAGGTAGGTTACCGTGATGATTCTACAGTGTCCACTATGGCAAGTAGTATGAATGTCACTGTCATGGATAGATTTTATAATATTTTTTCAATTAGGCTTTTATGAAATTATAACATTTACAGTGAAAATAATAAAATTATTGTTGAAACTATACTCATCAGAAAATATTTTTATTTACCACTTAACCATCACTAGACAAGAATCACATCACTGGTCCTCACTGGTTAAGAGAATAAATGTCCCTCGATTTGACAACAAGCAAATTAGTTAATTACTTAAGGCTTTGCAACTTTCAACTATATCCTGGTAATTGCTCACTTGGGTATGAAGAATGCTATCATGAGAGTAATATTCATTATTTTAGTAAAAAGTATTTGTTTTTATATATATCACATTCAAGCTCAGAAATCTCTGTGGTTACAAAATTTACCTATTTAGCCTGAAACACTAGTGAATGAAGATCCAGAGCCAAAAGGGCTGAGTTATGCGACTATCTTCATTCTTCTTGAACACTGAAAACTATCTTGCGGACATTCGGGTTTGGATATTCAGAAGATGTTTTAATATGACTCTTCCCTCGCAATTGATCTTTGTTTCCTTCGAAAAGAAATGACTCTTCCCTTGCAAAACTGATCTATGCACAAAGAAACTTGCAAAACTGATCTATGCACAAAGAAACAGGTCACACATTAGATTTTAGGGTTATGATTACCAGCCATAGATGAAAATGAACATCAAGAAAGTAACACAGATGACCATTTTACCCATGTTTTCCTATTCTCTCGCATGACCAAAGGTGCTACGTCAGGCAGCTGAAGGAAATCAGTTTGAGCCCTGCAGTAATTAGGCATTGATGTTGTTATTAAATTAAAATGATTTGACTACATTCCTTCAATTTATATATTTAAAACACTATCAAAGAATGCAAATGCAAAGTGGTGGCAGTAGGAAGAAAATGATAGCAGATACATGTATGCAGATAGACACAGGTCATGGCAAGGGCAGCTCCAAGAACGAGCCTTCAGAGTTGTCAGAGATACCTTAACTTCTTGCCACGAAAAGATGTATTCAGATGTATTCTCTGCAAGGTTTTGTGACAAGACAAGTAGGTTGTTGGGAGTGTGCAGCTCATTGATTCCAGAGTTTCCAGGTTATCATCTTTAATATGCGTTAGATTTTCTTTTAAATACCACTGTGACTCATGAATTCAACAATGTTGTCCACCTTTTTTTTTAAAAGACATGTGTGGTTTATTCTCGAGAATATAAGCTAACAACTATATACACCTTATTTTTTTATTAAACCATCTGCAACAATAGTATTTTCACCATATTCTCGTCCACACACTATAAGATGTCTGGCACAAAATGATCATTTTATGCTTACGCCAGCTCATCGCCGGGTCTTGGAGCACAAAGTCCCAACCCTACGTCACCTATATGGACCAATAGGAAGCCGGATAAATTAAAATTTAAATAATCCTCCCAAAATATTTGATACAAACTATACCAAAAACATTTGAAATGTGAAAAATTTAAATCTTCCTCCTAAATTAATTCACCTAAGTGAATCATATATATCCCCTGTCGGGGACATAACAGTTGTTTTGACAACACATTTTTGTATTAGTTTTATTATGTGTGGATGCATGCTTATTACCTTTAATTGATAAATGGCAAAAGTTAATGTGGTATTCATAAAAGTTAAATAATCTTCATTTTTATTGTTCTGCCTTTCCCTCTTGTAGCGCTCTCGAGGTGTCATTGGATTCGTTTCTCCACTTTCTGTAACCCACTTATGGGAAGATTGT
>LPNX010991129.1:0-10236 GCA_001517045.1 Pseudotsuga menziesii | reverse complement strand
ATATATATATATATAAATCAAAAAATTTATCATAAACATTTTAGCTTTCTCGTTTTAATGTGTATTACAATGCATTTATCACCTTAACTCTTTTCATGTTATATATATTATAATATATTTATATTTTATCTATGCATTTAATATACTTCATTTATAACATTAATAAAGTATTTTTCCATTCTTAAACCATAACAATATATATGTGTGTATGTATATTTTATTAAAAGTAGAATTACAAAATTTCCGAGGTAGAGGATGATGGTCTAACAATGTTGGATGGGGTTGGGCCCCAAAGACCCGAGATCCTTTCTTAAGCAAGCCTATGCCTCACCCTTGATTATGGGGGATAGAATACAAGGGTGGCTCTTTTCGGTGAAAAAGAATTATAAAATGATAGTTTTTAATAGCTTAAGGAAGACGATAATTGAACACTTAATAAATGTCAAAATTGATTGAGTAAGAAATTTATCATACTAAAACATTTTTACTAGTAGGTCAAGGCACGAGTATTAAATAAGAAATTTATCTTAAAAATGTATGTTTACTATGAGGTCAACAAACGTGTGGATGTGGTTGAGAGATTATATGTGCTTGTCTTCTAAAGGTAGTGGAGATGTTGTGGGTAGTGCCCTACAAGTAGCTACTTGACAAGTTAGACATTTTTATGGGGTGGTTAGTATTAATGGAGGGGCATGTCAGCTAGTGCAAAACTTTGGGGTACAATAGGACAAGAGTTAATCTTTTATCATAACATTGAAGTTGAGACACTCTATCCACTATGCGACAAATTATTTGATGAGAAACTTGTTTGTCAACTATTTGAAGAAAACATTTGATACTAGTAATAAGTTTCCACATTTTGGTGAGAATATTTTTAGGAAAGTTTGACAAGTGAATCTTCGGGACTTTGTTGTAGTGTTAAAATGAAAGAAACAAAACAATGATGAGATTCCCTTCAATCACCAATAACTACACTTTGTTTTCAATGAGTTAGATAATGAATGCTATATAAGGTTTTGTGGTATCTACTGAGGCTCCACTTTGCATCGAGTGGTGTATATTTGTGGTGACATTGTGAGCAAAATCATGGCCTCAGAGTCTTCAATGGACTATTCCTTTAAATACATTGTTCAAACTAATTCCTCTTCCCCTTTGAGATTCTTCCCAAGGAGCATTCATAGTGGAGAATTATGATGATACATCATTGTTACAATGACAACTGTCATAGATCAACCAATTCATTTCAAGTTATCACCACATTGCTATGATTTCTAGATTAAGTGGGATTTGATCATGAGTGGGTTAATTCACTTACACAACAGATTTTGGGATCCATTAATAATCCCAAAGTTTCCTCATTATGTTTATTGAAAGTTTGAAATTGTTTGTTGATCACAAAAAAAAACTAAAAGAGCATTTGTGGCTTATGGGTTGGGTTGATCTCTTCATGACACCAACCATGTTAGTGACCACCATTTCGACATGGATGTGCATAACGATATCCCTATATTTTTGTGGGTTCTACCAATGATGGAACTCATTGACAATGATCTCACGAGGCTTTTAAACAGTACTATCAATTAGGTTCGATAAGGAATTCCTACTTGTGCCCACATTTGTGTTGATCATTACTTAAGCTGAAATATCTCGTGTGTATCTCTCAAACTCGATTGTTCAAGAGTGGAAAAACTATGTTTGACAATAGGGCTTGGATTTAAAAGGTATGTCAAGAAACTAGTCATCTAAAAGATGCATATTCCCAACCCAAGATTTCACAAAGGGAATATGACCCTACAATTACTTGCTCCAAACATGTTGCATTATCAATGATGTCAATATTAACCCTTTATTGTTCGTCAAACAACATGAATCGTTCCAAATAAACAACCTCATAGGAAATTAAAGCGGCCACATAAATCTTCTCATTTTTTATTTTGAAAGGAACTCAATGTTTATCTTTAATAAAATACACCCTTGACTAACATTATTGCATTTCATTGAACAAATTCAAACAACATGAATCAATTCAAATAAACCTCTAAATCTCCCACATAAATCTTTTGATTTTTTATTTCGAAAAGACCTCAATGTCTACCTCTAATAAGATACACCCTTGACCAACGTTAATGCATTTCATTGAACAGATTAAAATGGCAACAAGAGATATCTATATTGAAAAGTTAACTAAGTGAAATAACATATAATAAAAACTCTACAAAAATACTTCGAATCCAAATTAGACCTTCATCGTTCATGCATAAATTAGCTATATCCGACGTGAGGAATCAAATGCAAAATATCAGATTTCTGATTAAACGCCCCTTAATATAATCGTTGTGGAGGATATTCTCTTTCAAAATTTGATCCTTAAATTTTATTTATAATATATATATAACATGAGCTATGAGGTGGCATTGTCCTCAACATTGCATCTATTATAGCTAGCAGTTTTCAATTGCCTATGCAAAAAATTAAAACTCAATAAAAATAGATTAAATTTTGTTATAGCCTACTTAAAACTCAATAAAAATAGAATAAATGTTCATATAACCTACTTAGGTATCCTTTTGAGGATGGTAGAGATTTGACTACTTAAAAGACTCTAGACTCAAGTTCTATTTCAAAGGATCCAAAGTGAGGATGACCTTTACCAACTTTGCGAGAACGATTACTACATCTCAAATAGGCCATGAAGGACATAAAGACAAGCCTAAATACAAAGTGGGCATGAACCATTTATTATTAGCTAGATGATAAATTGTTGATGCTTGTTGGGTGGTTAAGTTAATTCCTTCAATATCAGAGTTGGAAACTAGATTCTCCTTCTAAAATGGTACCCACCTCTCTCTTGGAGTTGTACATTTTGGATTGAAAAAGTAACTTATCCTCTAAAGGAAGGGTAGAAAGCCAAAATAAAGGCAATGCAAGTGAGGGCACGACTCCATATTTGAATAATGCTAAGCCAATATAAGAAAAAGAAGAAATTGAAAGAAATCAAAACCTTTCTCATTGAAGGAAAACTCACCACCTACCCTTCAATCAAATAGAAAAGTTTTAGTAAAGTAAGACAACAATTTCCATTATTACATATATCATAATAACCACTTATGTAAGTATACACCTATCTTAAAAAAACTATTAATAAAAATTAATAATGTTTTTTATTTATTTTTTATCATGAAAATAAGTTCTAGTGAATTATTTGCTCATTCTTTGAAAAGGTTTATTAATATTTTCAATAGTATTTTGACGGGAGGACATATTCCCGTCAAATTTCAAGCCTTCCTCAATAACTTGAGTTAAAATGAAAAATTCATTACATGAAAAGACATTACATAGATTATTTTAATACACTTATCAAATATAAAAACCATATGGACTTTATGTAACAATTTTATACATATATAGTATAAATTAAAAAAAAAACACATGTATAATAAAAATATGTAAATAAAAAATAATTTTACCTCCTACTCAAATATACTATGATAAAAATATTTATATTATGAAAATTCAAAAATAAAAATAAATATCATTCTAACATATTTACACATTGTAAGATATTTTATCCTTTCCTAAAATTTTGTTAAACATTTTACTATATGATTAAGTAATCAAAATTAACATAAAACTATAAAATTTTCCAAAAAATTCGGTGGCAATGCCAATGTTACACCTGCATGACATTAAAACAAATGGCATTGGTTGGAAAAGATCCCAACTGAGCCCATCAGCTATCTAACACGTAGAAACAACCAAATCATTTCTTACATCAAGAGAAGTGTGAGTCAACTCTCCATGCCATTAATTACTTCAACACGCATTAAGTACTAGGAGTGTACACGCTCTAAGTTGCGATCTCTAGGTCGGTTTGGTTGACACTTATACAGGGCCTTGAATGGCCTATGGCCTTGCATGGCGCCACACGTCCATTTATTAACCACCCACTAACCATAACACTAAATATAGGACTAAAGTAAACACGTTCCCCCTCCATATCGTTCATTTTCTCACCAATTTCTCACCAAAACATTTGTTGTGATCAAGTCTAAATGGAGTTCAAGTAAGGATTTGTTCTTTGCCTATCACTTGGAATGATTTTAATTTTTTTCTCTATAGTTCCTATGTAGAATTTTTTTTAAAGTTCCTGTCATGGTTTGTTCTTAGGTTTATTGACAGTCTGATATTTATGCCTTTTGCTCTTATTCATTGACTCGTATAAGATGCATTTCACACATAATTCATTTTGTGGGAAGAGGTGCATGGCATTGGCACGTGGCTTGACCTCCTTACTATTTTCTTATATGACTTATCTAGAAAATATACTTGCACCGTAAGGTTTCAATTGATACTAGTTCTGGAAGGGTCTTAGTAAATTTCGTCGGGCTTTTACTCTTACTTTTAAGGGTGTTTAGTAGAAACGAGTTGTTCGTTCTTTATGTGGGGAGGTCTTCTCAATGTGAACTTACCGTAGAAGTGAGGAAGTGGTTATAATTATATTATGCACCATGTTATGGGCATTCTTCTCTTTTCTCATGTTTTTTTTATATCCATAGTGCAAGGTTCTTGGGCTGGTGCTCTAAAGTAATAGAACTTCCAGTGATGGAAACATTGGTATCTTTGAAGAAGTGTGCACATAGCATGCCCCTGGGGAATTAGGGTCCTGCATTATATACCTACAAGATTTTCATAAGGCTTAGCTTATACATTTGAGACTTATGATAGTAAAATTATCAAATCAAAGGACAACAAGCCATCATAACTGAAGGTACACACGCGTAGAATGCAAAAAGACGCACCAAAGAAAACCTACGCGAACATATTAGGAAACATAGGCAGAAAGGTTAGAACTAGCAAAACACATGGTCATGCACCAGAGCACCTCTATCAACTAATTAAGCTAAGGAAAGCCTCACTAACCCAATAACTGATTATATCTTATGATAAATACATCAGTGTTATTTCCATATCAATAAAATTAATTTAAACCTAGCACTTCCCCTTTTATATGTAATAAGTGATTTGGTATAAATAAATATATGAGCCATCCATCAGTTTCAGACCCTTTCATTATACATTGTGTTACGAGTGTAGTTACATAAGCATCAATAGAGCCAAAATAGTAATTATGCGATAAACCTTGATCAATGAAGGATTTTTTTTGTCTGTATTGTTGTTTGTGCTTGACCTTTATCTTACCAGATTCAACTACCTCAACAGCTTCTCAAGAATATAATCCACTTGTAAGAAGCTGTTGGGTTAACTCTATAAGTATATGGTCTTGATTTGACATAGGGAATGGAAAGATGAATCTAGATGGTTAAGGGATTAATTAAATCTATTGATATAGTAAATTGGTCCCGTTTACTTTTGACAAGATATTTTATATTTACTTCCCTTTAATAGGAAATTTTTTGCAAGGTAAAAGAATAAGAAATGTTGTCTACTGCACTCTAATCACATGGAAGACCTTATACCTATCATGGTCTCTAACTACCATGGGAAACATGCAAGCATGTCATTTACTATGAGAGCAAGAACCATTTTGGCACATCCTTGAACTATAACCATGAATAAAAATTGGCCCTGATTGTTTTCTTCTCTATCGAGATGCTCTTATTCTTATAATATTGTTAATCTATGAGAGTCGGGATACCCCTTCCACCTGAAACAAGAGAGAGAAGGACCATATCAAATTAGATGAAGTTGTGTCATCTTCTGGTCCAACCAACCGAGCATGGATTCAACTCATTCATACTGTAACACTTTTGAATGCTTTTTACATAGTATATAACAGGAGGGTGGAATGAGATGAAAGTCTAAAATCTATAGAGTTAGCTAGCGTTATTTACAAGCAGCCTTTCTTTGAAGTCTTCAACGTCTAGCCTCGGTTTTTCCAGACCCTCGGTTACCCAACTAGCATGCAGCAATCAAATTATCCTGCAACATAAGGTAGAATATCTAAATGAAACTATTAACTAGAAAAACCCAGAGCTATAAGCCCACTAACTCTACTTTTAGTCGAGTGGCTCTGCCCCTCAGAGCCTTTTATTTTAGTCCTTCCTAAATAAAAATCAGAAAGCAATGGAAAAACAACAAACTTGAAATAACTTTATCCATTTGAGGACTAAGCCAAGGGGAAAAATATTTTCATTCATTAAAAAAACACTACCAATTCCCGTGAAGTGAAAGAAGAGAACCAATGTGCATACCTTGGAAGCTTCAACCCATTTGTTATCTATGAATTCGAGATGGGGCGCAGTTTGGCATGATTAAATTTAATCTCTTCTTTTGTCTGCAAGAAGTATATTATATACTCGTGATTGTTAAAGAACTTCGTGACCACACCCATTATTCTCATAAGCATCAACTTGCTCATACAAAATAAACTGATCTTTACTCTGTTGTGGAGAGCTTGGCCTTATTTGAAACTCATCTACTCTCTCCCTTGATTGTTTTGTGTCATCCTTGTCATTCATAAGGTCTCTATACTCTACCAAGTACCCTACTCCTTTCTTTTTTAAAAGTCGTTCACAAAACTAGGCCGCTCTGAACCCCTCTTCATTGCTGGACACCTCCACCAGGTCACCATTCCTCAACTTGAATTTCTCCTCCTCACTCAACACTACAAAATCAAGGTATGTTCCCACTCTTGCACAAATTTCTCACTCAAACCTTCACTAGCTTACAAGACCCATGTCTACTCTGATCAAATACTAGTCTTCCATTCCTCCACGCAGAACTGAATTAAACCATCATTCACTGAAACACAACTAAAAAAACAATAATCCAATGATGGGTATCACAATACGATGAGTAGAATTCATGGAGGAAGGAAGAAAAGTCTTGTCAATCGTCAGGCTGCGATGTGTTACATTAATTACCCGTGTTAGGGTGCATGGTGCATTTCACATAATAATGAAATGGTTAAAATGCATATTTTGGGAAATGAGCAAATGTGTACAAGGGATTGCATGGAATGGAGTAAGGAGGGGCATCCGAGGCTAGCAGTACAAGCACTGAAATTTGGTACATGTGTGATATTTTGGCCTGATACACTGTCAACCCACCCAATGTCCACGGTCGAACGCGTCAGGAGAAATGGAAGTGAAGGGTTGTGTAATGCCTCCATTTCCTCATTTGGAATTAATGGAGTATTAAAATATTCTTATCTCACCTCCGCCACCTACACCTGAGTCCAGGAATCCAAATCGGATGTCATCTACCCAGCTACCAATTAAATATTTTAAAAATCAATTAATCTTTTTTTTTTAACTCCTCTAAAGTTAAACATTAGTTTTTTTCAAAAAATTGAGATTAGTACAGAAAAAGTAATATTCCTGACCTATTTATAAATCCTGCGCCCCCCCCACCCCCCTTGGGGTCATAACAATAAAGCTTTCAAAATTCCAACTTACGCATGTCGTATTACAACGACTAAATTCAGTCCACGTGGCTAAGTTAAACCTATTTCATAACTCTACTACACTTTTTGTGCTGTAAAATTGGAAAAGTTAGTTTGCTGACGTAACATAATTGTAATTTAAAATAACTCCCACATGTTATTAATTGACACTATTAATATTTTATTCTATTCAAATCAATCCCAATCTGCATCCACCCCTAGACGATTAGATTTATTCGTCAACGTTAAAGGCTTGTTTTATTAAAGTTTTATTATTTAATATTTTTTTCTTAATTAATTTTAATGTCACTCTTTCACCAATATACTCGGCATAATATTATTATTATTACGATTAGTTTGTATTTTTTGCGAAATTTTTAATATTAATTTGGTTATTTTTTTCCAAAATTTGAATTTTGAACTGTCCAAATCATATTTTAGAATGCATAAATAAATTCATCGTCCTCAAATACGACAAGGGCACTACGATTATACAAATTAAACAACTATTATATTTTTTTCAAGAATTAATCTAAAATTTATACCGTATTATTAGAAAAACAAGCAAGAAAAGGAAAACCATAAAAATGTTCAAAACCTTTAACATTTAGAATACTTATTATAAAATATAATACAACAATTTCGCGCATTATTTTGATGCTTGACTATAAAATATAATACATAGCATGTTAGTGTTGAAGATTAAGACAATCACACTGAATTAAATATGCCAAAAAAATATTGCTTTGATTATAAACAAATCAAACAACATATTTACCTAAGAAAACTCCTAAGTCTGAACCTCCACTCTGATGGGATGGGCCTCGATACATCATATATTTGTATCCCTTCCCATAAATCCTTCAGTTCATAATCAATGGTTGTAGGTAAACATCCATATTCTTCACTTGTGCTCTACCAAGTACTATAACAACCAACATAATATTTTCATTCTTCACGGACAACCATGGGGGGTATTTTTATTGATCAGTACTACAAGCCAAACAATATAGCTAGTGTTTATTTGACAAAATTGATTGATGCCATCAATGGCTATGCTCAATCAAAGGTTGCGTACTTCATCCTTCAATTTATCGAGCCATGTATCCTCTATATGCTTCATAGATATTGAATTTATTGGGATTCACATAACTCCTTCCTCACTTCGGTGTGATGCATGTCGTCCCTGCACCCTAGGTAATTCTTTGCAAAGAAAGGGCCTTTGAATCCTTGGGATAGGAATGTTCCTTAATATCTGTTTGTGCCAGAAATTGTTTCCAGGCTACAAAGAAACAAGCCAACACAATCTCAAATATTCAAACAAGCAAACTAGGTTTTAGGGTTTCTGAAAGGTTTTTCTGGTTATAATGTTTGGTGACTGAAGGGAATACATTCATAAGCCAAGCAGGAACTAAATCATAAATAAATAAGAACAGAGATGCATAATATAATCACCATGTACCAATCAGAATGTAATCTTAAAGTTCATTCATAACTTACAAGCATTACAAGCAAAGAAACCATAAACCAGCAATGAATATATCAGTCAAGTAGATAAACAAGTGAAAGATGAAGCTAAAACACAGTCTGAAGGGAAATATAGATCATATATTTCATAATTCTGCTCAGCAAATACAGATGAGAGTTATGTACTTAGCTCATAAACAAGTCACATACCTCCTTAAGCCAGCCAAAAAGTAGAACCCCTCTTCAGTACCCTTTTCCCTCTTTTATAATCACAAAGAAGTAGTTATATCCTCCCTTCATTAGGTCAAAATTGAAACTATCCAGCAGTTACATTAACTAACTTTCAACTAATTGACTAAAAATAGCAAATCGGATTCCTAGCAAATATGGCAAATTTCTGGAAAATAGGTGTCAAAGAAGCTTCCATATCTCTCAATTCGTGACACCTGTGTAAAACCTGAGAGAGGTTTTTGTGAATGGGTCTGTGATGGACAAAAACCTCTCTTTGTTTTTAAAAAATAATCTCCAATAAATCATAATCTTCCCCGCAATATGAACACTAAAACAGGAAAATATTAAATAACACATATTTCATTAAATTTGGAATTATACAAGGGATCTAGAATTTAGAACTTCAACAAGATTGAGTTTTCAAAAAATGAAAAACTAAAAAATTACTTAATTCACTCATTTCAATCTTTATATTCACCATTTTTTTATAATATTATCAATATAAGCTATATAAAATCAAATTTATATAAAGTTGAAGCATATCTTCCTAATATTAAACTTAGATTCCTTACATTATTTTATTATTATAATTTTTTAATTTGTATTAATATTTGAGTTGATCAAGGTTTACCTCATCTCATGAACAATAGATGTTGCAAGAAATTTCTTACCTATTAAGTTACCTAATGGCATTATTTGTATGTTGAAATTATTAACCATTTTATTTATAATTTGATAAAGCATATATTGTGCATGTGTTGAATTACCATATTAGTAAGAGATTGTCTCCATTTTAGAGTGACCTACAAAGTTATTTAATGATATAGCAGTCAATGTCTTTGTTACTATAACAAATTTATGTATTGGCATAGTAACTTATTAATTCCCAATCTTGATAATGGGTGGCTAGAACATGGGGATTTTTTCTCAACTTCAAGAAACAACAAGAACTGGAAATGCCTAGGAATTGGCTGAAACCTCTAATACCATGAAACATTATTAGCTCATATAGTCACTATAATATTGAACCTATGGATGAGGACACTACCCCTAATCATATTTAGAATATTGACTAGAAAAACAATTAGTAACATATGCACAAGCAACAACATGGAAAACTAGGTCATACTCTA
>LPNX010991106.1:148835-181359 GCA_001517045.1 Pseudotsuga menziesii | reverse complement strand
AGATTAGGAAGAAAACGTTAAATATTTACTACCTACAAATCATATGAGCATCATCACAATTACCCAGTAATTCTATGACCTTATTTTTGTGTTGATCTTGGTATATACGTGCTTCTATATCATTGATGACTTTTCCAAACCCTTACACCATTTGCAATAATAAATGCCACACTAAATCAAATGAAAAAAGAATCTTATTTGAATTGACAATTGATTCAAATTTTCCTCAATTCAAAAATATCAATCCAAGAGAGGACTTATTGTAGTGACTCAAAGACATTGGCGTATCTTCCATCCCTATTTCATTTGGAAGTTCTTCTCATGGCTTTTCATTCTTCAAATGCATTTGAAAAAATCAAAATGGCAGAGAATATTTTTTCTACCCTTAGCAATGTAAGTTGTCCTCCAGTGTTATAAATGTGAATGAGGGAGTCACAGAAGAGCATGCAATGGCTGATCTCTTTGAATAGTATCATGGAATCCATCCAACAACACACAATGGTCAACCTACAGAATCCAGACAACTTGTACAAGTTGAATCAACTTTGTGTTGTAGTTGGACCACCTTGTAGTTCCTTCCAGACCATGGGAATCCATTTCCATGGATTTCATCAATAGTTTTCCTTCCAAGCAATGGAAACATGATCAGATATTGCAAACTGTCTAAGATGGAAATTTTATTCCCTATGGAGATTTTATTCATTAGGATGCCCCTAAAGCTACAGAGCTATTCTTCCAACATGGCTTACCATTTTGGTCCACGAGGAACTAGGACTAAGTCATCAAAATATGAAAAGGAAATCTACATTTTAAGTGCCTTTTCCCGGCTACAGTGTTTTGGACTCGCTTGTTGGAATTAACTGACTACTAAATCTCTGCATATTTTACTCAAAGCAAAACAAGTATTTCAAAACAAACAATATTTATCAGAACATAGTAGATGTTGTATTAATTTGCCAAAACAGTCAAGTATATCAACTGGATGTTCATTAGTTGGTCAAACAGGTTTGGTTAGTTCCTAATGCATATTGCAAACAAGACAGTGGCCGTTTGCATGCCCATATGTGTATTTTATACCCATAAAACATAGGCTATCCCTAGTGAAGCATCCCACCCATGTAAGTGAGCAATTCCATTGAGCTTGGAGGCTGAGTGCAAACCCTGAAATTATGACAGTAAACACCTCACCTATTACATCTCAGCCAAAGGTAAAATACTTCATTAGCATGAGTAGTACTTGCACAATAGAAGAACAAAATTGAATGACATCTCACCTGGATCGGCTGAGTTCACAGTATTTGTCATGGGGTAGTGATTTGATGTTTTGGTCCTTTGTATTGTCCACTCATGGGGATGAGATGGTAGATTGTGAACATTTCGACAGAGGAAGTCCCAGAAATGGCTAAATTGTCTGTTGTTGGAAAATTTTAGGGAAAATACCCTAGTCTTGAGGGACTGACGGAATGGGGAAATGCACATTGGAGGGAGTTGATGGATCATATACCAGAAATCAGTGTTTTGGGACCATATACCCTTGAAATTTCATTTGCACAGGGAAATTCTTACACTGACAGGAGCAATGGTGTTTGTGTCAATTTATAGTCTGCCCATATGCATACCTGAGGAATTGTATCAATTTATGCAGACTAAAGGTGTTTAGATCTGTAATACTATCATTAAATTTGCCAAAAATAAAATTTTGTATCATGGTAACAATGCATTCATTGGTTTGTCGAATTTGCACTATGTGCATAAGTATCAAATGAACCACTAAACAGGAATATTGAAATGCATCCATAATGAACTGCCCCACCATTATGCTTAGTATATGTCCCTCACCGAGAGGCGTTATTTTTTCCCTGTTCAAGCTCCTAATTTATGGAATATGTGATCAAGGAATTTCATAGTACTGCACCATATTATTCTAAAATATCCTCCTAATGACCACCAACTTGTTAACAATAATTATGTCATATACATCTAGAGATATGAGGAGCTATCACAGCTGGAAAATATCATTCTAGATATACTCTCTCAGCTTCAAACATTATACAAAGAGCATAGTGTGCTCCCCATTCTTGATGCCTTCCTTGTAGGACAAGTGAAGAGTGGCATCTAAGATCTCTAAATTTCTTTGTATCTGTAGGTCAACCTGGGAAGAACATTGATGTGCCTCCAAAACCATGGTCACTAAAGGAATAGTTGAGAGAGAGCCACGATTAGATTGACTATAGGCAGTAGAGCCAACCCTACTGTAAAGGACTGCTGAGGTAGCCTTGACCTCAGGAAAGACTCTAACAGAGGAAGGGACGAGTTTTTGGTGTTCTTTAATAAACATTTATAGACATTTATGTTGCTACCTGAGTCTGTTATCTTACAATTGCTGATATCATTCCTTTGTGCTGGCCACATTGTATTCTACTAGCTGTTGAATTCATTGCATTCTAGTAGCCTTTTTGGTGAATAAAAAGGTTTTATATTAATATACAGGAGGAAATACATGGATCTCATATTGATGTGAAACACTTCGTATTTCCTCAAACTATATTGTTTATACCTAGATTTAAAATTGCAATGGGCTTCATCAGTTCATGGTGTTAGTCATAGTCGGTTGGAGTAGAGGAATTGGACTCTCCTTGGCACCCTTCATGTATGCAAATAAGGGAAAACTCAAATTGGAAAAGAGAGCTAGTTTTTGGAGCAGAGGAGAGAAAATGAAAGTTCAACCCGGGAAGAGGAGACCACCGTAATAAGAAGTAGAAAAACTATGAGAGAAAGCCATTAGAAACTAGGGAGAATCCAAAACCAAGAAAAACTCTGTTGGAAATTAATGAACAGCTATCTGTACCTATCTATGCAAACACTGAAAAGCACCGGAGCGACGGACTTTTGAGGGATTACTAAGCATAAAACTCTGTTGAAGATTGCATGCATGGTCCTTGTTAAGCTTTCAACGGACCTGTTCGGTGATAAATAGGGAAACCAGAGTCTCGGGAAGGGGGTAGATCCAGAGACACTTAGAGAATCATTGCAAATACACTTAGAGGAGCTGTGCATGCCAAGGGCACTGTCCATTGATGGAACACCAATCATGTGGCAAGTGTGCCATTAGTTGTCTCAGTGTTCATCAGTCCTGAGTTGCCTTGTGGATGTAGTGGGTAGTTGTTTGATTCCAATAGAGAGATCATAGATTTTCTGTAGGATTGTAAGTTATCTACTGTAGATTGGTGTTTCTTGTTGAGTAATTCTTCTGTTGAAATTTGAGCCTCTTGTTGAGTAATTATTCTGCTAGAATTTTGAGCTCAGAGATTGTCTGTTTCTGGGTTGTATTTCCTGAGAGGAATGCTCTCGTTAGCTGTTATTTTGACTCATTAAGCTGGAAACAGAGTGCATATCTGTACTAAACCAGATCTGAGTAAAAAGAGTTGCAGCAGACTTCGGTTGTCTGCAACATTCTTTGCCCTGGTGGTATCATAGCCTGGCTAGGGGGTGGCATATACAGCAGATTGCCTGCGGTAGGAGGAAATAGCTGTCTCAGTCAGTTACTTGGTACCTCTCCATTTACTCTGAAAATTCCTGTTATGTTCTATGAAAAATTCCTATTAGGCTATACTTGCCAAGAGATCTGTTACACCGTGGGGATGAAATTCTAAAAGTCCATCGCCTTAGGTTGGATTTGCATATGGTCCCACATCATAAATTACAAATATATGTGACCAAATCTTTAAAGGAAAGAATAAAAAATAAGAAAGCAATACTGTAATAAAGCAACAATCAAGTGACGACATTTCGAATAAAATCTGTTTTAAAATGGACATTTTGTTCAATCAATTACCAAAAAGAAAAAACTAGACAATACTTACTCTTCTGATCCTAGTGGGTGGCTGTCTGGGAGGCATCCAGGTGAACTCGAGGTTGAGAGACAAAGAAAACTAACTAGAGGCAAAGCAATGGAAGACCAATTAGTTTGTCCCAAGTTTGAAGAAATCCAAAGGGATAATTTGCCAAGATATAAAGCAGGCAAGGAACATGTAGTAAAAGCTACAATAAAGAATAAATAAAAAATCTCCAAATACAGAAAAATCAACAACAATACTGACTTTCAAGCTCAATGCCTGGTAGGAAGGGCTCTAGAGAGTTATGCTGCTGATAATAGCTGCAGTTCTGTCTCTAGTAATGAAAGCTTCATGGCTCGAATTCACAGATCCCAAAATAGCGATCACCAAATTCACCCATCCCAGGAACTACATGGAATTCCTCATTCAAAGATGCATCTATCTCAGATGTTACAATTTTCAGCCTTGGAAACCATTTACAGACCAGGTGGATCCCTTCAGGAGCCTGCAATACAATGCTGCAATTTTTAGAATGAAGAAGCTTGCAAAGGAGTATAAATTATAACACTTTAAAAGATGCAAGATGATGAAATCTCACTATAGCAGTTTCCCTGGATATGTTAAAGACCTCCTAAGAGAATCATACTGTTGATAGAAAGATGTGCCGCATAGACAGATATTTTTGTCTAGAGTACATTGAAAGAGAAAAGAATAAAATACAAACAAAAGAACCAAATGAAAAGGTGGAGAAAAGTGTGATGTTGCTTCCACATATTACATAACATGTAAACTTGAGATTTCACTTACAGAGATGAGATTGAGGAATATGATATGTGATTCTGGCACCCCTTTCTGTATTAGAAGTTCAATAGCCTGACCAGCGGAGTTTCCTGATGTGTCAAGCACATGCACAACAACAACAAATACAAAAATATTCATGAACTAAGACAGGACCTGTCACTCCTTGCTGCAAGCCCCACATCTATAATGCTTGTAGTATAAGACAATAAAAATCTTAGTGTTAAAATCACAAACCAAGAAACAAGAAAACAAAGATCTTCCAATAATTTAACTGTAGCATAGACATCCTCTAACGACTTGTGATTGCAATAAAGAATTAGTTTTACTTCTAAGGAACTAGGTAACACCTGTGGTTGAAAGATAATAGAATCATGGAATACTATCAATTACTGATTGAGCTTCATTCATGAAGTCTCTCAATGTAGGCACTAAGAAATGTTTTCAGAAATAAAGCAGTTCAAATCTCATCACCTTACTCAAAAATCTTACCTGTTGCTAGAACTGGATCAAGGAGCAAAACATGGCGTTCAGAAATATCATTTGGTAATTTCTCATAAATCAATTGGATTTCAATATAATGAAATACAAATTAGAGAAGCCATATATGCATTCATCAAACCAAGCTTTTAAGGAGAAAGTGTGCAGAATTCAACCAATTCAAACATCTAACCTGTTTACCATTATCTCCATCACGATGGATTAAAATTTTCCCAATTTTGATTCCTTTACAACAAGCACGCAATGCATTTTCCATGCTCTCCCCACTGCACATACAAAACTAGTCAAGAACTTTGCATTCAGCAAAAACACTGAAGTCTTTTCTATTCATTTTTCCTGCTATGGTGACTTCTAAACCACATAAAATCTATTGCCATTATGTGCACAAAATATTACACTTTTTGGCCAACACTTCAATCTTTCTGCCTAGGTAAGTTGAGAATTTCCAATTTGAGGGACCTCACTATAGCATACCAGTTAAATGTGAAGAGGCAATAAAATGCAAGAGGCAGAATATTACATCAGAAAATTCTTTGTTAACATATTAACATGAAAATTTTAATGGAAAATTGATATGGTATCCATCAACACACCTTCGGATAATTGACACTCCACACAACTTTTTGCAGAAATCAACTCCAGTGTAGACTGATCCTGTATCCAGACAATCAAAATTCGTAAGACATCATCTGATCAATCCTGAATACAGATATTCCAGTCATTAAATCAAAATCACACTGCTCTGTTTTCGAAAATCCATCCTGTTAGCCATATATTGAGATACTTTTCTAATTCTAAATTTGTAGCCAATTTCAGGTGTATTTCATACACTTCTACCAATTTGCACTTGTAATAAGGAGATGGAACCCTAAATTTTTGTCTGGCATATTTCATTATTCCAAAATTGAGGGTCTTTTTGTTGGGCATATCACCTTTCTAAAGCTAAAAGTTCCACAGCCCCATTGATAGATAATGCATTGTCATAGTTCCAGCAAAATATAGTAACCTGCTTTGACATCCTATTATCATATCTTTCTCTCTTCGAAAAAAGACCAAATGTAGTATGAGAACCAGCAAGTTGAGAGAAATGGATGCGCTCTCCTCTACGCTTCTCCACGGCTAGGGTTTTTCCCTAGCTGCTACAGAACTGTCTCCATTTCCCCCCTACAAGTTCACACCATGCCATCCATGGAGTCAAACTCCCTCAAGCCTAGATTGCCCAGCCAAGGATTGATACCTTCGAACCTAAATTAAGTTGCTTCTTTCCCATTCACCATCAGTCCTTCAGTCGTTGTAAAGGGCAAATTGTCATGTTGTTTCATATTCAGACTTACATAGCTTTGCTCGGTGCTCTATTTCTGTGGAAAAGGATGCCACAAATCCCACACAAACTGATTCCTATCATAAGCATGGACTTGTTTGCCAATTTCTAACTGATGGCATACATTGATAGATCTGCATAGCTGGGCTTATCAAAGCTGGAAGCCCCTTTTATCGGAGGAGGGCTTATTTCTACCCATGTCCACCAGATTTCTCCATTGTTGAGTTTGATGTAGCAGCTGATAGGGATCAACTGCTCTCTGAATGAAGCCCCAGTAACCTACCTTTAACACCTCAGTGAATTGTTTAACCTCAGTTCCACTGTGTAAGGAAACCCTAACCTTTCCCTACAATTCTGGCCTCTTGAGACACTGGCGGAGATTGAAAATGGCATAGGCAAAGTTCGTTACTGCAGACCTGAAACAACAGAAAGACAATGGACAACCTCTGCAAGGATTTGTGTTGAAATGGATCTTTCCAAAAGCCTTCCTGAAGTGATATGTGGAAAGTTAAAACAGAAGCTTGACTATGAGCACGTTACCTTCTATTGCCAATCTTATTTTGCTATTGATCACACAATCACCTCTTTCCCTAATCACAAACCTGTTCATGACCTGGGGAAGTGAAGCAAGGTAGACCCCATGCCAAAAGGAAATCCAATCAGAAGCCTACATGGTGGAGCAGTGCCAATGCAAACCACCAACTGATAGAAATGGAGAATGAAGTAGAAAAGGCCTGACCATTTCTCCACCAAAAGGCAGCCACTCCAGAAACTGCACTCAAAGTTGCATCGATCCATACGAATTCTAAAGCAACCCCCTCTCAGAAAGAATCTAGCAACCAAGGGGAGGAGAGACCTATGGAGAAAGTAGAACCCACTACGCAGGACAAATTACTCAATACTCAACTTGACTCAGGACAAATGCACAATAAACGACGGCGCTATCATTTAGTACTCGACTCCATCTCAAAAAGGAATTTACCAAAATGTAATGTCAAAGTCTACATCCCCATTGATAATGACCTGTCAATGTTGCCATGCCTTGATATGAGAACATGTTGATGGTGCTTGAGACTAAGGATATATATTTAGGGCTCGAGGATGTTTTATATTTCCATCAACCAATTTAAGTAGCCTTAGGATGATATTTCTCTACCAAAATGACTTTGGTAAGGCCTCAAGACCCATCCACTATGCATGGAACATGTTAATGGCACTCATATCCATCTCCTAGGGAAAATAACCCCTAGTGAATGCATGTGCCATGGTTTCTAAGTTTTGTTCATCACACTTGACCTCAAGAAGACTAGCTAGATATCTAGACACATTTGTAGTGCACAACTAACCTATCAATGCCACATATAGTTTTAGCAACATAATTTTTCTCCAATTTGTTGATGGCACTAGATCCTTAATGTAGGTTGGGTCGTATTTCATAATATTCATTTTTTAGATAATAATAATAAAGTATTTAGGTATTTCTTATGTTAAGAAATATGAATGTAATATGCATTCAATACCAAAATTAAAGGTAGGGTTTGTTTGTTTTGGGTTCTAGGTTAGAGTCTCCTATTTAGGGTTGAAAAAAAAGAAAAAGAAAAAAAAGTAGATTTTGTTAGTTTAATCTAATAATTAATTGATAATAAAGTTTCACTTTATATTAATTATAGAATCAATTTTTATATTAAAATTTATTATGTAAATTTTTATTTTGAAACTAAAGCTAAAGAAGACAACCCATAGAACACATATGAAAAGATGCATTCCAACCTTGTTTTTTTAAATTTACATGAACATACACACATTAATAAAATTTTATGTGTTAAAAACAAACATGTGCTAACACCATGCAATCTTTTATTCCATATTATTGTTAAAGGTTCTTGATCTCAAGAACATTTTATAATATCCTTAGACAATAGTTTTTAGTCTTGGATGGTTGTTGAATCCCCACAAACTATCAATCCTCCCATGCCTTGATATGAGGACATGTTGATGGTGTTTGAGACTAAGGGGATATCTTTAGGGCTTGAGCATGTTTTCTCTTTCTTTCATAATGACTTCCACCACCCGCAACCTAGTTACAGCTGTAAATATGATAATGATTGTCGATACTATAAGGCATTTTAGTTTTTGCATGCATTTTCATCATATGGCTAATGTATAGCTTCGTCTTTCACCTTTCCACTATAATTATATAGGCCTCTTAAGCGTCGCCATAAATTTCTACCTTGATATAATTTTCCCATAAATTTTTACCTTGATATCAAGGTAGAAATTTATGGGAAATTGATATCAAGGTAGAAATTTATGGGAAATTCTAGGTAGGATAGGTCTCATAAGCATCGCTTAAGTGACAGATAGCCTCATAAGTGTCGCTTAAACGACGGCTCACTTAAGGCTCCGTCGCTTAAGCGACACTTATGGAGACATTTTCAAAAAAAAAAATTATCTTTGTGATTTTTGGTAGGTTTAAAAAAGGAAATCCACGCACCGTCAGAATTTTCTGTCGGATTTTGGATCGAAATGTAGTAGTGTTTGAAGTACAGAAAGAAAACAAAAAGATAGGATAGACTCACCCGATTCACGACAGTTGATCTTAGCTTTGTCTTCTCCCGCTTTGCTTCTCCTCCAAAGCTTTCAGGGATGTTTCTCCTTCACCTGTAAAGAGAAAATCCTCCGAGTGCAAGCTTATACATGTATATAGGACAGGTTAGATAAACAGTATATAGAGTGCTTAATCATAAACATTCATCAAACCATAATACATGAAAGACATTCAAAACACATTTGGAATAAGGATTCTCTTTATTAACAATAGTGAATGAGTTAAGGTTACAACCCAACGCCTGAAATAAGGACTCCTCTGCAACCAAAGGATTCTGAGTACTGCTGCTCCAAATACTTATGAATAGATACCACCAGCATAACTTTGCTCTCCAAGTATGATTCCTTAATACCCTCCCCAAGGCCTTTATTTATACTTAGTGAAATAAGGTAGTTTCGAGGGTTGAGGAGGTTGAGACAGTTAAGATAGTTATAGTTAAGGGCTTAACAAATCTCAAATAATTGTGATTTATTATTTTTAATGTCAAAGGAAAGCGTACGCAAGTATTGATACTGGAAACCTGCACATGACACGCGAGTTGCTGTAAGGGAAACCCGCGTACAGATCTATATGTGGGTTGCAATGACAAATACTCACGTATAGTACGCGACATGCTGTAGGAAAATTCGTGTATGTACGCGGGTTGCATATAGGCAAAGGCGCATACAACAATTGAAATATTAAAAGGTAAAAATGACAAGATGGATCGATAATGAATGTATTTCATAACATGCCCATCTATAGTGTTTTAGGCGACCTTCAATCCATAAATGTCCTTTTGTGCGCCAACATAGGAAATGTCGGCACTCGAACAGAGAAGTGCCATTTGGGTTGATAACAGATGCCCCCTAATGTGTGAGGTCAAAGGGAAGCAATGGCTGAAATACATTATAATCTTTATCTTTGGAGAACTCAGAAATCCAATGTAACAAAGGTAGTACCTGAAACAAATACATAATAATATCATATACAAAGTCATATCTGAGGATGCTATGTTCAATATACATGAACACTAGCTCCTTTACAATATTTGAGTACATCATATGATACGTGTACCAGACCATGTGTATTACAAAGGTGGATTGAAGCCACAATATATAATAATGATGAGTCTTCAAAGAACTAGAAGCTGTGTACATAAATGGAACATAATCTTGCGCAACTTAGTCCATAGGTGAGGAACTAAGGTCTTCAATCCCAAAGAGCCAGTACAATCCAAGCCATGTGAATAAATGTAGGCTGAAGTCGAACATGGAAAGGATTCAACAATTTGTCAATCAATAGGTGATAATCGACAACTGAAGCAAAGGAATTCACCAATGATAGAAGTGAATCCTAAGGTACTATCGTCAAAACTCTAGGTCTTCATCACCAAGAAGTACTGAAGCAGAGCCATACTGTGATAAGGAAGGCAATAGATCCTCCAATGGACCACAAGAGTGACTAGGAACTGGGCAAAGGAAGGGAGGCACAATAGATAACAGATATAACAATGATGGGATCAGGATAAAGATCAAACATTGGGTGGAGTCCTTGAACAGTGAGCATGACACAGAGATGACCCAAGGCAGCTTTTAACTTTATAGATAGAACAACTAGACTTATCTGTCATGTAGGAGACATGATCAGATTCTCTAGGTATAATGGACAAGAGGAGGAGTAACAAACTCGAAGTAATAGCTGAACTGTAAGTGAACACTGAGACATGGGTATCGTAAAAAACAGAGAGTGCTATGTTCAAGGATGACATGCAAACACTACCTGAAAACAAGAGAAAACTTCTTCCTTACCTTCCTTGTTAAATTTTAATGAGTTCAGGAAATTCAACTCGTATCTCTCTTCATTTTTTAACAAGCTTGAAGAGAAGAGAAAATAATGCTTGATAGTGTCACTAATTCGTGGATTTAATGAGCCCAAACTAGTACATGCCCAGCTGGTGTTTTCACATTTAGAGAGTCTGAAAACTCCAAAGAAGACTCCATGTGGGGTCCTTTTTCATCCAATTTAGTTTCCTGAGGCCGGAAAAGTATAAAACATACCACAGAAGAACTCTCTTAACTTCTGTGGAAGAAAAGGTGAACCTTTTTCGTACTTAGTCAGGGAGGTCCAAAAAAGGTTAAATTACCACCTACCCAACGCTCCTTCTAGAACAGCATGAATAGCTTGAGTTTTATGAGTGTGAAGGAAAGCAAGATCACTTGGAAAGATCCATTTGAGTACAAGAAACAGGGCTTACAACAATAAACTCGTTGCTTTGTTTTTTAGTGTTTAACGAGCATGACAAAGACAAAAAGTACACTCGAAATCTTTTTCATTTTTAGGTCAAAAGCACGAAAAAGAGAAAACTAAGCTCATACCGGGAGTTCCTTTTCCGTAAATTTAGTCCCTCAGGTCTGGAAAAGCGATAAACCTATGCCTGAGAATACTCTTCTCAATTCGAATAGAAAAGAGATGGATCCTTTCTCGTATTGTTCCGCATGGTTCGAGAAAGAGATAACCTACCACCAATGTAGATGCCCATTCACATATTATTAATGAGCTTGAACGGACAAGTTAACTCGACAATCAAGTCTATTTTAAGGAGTCAGACCTGGGCCTAAAGAAACTCCATAAGGGCGGGGAGTCCTATAAAGGGATAGCTTGTAAAAAGAGACTAAAAAAGAAGCTCTATTTGGCATGAAAAATAGCTAAGAGGATACCCCTGTACCTGAAACAACTGCAGCATGAGTATCAAAAGACAACATAAGTTTCAAAGGAGGATACTCATGAAAAGAAGGTCCTATCCACGGAACAACAATGGTAAAGACAAGGAACTAATGGTTTAAAATACCATAGTCTGTGGAAAAATGTTAATTGCTAAGGTTAACGTGGATTAAGTATAGATGCAAAAATGCATTAGAAATGTCAAAAACCACCCTATAGGAGCAAAAATAGCTTTTAAAAATGAAAAACTTGTTGCAAGGAAAAAATAGATATGGTATTAGTTGAATACATTTCAAACTATAGGAAAAAACCCACTTTTAGAAATAAAATTTCTATAAATAGTTCAAAAATTAAAACAAATCTCACCATTTTGATTTTTAGCCATAAGAAGCAAGTTTTTACCTCTACCTTCATTTGATCGATGTGGACAATCTAGTGGACGAAATCTGATTCCGCAAGTTGCAGGTAAGCCTACACCCCAAGCTCTTCAATTTGATCCTAGCAATTTTCAAATTTGAGTCCCAATTTCATTGTTTTAAGAATCCTAAAGCATGTCACGGCGTGTACGCGGGTTCATATTTTTGAGACTCGCGTACACGCATTTTGTACACGGGTTTCCTTTAGAGATAGTGGCGTACAGTACGCGACATGTCTAACTACACAGTCGCGTGTACTGCGTGAAGGGTAAAAAGCTAAATTAAGGCAAAGATTTTGAAATTTTATATGAAATTGATGATTCATAATACTTGTTTTTCTAGGTGTGAAGATGGTGTTCGAATGGAGAGAACAAGAACATGAGAATATGGACCAAGAAATGCTCCAAAGTGTGCCCTCCGTACATGCTTTACGAACGAGTGGGTTATTAAATTTCTTTTGCACATTACCCATGCGGGCCAATGTCCGTTTATTGGAGTACATGATAAACTACTGGGATCATGATTTAGGGATGTTTGACCTACAAGGGGAAACTTTGGAAATTACTTCCGAGGACATATATTTTATTTTCGGCCTGTCAGAATGAGGAGCACTGGTCAACTTAGAGGGCACCGGCAGGGGCGGTGATCCTTTAAGTGTCCAGAACTACATTGATGTGTACTGCACACCAGGTACCCAGAAGAGAGGGAGTTGTGTCCCTATTGCACATATTCATGATTTCACACTACAGGTACTGACTAGCACCATCATGAGGATTGCAAGATCCTCTTAATTACATATAGCTACACAGAACCAAATGAGATTGGCGGTGGATTGTACGCAGGGTGCCCTGTATGATTGGTGTCCAAGAGTGTTCCCAATTATGAGGAAACAACTCTCTGATTGCAAGAGATGAAGGTGGAAGAACTTTGGGTATTCTAGCATATTGGTTGCCTTCTTCAAGAGAGAGTACCAGGGTTAAGCTCTGCCATACCCCTACCAGTCTGATCTCCACATTAGCCAAGGATGAGCAGATGCAGAGACATCTTCCTCCGTCAAGGAGGAGGAGACTCAGTGCAGAGTGTGTACGATGATGACTTCTACATCTGGTGGGAGCGGCAGCTACCGACACTTGAGTAGTTTCCATATGCCGGAATGGATTTTTGAGGTGATCTAGACCTTGTTCTCCCTCCAGGAGGAGCATGGGGAGAGCTAGGTAATTTTTTTAATTTTCAAAATTTTAAAATTTTTATAAATTTTAAAATCATAGATATATACATATGTATACAAGTCCTAATCCTATAAACATGTCAAAATGCAGATATTGGACTGGTCCGCCCTGAGGGGCATCCACGTATGTTTGTTCGTCCTATTGTAGGCGAAGACCCGGGGCTTATTAGGGTTCTGGAGGGGAAGCTGGCCAGGATTACCCAAAGAGTTACGACTTTGCAGATAGAGCATATCCCGGTCATCATGCAGGAGTTTGTGGTTGGAGTTCCACCTCTTTGGTTACGCCTTTTGAGGCAGGTGGCCAGAGCAGTTCTTGTGTACATAGATGCTATGGAGGCTGCCGAAGCCGAAGAGGTTGAGGAAGCCAGACCAAGGAGAGACCATGGGGACCAAGGTGGTCAAAGAGACTAGGGTGGTCCTATTTAGATCTAGGACATTTTGATGGACTACGATCCACATTTTGTATATTTTTGTATATTATACAGTTATGACTGGATCTGAGGATCAGACTCAAGCTATCTATGGAAAGATACTTACATATATATATATTGTTGTTAGTTTATTTACAAGTGTTTTTTATGTGCATGCTGTATATTTTTATGAAATGTGTGTTAGATACCAGTCTAAAATGTAATTAGCATATGCATCAGTCAATGAATTTTGATTTCTTGTAATGTGATTTAATATAATAAATTCAAAATTTCTTTCCAATAACCTAATTTGCATGAACTGATGTAATAGAATAGGGTTTTGCACCTGATAAACTCGATTGAGCTGGTAAACCACCAGTTGAGAGTCCCGACGGAATTCGAGCTGGGTGATACCACGTGACAAAGCATCCCATAGAAGCTCAATTACAGCCCTATATTCAGCAACATTATTAGAAGCAGGACCCAAGCAAGCGCCTCCTGCGGAGACTAGCTATCCTGAGGGAGAGTAAATAACCCACGCTGCTGAAGCTAGATTACAAGTGTGGCAGCTGGCGCCATCGGAGAAACCTAGATACCTCTCAGAAGACATCTGCAACAACCAGCAGATGGTATAAAAAACAAAATCGACAAACTAATGTACATAAAAATACATACACTAAAATACAAGAAAAAGTGCTAAGCCTAAGCATAGTACTTTTTCAGGTAGAGCCCATTTCTAGGCTTAGATAGCTTGTTCCCATCAAAATCAATTAACTCATATGCGCCCTTCTTTAAGACCTTCGACATGACATAAGGCCCTAACCACATACCCTTGAATTTTCCTGCCCCCAGGGGTTCTTTGTCTTGGTCCCAAAGCAAAACAAGTTCCCCCTTAGAGAATATATGAGGTTTGACCGACTTATCCAATTGAGTTTTGACCCTATTCTTGTGAGATTGATTAGTAGTCAGCACATCTCTATGCTGTTCATCAAGGTGTTCTAAATGCACCAGACGTTCTTCAAGCTCTGTCGTATCGGGTAACACATGAATAGTTATTTTTAAAGACGGGATTTCACATTCAATCAGGGTAACTGATTCCACTCCATGGACAAGTTGGAAGGGGGAGAAACCCGTAGAAGTTTTTACATTAGTTCGGTATCCCAAAGAGAAGGATATAGCATAATGTGCCAGTTACAGCGGGCTACATCAATTGTACGTTTGAGGATGGTCTTCAAAGTCTTGTTTACAGCCTCAACGTGACCGTTTGCTTGCGGATAGTACGAAGATGAATGTTCTTGTCTAAATCCAAGCATAGTGGTCAGTTCCATCGTCATGCTATTTTGAAAATGACTGCCATGGTCAGTGAAAATCACTTTGGGTATACCAAATTGTGCTATAATCTGATTGAATACAAAGAAAGATGATGTTTCCCTGTCGGCTTTAAAAGTAGGCATTGCCTCTGCTCATTTCGTAAAATAGTCAACAACGACAATAATATATTTATGCCCCCCCTAGCCGAGGCTGGGTTGCATGTCACATAATCAATCCCCAATTTCATGAAGGGGCCTAACAAGACAACGGGAAACAACGGAGCGGGATGTGACCGCATTTTCTTGGTGTAAAGCTGATAAAGATGACAGCGCTTCACCACTTCCACATAATCTTTGAATATCGTGGGCCAGAAATAACCGGCATGTAGTATCTTCTGGGCCGTTGCTAACCCAGATAAATTACCCCCACATGCTCCACTATGGGAATCATTCAGGACAATCTCCACTTCCTCTTGGGTAAGACATCGACGCAAAATGGAATCTACCCCTCTTCGATATAATGTATCTCCTATGATGAGGTAGTTCTTAGCATGAAGGCATAATTTACGTCGTTCCTCTTGTGAGGAAGTTGTAGGATACTTCAAAGTCTGGAGATATATAAGAATATCCCCATACCAAGGATTAGAGGTCTTCAACCACATAGTAGTTTGAAGCAGCCCTAGCATTAGGGTTATGCAAGGTCTTCTTGAAGACACCTTTCGGTATCTTTGGCATAGTTTCAGCAGGCTTCTTGATCATGAGAGGGTTAGAAGTTTCACCTATAGCCTTACGCTTCTCAGAAGTCTCTTTCTCATAGTTTTTATTCCTAGTCTGTAACAAAGTCAAAGATCGAACCATGTTGATATAGTTTGGGTCAGGGGCATTTTGAGTACCCCCTACTACATTAGAAGTTGAAGCAAAGTTCTGCCCTTGGGGAAAAGGATCCTTCAGGACAGCCGGTTGTTGAGCTTTAAGCAGCTTCTGGGCTTGTTCCATAAGGGGACAAAGGTGAGTAAGGTGATCCTCGTGGCATAACTTACATGGGAATTTAACTTTCTTCTTTTCTTTCTTTCCCCCATCAGCATTATTCATGGGTTTCTACTTGTTTTGGTTTCCCCCTCCTTTCTTTCCTCTCTTTTTCTTCCCACCGGGCTGCTGATTGCCCTTCTGATAGGTCTGTACAAAAACATTTGCACTCTGGGGGGAGGGGGCAGCCTTTGCTTCCTTTGCCGTAGACTGCTTGATGGACAACTGAAGAAGTTGTTTAGCTAAAGACTCTACGGTGGGACAGTTTATGGACCCAACCACACCATCAACATGGGGTCCAGGCTTAGGATTCTCCGCATCGTGGGTAGGCCTCGGTGCCTCGGGGATAATCTCATACAAGATCCCAGATTCTGAATAAATCAAATCCAATTACTGGGCCCTGAGAATGGCTTCTTCTTCATTCGTCACTCCTGAGGTGGATATGTCCTTAGATATGTAGGGCAACAGGGATTTAAGGAAACACTCTAGTAAGAACTCAGGAGGGATGGTGGCTTTTATAAGGCTCTTTCACCTCCTCCACTCTTGGATATGATTCGAGATGTGGGTAGCCTTGTTCTTCCTAAAGGTAGATAACAATTCCGTTCCAAAATCATATCGGACCGAAAGCTGAAAGTGGCTAAGGAATGCACTAGCCAAGTCCCAGAAACTACTGAAAGCAGCAGAAGGTGACTCAATGTACCATTTTGTTGTGGTACTTGTTAAGGTTCTATGGAACAGCCTCAACCTAACTAAATCTTCATTTAGTGAATTCAAAGAACACCATAAATGAAATGTGGTGGCATAAGCCTCGGGATCTTCACCAACTTTGCCCTGGAATTTAGGGATGTCCGATGGAAATTTGGTGGGAACAGGTGGCCATGAGGGGTCATGCCTCACCGGGTCATTCATCAAATTAGACAAATTTGGCAAGTTTAACATTGCCAGGAACGAAAGCTTGGGTCGAATCGGGGCACTAAAAGTGCCAATATAGGGATTAGAGGGACCTGCTCCGGAATTCCCATAAGTAAAGGTGGGGTTGCCCCCTACCACCGGTTGCGAAGTGGATGGATTACTTTGAAACAGATTCCATCCATAAGCCACAGGGTTGTGAGTGGGAGGTGCAGTATAAGAATTTTGGGCCATCCCAATCGAAACTGGGGTCTGAAAAACAGGAGCAGGTATCCCTCCGCTAAACAACGAAAAGGGAGAGCTCGTAAACGGGGCTGAGACCAGAGCTTGAAAACTTTGCCCATAAGAGGTATTGTTTCCAAACTACACTCCTACATAAGAAGATGATGGGCCTACGTAAGGAGTGGATGGGGGAATGTGCCCCCCATTCTAAGGAAACCCTTAGACAAAAGCCGAGGATCCTACCAGACCACTCTGGGTAGTGTATGTGAAGGAGGAAGGAACAGTAGATATACTAGGAATCCCAGTAAGCATGTCACCAGAAGCACCTGCTAGGTTTGAGTGAACTGGCGGTTGGACCACCCGACTCGCTGGAGTCAAAGGCGTAGAATGTATGCTAGATCTAGGGGCACTTACCAGGGGAGGTAGTACCCCTTCAGCTGGAACGACTAAGGTGAAAAAAAAATAACTTTCTCTTGCAGTAGACATAATCCTACCCATAGGGACACCTAAAATAGGTGAATCAAAAGGTCTAACCTGGACGATCATAGGATTGTTTAAATCAGCCAAGGGTGTGTTAAAATTTCTTGCAAACTCATCAGTATGCAAGTCTTCTATCTCAACTGTATCAAGATTAAGACGGTTAGCTATAAGTGATGGTTCACCTGGAACTTCACTTACTCCTACCGGTTCGAATGAACCGTCCATGTCCAATCTCTGCCTTTGGGGTGGAGGTGGAGGTTCCAATGTGACGAGAGGAGGAAGGTTTTGCAACCTTCTTGACCTTCTTATAGGTTGGTCCTCCACGATTGAAAATTTAACAAATCAAACCCTAAAGCCAACTAAACACGGAGAAAACACTACGAAATTTCCTAAAGCCTCAAACAGCCAACAAGGGTGAAAGATATGCTTTCCCGAAGAAAGCTAAGGAACTATTACTTGGAATCCTTGAAGTGGTTCTTAGGCACAAGTGGAGGAATCACCCACCGCTCTCTTACACTTACAACAAGGGTTACCTTCCAAGCCCATCCAAGGTGAACCGGAAATAGCCTTCTGGTTTACCTAGGTATGAACCCTAAATGTCAAGAGACTAAAGTCTACCTTAGCTATACCAACAGTCTAGGGGGACAGTCGCAAGCCTGACTATATGCATGGGCAGGGTAGCTGAGCCCGAAACTTTGTCTAGGACAAAATATCTAGATGCGTAAAAGTCCCGATTTACGTTTTGATAAGGAATCGGAGGGTTATCTCCTCAGTTGAATGCCTCCACGCAGCCTTGTGCTTGACTCCCTTTTGAGAGGAGATTCCCAGATACAATTGATAAAGACAAGGATTTACCTATCGAATAGTCCACTATGTCTAAATTTTAAAACTTATGGGAAGTTTACTTATAAAAATTACTTATAAATTTTAATTATTGCGTTCATTTTAAAGGGCTATTTCTTACTCAGAAGGAAATGGAGCCTTGAACTATGGTGTTTTTGACTTGATAGAAAATAAAAAAAGCAAAGGTGTATTTTTTTCAAAGCAAATTACTACTACTAAAGAAAACTTCTTTTTCTTTTTCCAAGATGAACAAATGCAATGATAAAGAGAAACTAAGGGTATATTTTTTGTAGTTTTGAGATTATATTTTCAAACTAAAATGAAAACTACTTATGCAAAAACAAATGCAAAAAGCTTGAAAATGTTTTTCTTTTCACTTTTTAAAATGATCAAACACTACCATGCACCTAAAATGCACTAACCTCGAGTATATTTGGATCAAATCAAATGTATAAACAAGCAAACTGAAGTAAACAGATTAATAAAACCAAGAATCAACCCAGAAGGGAAGACCGGGAACCCTAGCTTGGGCGGGTACAATGAGAAGAAATCACTGAAAACTCATGAAGGTAAGTGACAAACCAATCACTATCTAAAGATAGACTGGAAAAAACATTTCCCAAAACCCTGATCACTGATTCAGACAAAAACACTTCAACCTATAACCCAAACAGCCCAACCTACTTCAAAATGAAAACAGAAGACAATCCAAACAAAAGAAACCGAAGGGCTTTACAAGAAAGCACAAGGTGTGGCCACCAAGGTCATCAGACTAATAGCACAGTGTTTATAAGGAGGGACAAGCAAACCCTAGCCCAAAAATCCCTATTTCAAGGCTTGTACACGATTGTGTAAAAGGGCAACTCGCGTACTGTACGTGACTGTCCTAGAGAGCAACTCTCGTATGCAGGCCTCTATACACAACTATGTATGAGAGCAACCCGTGTATAGGTACAAAATTTTCTCAAAAAGAAGGAAAATCCACAAGGCCTTCAAACACTATGGTAAGCATGAACCAGGATAAAATACCACACACAAACTCAAGGCAAAGACTGGTCAAGGGTAACAGAAATAACCTACAGCATTCTGGGCTCCCCAGCGGAGTCGCCAGTTCTGTTGTACACGAATAAACACCTTATAACCAAAGGTCTGGGGTTACCAACATACTCTTAAAACTTGCAGGCAATCAACTTTGAAGTACGGAAAGGAAATAAGAAGATAGGATAGACTCACCCGATTCATGACGATTGATCCTAGCTTTGTCTTCTCCCCCTCTGCTTCTCCTCCAAAGCTTTCATGGATGTTTCTCCTTCACCTGTAAAGAGCAAATCCTCCAAGTGCAAGCTTATACATGTATATAGGACAGGTTAGATAAACAGTATATTAGAGTGCTTAATCATAACCATTCATCAAACCATAATACATGAAAGACATTCAAAACACATTTGGAATAAGGATTCTTTTTATTAACAATAGTGAATGAGTTAAGGTTACAACCCAATGCCTGAAACAAGGACTCCTCTGCAGCCAAAGGTTTCTGAGTTCTACTGCTTCAAAGACTTCTGAATAGATACCACCAGCATACCTTTGCTCTCCAAGTATGATTCCTTAATACCCTCCCCAAGGCCTTTATTTATACTTAATGAAATAAGGCAGTTTCGAGGGTTGAGGAGGTTGAGACAGTTAAGATAGTGATAGTTAAGGGCTTAACAAATCTCAAATAATCGCAATTTATTATTTTTAATGTCAAAGGAAAGTGTACACGAGTATTGATACTGGCAACCCGTGTATGACACGTGAGTTGCTCTAAGAACCCACGTACAGATCTGTATGCGGGTTGCAATGACAAATAGTCGCATATAGTACACGGCATGCTGTAGGAAAAGTTGCGTATATACACGGGTTGCATATAGGCAAAGGCACGTACAACAATTGACATATTAAAAGGTAAAAATGACAAGCTGGATGGATAATGAATGTATTTCATATCATGCCCATCTATAGTGTTTTAGGCAACCTTCAATCCATAAATGTCCTTTTGTGCGGCAACATAGGAAATATTGGCACTCGGACGGAGAAGTGCCATTTGGGTTGATAACACTGTGCATAGAACATCATGCATGCTACTTCACTACATCATAGAGATGAAAGTTGCAACAACATATTTTCAAGTCTTTTTAACTTGAATCCCGATTCCATCTGCTTAGTTAGAGGGGGGGATTTTTTCCATGTGGTTTTTTCCCCAGCTCCTTGTATTGTGCAATTACTTTACTTGTTGTAATGGGTGACATATGGTCCTAGTTTCCAGGGCCCACAATTTTTTCAATTTAGAATTTAGAGGGGGTGTTAGGATTATAATCCTCCCTTGTCCAATTTGGTCAGTTGTGTCTAAATCATGAGTCCTTTAACTCTATTTTTAGTCACTACCACCATTGGGTCCACTTGACCTAATTGGGGCACATGTACCAGTTACTAAAGTGTGGGGAAACACTAATTGAGGCCAAATTCCACTTATTGAACTTGCATGCATCAGTTTAGGAGCCTCCTAGATCAATCCCTATAAATTAGGAGCCACTAGGAGTGCCGACACCAACCTCCATCAGTTGAGTTCAGTTGGTGACTAGTTAAGCTCAATTAGGAGTTAGTTCGATTCAGTTCTACTTATTTAGTGTTATGTTTGCATGGATTCATGCAGGTGAGGCACATTTACTCACCTACCTCAGTTAGTTAGACTAGTTAACACTGAATTAGACACATGAGTTTGGATTTTGAACTCCGATAATGATTTAGACAAGGTCAATTAACCATTCAGTTTTGTAGAGTCAAACCAATTCAAATTTCCTCACATGGATTCAAATTGCATGAGGCTATTTAGCCATTGTACTTCATTGTAATTAATTATCTAATTACTTTTGATTAATGAAAGCATTCACAGTTGTAAGCCATTTTTGCACTGTTTCATTCTTCAATTTTTGAGTAAAATTGTATGATCTATCTTGTGAGTTGTGTGTTCATCCACAGATCTATGTGCTCAATTTAATATAACCTTATTCATTTTTAACAACTTATTTAATAATTAAAATGTCATACTATAGACTACATGCTTCTTCAATGTTTATTTAATTAACGTAATAATTCATATGACCAAAATTAATCCCAATATTATTTATTTGATTTCTACCTAAACCCATAAGGATTGGATGGGTTAATAGGATGATATATATGTTACCAAAATGGGGACATTGCATAAGATCAAACCATAGTAGATCAAATAGTACAACATATGTAAGAAGATCATATCTCCACTCAATAAGCAGATCAAAAGGATAATAGAATTGAAGAGTTGGAGGATGAGCCAAATGGAAAATATGAACTGATTGAGGACATGGAGAGTAAGAGGGATAATTTAAAAAATCAAGACTCCCAGTTACAAGTGGTTGTGAAAGGGAAGAGATATTTAAAATATACAAACGAGTGTTATGGTATAAAATAGCAAAAGATCTCCTCAACAAATGGGATCATTGTGATGTCATCTAGGATGAAATAGAGATGGTTAAGAAAACCTACAAGGAAATAAAGAGAATAGAAAAATACAATGGGGAGAAACCCAAGAAAGCAATATAAATAATTGATTATTTGAATAGAAATACCAAAACACAACTAGAAGAGTTGTATATTTCAAATAGAACTCATCTGATAAAACTAGCGAATCAAATCATAAACAAGAAAACCTTGTTGAATAGCATCCTTAACAAAATGAAATCCCTAACATCAGAGATTTCATCTTTCAATGGTATATTCAATGATGTCATATAAATAGGCCTTACACACTTGTGGGATGGAAATGGAAAAATGAATAAAAGAGAAGAGTACTAGACCACCTTAATGAAAAATAAAAATGAGAAAGTTTTGTTTGAGGACTTAGGAGGGGATGCGGTAATTGAGAAATTGAAAGATGAGTTTGAGATATGGAATAGCCTAAACAATTTAATATATGGAGGTTAAATCCTATCTCATATCAAAAGACAACTAACAATAAGATAGCATTAGATTCACTAAAAATGCATCATTACCCTATAGGAAAGTATTGATACTCAGTAGCTAAATATCACAAGCTCATATTGCATCCACAATGTTAGATGACTATAAAACTTTCAGAGAAGTATTCAAGGAATCCATCATGAAAACCAAGTGAAAAAGATAAGAATAATTTTGTACCACTAAGTCTTTATATTTTCATTCCGCCAGAAGGGTAGGAAGCAGTCCAAATGATGCATATGCTCTTAGGACATACAATTGTCAAACCAATTGGGAAGACAACTATGCAAATAGCTAGTCAGCCAACTAGACACCTAATAGTGCATGTGATAAAACAAATGGGAGGTAATTCACCTTATTCTCTCTCCTATAGATTTTAAATAGAACCCATATAATAAATATATCAAATTAGATGATAACCAAGCAAACCTTATTGAATAGGACCATAAACAATGTGAAATATCTAACATCAAATATTTCATCTTTCACAGGAGTGTTCAATGATGTCATAAAAATAGGCCTACCACACTTGTGGGATGGAAATGAAAAAAATTATAAAACAAAAGAGTATCATACTACCATAATTGCATCAAGATGCGCTCTACAGCCTAGTATGGGGGAGATCTTGTAACGTTACATACGTTATTTTTATTAATAAAAAAAAATAATTATAGTCCAAAATATATGTCGGCTAGAAAAAAACCTAATATGGGGAGATGTTATAATCTTCCTACCTAACAAAACAATAAAAAAGTAAAAATTTAATTATGCGCAAAAAAATGTGGGTAAGAAAAAAAAACACAATATGAGGGAGATGTTTTAATGTTCCTACCTAACAAAATAAAAAAAAATAAAAAAATGAATTATCCTCAAAAAAATGTTGGCCTTGCACATGGTTTTAAAACCATGTGCAAGGCCTTCTAAACAACCCATGGTTTTATTGTACATGGTGCAAATGGTTTTAGCACCATGTGCAAGGCCTCCTAAACAACCCATGGTTGTAGGAGGGCCTTGCATATGGTTTTAAAACCATGTATGGGGAGATGTTTTAATGTTCGTTCCTAACAAAATAAAAAATATTATATCTCAACCATAAGTAATATTAAATATTAATAATGAAAATATTATATGTGGAACTTAAATAAAAAGATGTGACTTTTGGTTTGAATCAAATCAATGGCTATATATAGGACACACCAAAGTTGATAGTTCATTGAGTGCAATACCTAAGAAGAGGTTTGCACCTCAAGAGATTCGATCCCTCTTGGCACCTGATAGAGCCTAGGATTTGGATCTACGCTAGTAGTAAATAATATGGAGAAAGTTGTGTTTGAGGACTTTGAAAAAACCTTAGGAGGGGATGTGGTAATTGAGAAATTGAAATATGAGTTTGAGATATGGATTATCTTTTAGAATATTATAATGATGTTAAATCTTATCTCATATGAAAAGAATACTAATGCTGAGATAAGATTATATTTTCTAAAAATGCATCATTACCCTATATGTAAGGATTGGCACTCAGTAGCTAAATATTACAAGCTCATATTTCCACCACACGAGAAGACAACTATATAGTGTTCAAGGCAATGTTCAGGATGTACATTCGAAAATTCATCATGGCAACTGAGTGGACAGTATGGGAAGACCTATGTGCCACTAAGTCATCGATTTTTCATGCCACTAGAATGACATGCATCAGTCCAAATGGTGTATCATTTCTTAGGACATATGACTGTTAGAACAATTGGTTAGACAACGATGCAGATAGCTAGTCAATCAACTAGATAGCCAGTAGTGCATGGGAGAGGAAAAATGCGAGGTCAACCACCTTAGTCATATTAGCCTTAAGTCACTAAAAAGGGGTCACGTAAAAAAAATAAGGGGTCCACTAGTTATTCAGTTATAACATTATTGTGAAGCTAATTGAAAGTGATATAATTAAATGTGGTGAGAAATTAGTTGGAGATAACATAAATCATTTACATGAGTTCATTGCTATAAAAATACAATTCGATCTCATAACCCAAGCTAGCAGTTTTTTGAGAGGGTCTCCATAGCAGTGTTGAGTAAGTTGAATTAGTTTATATATGCAATAAGCTATTTCTTAGATTAATATTTTGAATTGTATCAAAGATCTTTCCTCTATAATTTGTATATCTTGTTATGCCATACTTAGTCTATATCTATGTAAACTCTTTTGAGAATATAATAAAGCTTTGAGCAATAGCTTTTCCTTATGCTGATATCAGTGATATAGATGTAATGTAGAATGTTGAGAATAAATATAAGAATTCATCGATGTATGACCTATGTTTGAGCCTTGGATGTTCGGATGATGAAATTATAATTGGAGGTTTATGTTACTTTTCACTGTATGTCTATCATTGTTCCCATTGATACTATAAAACCTCATGGATATTTTGCACCTTGCTTGAACTATTGAATTATTTTTAAATCTCAATACATTTAATTCCATTAAGCATATGATATTTTTCGTCAAGATACCTCATGTATTTTCCTTTGTTCTATCTACTAAATTCATTCTCATTTTCACCTAAAAGTCTTAATGCATATCATTAAATTCCTCTAAAGTAAGATTTTGTAACAAATATTTGTCCAATAGCTGTCAACTTTGTGAGTTATATTAAAAGAAGATCAAATATACATTTCAATACTTAACTAAATCTTATAAAAATGAGCCTTGGCATGCCTTAGCATGCTCTAAATTCTGCCTAAAACATGTTAAGGGCTAACAAATATATTGGACCAACATGTAAAAGGATGTAGCTATGTTCATTATACAATGCATACCTTTACATTATAAAAGTGAGGACAATAACAAAAAGCAATGTTTATATAATCCCTTACCTATACCTACTAAACCATAGGAGAACATAACCATGGATTTGATGGGTGGTAAGAATAAGGAAGGGACATTCCTATTTGTTTATTGTAAGTTGATAGGTTTAGGTGCAATACATAAAATATCATGACTTCTAAAAAGACCATCAAGGAAGAAGATGTAGTAATGAATTATTTCAAAATGTTTGGGTGCACTTTCGGATACCAAGGATCATCAAATATAGATACGATATTTTGTAGTGCCTCTTGGATGACACTCTAGGAGAATATGGACACCAAGTTAAAGAGAACCATAATTTCTATCCACAGATAGATGGGTAAACAAAACTAGTGAAGATGGATTTGGTTCAACTTTTGGAGGGCTGTAATCAAAAGAATCCACAAAAGTGGGATGAAAAATTGATTTATATTCATACTCTCATAATACAACATAGTAAACTTCTACAAAAATGTCCCATTTTGAAACTTTCTTTAGGTATTTCCACCTTCTCACATAAATGTTGTATTTAGATAACAAGGAGAAGTAAGGAAAGAGTCCATGAGGGAAGCATCAAAGGATGAACAATGCATTGATAAGACAAGGAAAATCCATTTGCAAATACAAGATACATAAATGAAGTCATAAGAGATTTACACAAGTTAGCATGATCAACACATAATTGGGAAATTTTCAAGGTTAAATAAAGAAAGAATATAGTGTCCTTGTAAGAATATCAAGGTTTTGTGGTATATTCATTTTGAAGTGTTAGAGAATGTGGGTGATAATGCATACATATTCAACCTCTATCTACATGTCTTCATTTACTTAAAAGTGAATGTGAAAATTTTGAAACTCTATGAGCCTTCCATGTTGGAATAGTCTTAACTACCATTGAAAACTTAAAACCCAAATCTCGGGAAAGGGAGAAGATATAATGTTACAAAATAAATTTGGAGCAAATAGGCTGGGGTAGCATGAACTCTAATAAATTGGGTTGAAAGGTCATCTTTTAAGCAAGGCTAGATCATAGTCTAGGGAGAAGGTAGAGGAAAAAATTCTCACCTTCTTAAGAAAAATATTTTGGGTACCAAAACCCTTTCTAAATGAGGAGGTATGATCCAAAGTGGATAAAAATATAAATTTCAGTTTATTTTGGTACTTTCTAGGTGAAAAGATTGGAGTTATTGGCTTGTAAGGCCCATTTAGGGTCTGGTCCCACTTTGCTAATTTGGGGTCTAGAAAATTTTGGAGCATGATTGAGACCTTGAATAACTCTTTTGTAGTAAAACATTTGTGAACAAACTTCTCAACCTCTCAATGTTATTCTACACATCAACATCTTTCCAACAATGTGAAAATCACCCAAATTTCAAAGTTCATATGAGGAAGTTATGACTCTCACAAGTTAACATGTGTTGTTGACCACTATGATATTGATTGGATGTCGCATCAACTTCCATTACTCACATATGTGGAGCTAGTCACTTGTGTTCTTTTAAGAAGATTCTAAAAGGTCTAAAACCCTAATCATAATAGATATTTGAGGCATGCAAAAGCCTAGAATCCTAACCCTAGATGGTTACTTCACGATATTATACTAGGTCACTAGGATATGAAGGAGTTTCATTCTTATTGTATAGCTTATTGTTCCATATTTCAATAGAGCATATAGGAGTGAGATGCTATGGCATATGGCATAACGTCCACAACAACTTCATATTAAGTGCACTTTCTTTGTATTTGCATTTTGTAATATAGAATAAAACAACAAGGCATATGATTCACGTAGCATGTTTTTCTTATATTAAGTTTTCCCTTGATATATACCCTATTTTATT
This sequence comes from Pseudotsuga menziesii, assembly GCA_001517045.1. NCBI lineage: Eukaryota > Viridiplantae > Streptophyta > Pinopsida > Pinales > Pinaceae > Pseudotsuga > Pseudotsuga menziesii. The sequence goes on along the minus strand of LPNX010991106.1, from coordinate 154,027 downwards.
GTATAGATACTATGATATTTATTTTCATTAAAATTTTCAATTTCATTTTAAGTATCTTGTACATTAACCTAATAATCTAAAATAAATATTGCATAAAATAATAATCTAAAATCTAAAATAAAATATTGTATAAAATATAATCTAGAATCTAAAATAAAATATCGCATAAAATTGTAAGAACGGTAAGAACAAACTCTTTGAATGAAATATCCACATGAAGTTAGCGATCGCTTGATTACCTCACGTATAAAGATTTAACAAGGGCTATATATTGGTGCTCTAGTTGTGTTACTAACTTAAAATCCATGAAATATATATGAACTTCTTCAGGAACATACATGTTTTCCATTAGCTCATAGAAAGCCATTCCCACCTGAAGTGATTTAGTAGGTGAGTTTAACAGCTATTATATGTTATAATAGATGTTATTATATGTTATAATAGATGTAGGAGAATTAAAGGGTAAGTATTAAATGGCGTGAGGTGGCTCACATATTATTATATATTGTGAATTCAATGAGGTGATTTAGTAGGTGAGTTGAACAACTATTATATGTTATGTTATAATAGATGTTGGAGAATTAAAGGGTAAGTATTAAATGAGGTGAGGTGGCTCATATATTATTATATATTGTGAATTCAATGAGGTGGTTGATAAATTTTTCATTTATTTTGAGAAATGAAGTAATTTATAACTTGTATAGTGTGGTAGCTTGGATTTTTACAAGCTTTTTCTATTTTTAAATTTTTACCTTCACTAAAGTTAGAAGGATGGATGTTGATCTTCCAGTCAAGTTACAAGGATGAGACAATGTTGACCTTGGTTTCAATTTTTTTTAATATAAAATTAAACTTTTTAAACATTGAATTTTTTTTAAAGTTCTAGGGTTTCAAATGAATTTCACTATTTTATATCAATGCTAATTAAAAATAATATGAAATAAAAATACTTGTGGACGAAATTATAATATGAAGTTATAAGGTTTAAATGTCCATGCCTTGTAGACGAAATTAAAAAACCCAAAGCATCTTGCGACCATGCTTTACCAAATCCTAGACAAAAAGAAATGGAGGCTTTCCACCATTTTGCATAACATTTTTACTCCGCCACGTAGCATCTATATATGAAGTTGTAATATAGACCTCAATTATTCAGGCTGTTTTCTTCTCGAGATAACATGTATGATTGTTTGATGGATTCTCGAAGAAATCCTGGTACCTATAAAATCATAATAATTTTTTAGATGAAAAGATTCAAGGAAAATCTAGCAATACTTTTCCATATTCGTGGATGGTAGCTAATCATGGGCTGCTCGTGATTTTTTCCTGAGAGAATGTACACGTCTTACTAATTGAGCTAACCCTTGGAGCTTTATAAAATCATAATATAAAGGATATGCATGTGCAAAGAATCAGTACACGTCAAGAAAAAGCTCAGACCAACACCAAAAGCTGTAGAGCATGCAAACGTTATTCTGATGTATTTGTCGTTTCTCACGATGTTATATATTTACCAATATCTTCACTCGTAATGGATTTATCGATCTTGGCGACCCGCGGTCCGCACCTTTGTCCTGTGGTAACGTTGACCTAATTTTCACTGATCCTCGCAACTTTTTCATGAACACCGAAAATAAAATTCCATATGATCTGCCGCACTCTGTAGCATCAAGAAAATATAGAAAACAATAGAATGCGCCATTTGTTCAACGGGTTTCTTAAAACAAGACCAGTCACATGACAATGAGATTCCAGAGCAGCTGCTCAGTAGTTGACGTTGCGACTTCTCCTTCTCCGCTCACCGACTCCTACTCTATTCTTCACTTCGTTTTAAAACAAGTCAATGAGCCGCTCTATGGCAAAAGTTTATGAAGCTCGGCATGTGAACTAAATATTAAGAAAAACCCATTTTGGAATTTTTTTTAAAATATAAAATCAAATACCACTGGAGCCTGTTGTTTTGCAACATATGAAGTATTGCTGGGCAGGCTTAAAAGGGAAACTATACAATGGCATTAATTCTTTATACCAATTCCATTTTAAAGGATATACTTTAACTATGGGCAAAGGAGCTTGGAGAAAAAATAGGACGGTCGCATAAAGGAGAAGGTTATCGAAAACTTGTATGCAGCTTGGCAGCGCAAGTTAGGCTGGGTTTCTGTTATACCTTGTCGATTCTTATTCCTGATAAACATGATTTTCTTCTCAAAACAAAGCAAACACTCTGGGTCCGTGTATCGACTTCTCTGTTATTTTTAATAGGAAAAGTTGTATTTTAATATTTGGAATATGGTCCGTAGAATTACAAAGATAATATGCTGGTGGATTGTTTGGATTTTATTGTGTTACGTTAAGTAGAACTAGATTTTTGAGTGGACAGTTTATTCATCTTTTTAACTTATGAAAAATAGGTATAAATAATGATGGAGAGAAAAGTACCTTTGAAACAAATTGGGCCAATTAAAAGGAAATTTTAAAAATTTAATGAAAAAAATAACAATAATAAGAAGAAAGAAATATAACTAGAAAAAAAAAAAAAAATTCCTGGATGCGGGTGACTGCTCCATCAATGACATGCCCTCCCTCGATCCGAGCGATGAACGCGTGGCGATCATCATGTTAACCTTGGCTGCGATGAGACTTACGAGAACCTTCATTGTCCTCCAAGCGTGGGAGTAGACCGTCACCTCCGTACCTGTGACGTGGGGTGGCGAAGATCTGGTTCAATCCTAGCCTTCAAGGCTCTGCATCGTCATTCATGACTCGTACTATGGCAGGGAGGGAGAAGGTTTTGAGTGCGACAGTGTGGTATTTGGACATCAGGGTTTGGCTCTGCTTGGCTAAGCGCACGCCTTGGCTTGTTGAGCATCTGAAAACTCACAGTGAGTCCGCCACCCCGGATTGCATCTTGTTAATTGATAGTCTTTGGAAGAAGAAGCGCATCAGGGTCAGCATGTTGCGGCAGTGTGGAACTCCGCAAAGAGCCACCTCGAGCAGAGGCAAAGCACAACGAGGTTGTAGTTTTCAGGTGGCAACGGACTATGAACCGCATATCTTTAACAGGGTTCGCATCCTAGTGGAAGCTTGGGAGAACCGGGTTCTAAATTAGAAGCTCGCAACAGGCCAGGATGGTAGCCAAATCAATCACTACTGGCTCATGAAGAACATGCTCTGCAATTTAATGGAGGATATGCTTACCAATTGGGCAGATGCCAGAGACACGGTTCAGACGGTGAAGACCAGAATCTCAGAGATCGATGCTCAGCTCACAGCAATGGAGAGCTCAGTCGCTTGGAAAGGAAACGCGGGTATCTCTGGCCACGGAGGTCTGAATGGAGGCAGTCATGACCGGGGTGGTGGTGGAAGCGGTAGCGCTACGGGTGGCGTGGTTTTGCCTAATGGAGGCGGTAGTGGCAGTGCAACTAGGTGCACCATTGCACCTCCTCCTACTCCGTCCTTCCCCATCCCCTTAACAATGGAGCCGTTATTCAAGCGTTTGAAGGCGATGGTCGCCCAGCCGCCTGCTCCGCAGTAGCAACAGCCTCAGATGCCTCCGGAAGTTGCCACCAACTCATCCAGCCAGTCACAGGAGGAAAGATGGGCTTGCCCCATAATCGAAGAAATTCCAGACATTCCACCTGTCTAATGACCAAGTTGTCCAGGTTTTTTGGTTTTTGCATATTGTGTAAGTGGTTTTTATGGGCTCTATTATCTACGCCTATGTCTATTTACAGGCCTATGTCTATGTTTATTTCAGGGTCAATGCCTATGTCTTTCTTCGGGCCTAAGTCTATGCCTATGTCTTTTTCCGGTTTCTTATCTTTGTTTATGTCGTTTTACTGTTAAAATATGTAACTATGTGAGTATATTGGCCTCGGCCTTTACTTTCAAAGTGGAACAGTTTCACCTCTAGCTCTCTCATATGACCATCTTTTGAGAGGTCAAGGTGGTGGCTTCACCTCCTTCGACCTCCTCTAGTCATGTTGAATTCTGTAATTTTTGTCTTTGTATTATAATAGAATTAAACAACTTAAAAAAATTAGAAAAATTTCAAATAATTTTTTATTTTTATTATATTATGTTAATATTCTTTACAAAAATTTAAAATAAATTTTTATTTTTATTATCATTATGTTAATAATAAAATCAAATTAATTTAATGATAAGACAAAAATATAGTTAAAGATGTTTTAATCTTAATAAATAATAAAAAATGAAATTAAGAAGAAACAAAGATATATATATATATATATATATATATATATATTAACTATGCCATTGGATGGATTTGTTAAGTAATTTGGTCATCATTGGATGCATTTGTCAAGTTTAAAAGTGAAAGAATGGTACCATAATACAAGAGCCACGAGGTGGCAATGTCCCCGACGTTGTTAATAGCTTTTACAAAATCAAAGAAAACTAAGACAAAGAGTCTTTTATTGGGCCTAAGCTTAAAGAGCCCAATAGATCAGTTTGTATAGATACCTCTAGTTCTGTAAGATTACAACATTCCCCTCAATTCATGATTCATGATTGCAGAGTTAAGTTTAAGATGTGAAAAGTCTTGGCAATGTACAACCTTCTTGTGGATAAACTAGATTGGCTCTTGTGGTTAAACTAAATTGGCGTTTTACTACCTTCTTGTGGTTAAACTAGATTAGGAAAGCATATAATTGCATATGTGAAACTTACATGTTGTGTTCGATAACATATATAATTAACTCTGTACAAACACAATTCTTTTAATGATATTAGTATTGGTGTATTGTTGAAGTTTGATAAAGTAAAACTCAAAAGTAGGTAATGGACTTGAACTTTATCAAAGCTGCAGGCTATTATAAACTCTACAACATCTATGCATTCAAAACTATGAAGTTTACACCAGTTACATCACTTATACACATATTTTAATTCTATGTTTATAAAAAAATTAAATATGTACTAAGAATGCATTTATAAACTCTACATCATTTATGGATTAAAAACTATGAAGTGAACATCACTTATAGGCATATTCTAATTCTATATTTAAAATTTATAATAAAAAAAATACTACTCTAGAATGAAAGGAAAACATGATGAATAAAGATCAACACACTTTGTCATATAAATAGGAAGAAAGCAAAACATATTGCCATTGTAATTTAATTTCACCTAAGATTTGATAAACAAAGAAACTAGAGTTATTTGCA
>LPNX010991106.1:121803-148766 GCA_001517045.1 Pseudotsuga menziesii | reverse complement strand
TTAATTATCAGTATCAATTAAATTTAATATGTTATAGATTTAATCCACACATCAGACAATGGTGAAGAATTTATCATCATTTATTGCATTTTATGTTTCTTCCATACTTTCAAGGGAGCTAAGTCTCACCAACCCAATTGGAAATCAATGGTCCTTTGAGTGGAAACGATGTCCTCATATGAGTTAGTCATGAGTACGTACCACTCAAAATAGGTTGAGATACCAATGGAACTCTTTTTCTTTCTTTGCAAGTATGTTCAAAGAGATCAAAGAAAAAGTATGGTATTTCAAACGAGTCTTTAAAGTCCCAATAACATGAGTGGCCTTTGGAACAATCAAACAAAGTATGGGATATATAACCTGCAACTTCTATCAGTAAAGCTCTACCATTGTTACATTTACTAGCATATTTTCTTATCCCTTTGGCTTCATGGGCAACTATAGTGATGGCAACTCCACGGTGGAACCATACATCGTTGGTCATCATTTCACTGGTAAATGCATTGGCTTCGTTAAAAGTTGTATAAACCCATAAACCTAGAACTACTATGGGAGATTTAGTACTACAATGTCAAAACCTAATATTTCACAAGGTTCTTGTGCATCGTTTAAATCTTCAAACATTGTATTAGGATATAACCCAATACCTCTCAACAACAAAAAGGGATGGAAGTAGAAAAAATTCATTGCAACATAATTCAAGTTAGTCAATGGTTTAGAACATAAAATTTCGATTAAAAATAAGATCAGAAACATAACTGCTATAGAGAAAAAAAATGGTAATGTGGATGAGAAGGATGAGAGCAGAATATGTGTTTTTGTGGAGGGAACAAATTTGATGGTTGAAATGGAAAGTGGCAATGTTATACCCATGGCATATTTGTTGAAGGTTGTTTTACATGTATAGGTGTTTATCCATGGGTGTAATGAACATAATTGTTTAAATATGTCAAGCCATTCGTTTCAGTTTTGCAATTATCCTTGTCATTGATTAAACACCCATAAAAATTCATAGTTTCATGGGAGACATTCCTATCATGGTAAAAAAGACAAAAACAAGATGGTAACAAATTAAAAAAAAAATGACTTAACTACAAAATCATTCCAATTGGATTACAAACAAAACCATATTTAAAAAAAAAATTGAATGCAACAATGTATAAGGTAACATCCATTATAACATCTAAATTTCTTTTGAGCTACTCTTGTATTAAATATAATCCAAACCCGTATTCGAAAGAGCTACTATTGTATTAAATATAATCCGAACTCGTATTCCAAAGATAAGATAAATGTCTAATATTTTGTGAATTTTTTTTTTTGGAAAAAAGACTTTCTACATTAAACATTTTCTAGCATTTAAAGTAGTTTGCACAAAATGGGGTTTACATGTTAAAACCCATAAAATATTATTTGGAAAAAAAAAAGTGAAATTCAATTATAAGTTATACCACTATGTACATAGCAATTATATTAATTTTCTTCAAATACATTTTAGAAGAATATCAGGACTCGAGGAAACTCGGATAAACCTTTGGATTAAAGGAGTTAAGGACTGGATAGTTGAGACTTAATTAAATCTCCCTTAGCCTGCTCAGTCCAAAAGTAGGGAAACTTTTCAGGCTTGTTTTGGCTGCTTTCCAAAATATTAGATTTGGCGAATCACAAAGTTTATCTAGTGCATCAATTAAAATAATCGAGTGTTTATGCCACAATAAAATAAATCCATGAGCAGAGAAGAACTAAACAAGCAAGCACATTTCCATTTGATTAACCTCAATGGACGATCAAGCACATTTCCATTTGATTCATCTCCAATTCCTATATTATCTGATTATATAGAAGACAAACTTGCGACCAACTACACAGTAACACACATAATAAATTTAGGATTCCTTCACGAGTTTTGAACCAAATATACAGCAAAAGCCTAAATCATCATGCACCAATCATACAGATGACGGATTATCATCTTCTTTAACCTGTGATTTCTCTACATGAAATTGCCCATATAGATGGTGATTGCCATCTATAGGTTTGTCTAATAAAAATATGACTCCAGGTAGCTGTTTGTAAGAGTGGTCCTATAATAATATGATTCAGGGGCTAATAGAATTAGGAGTCCTTGCAGAACAGAGCTAGAGAAAGTACCATGATGAGATATCCATTTGTAATAACTCAACTTATGTTATGCTCCAAAATACCATATTGAATTATCATATTTCGAAACTGTCTCTGGGACTGCATAAACAACCGAAATATTATTATATGGGGAGACAAATTTCATGTCTCCATTCATTTACTGGCACTGATGTATAAAAGCTTGATCATGGACCCTGCTTTGATCAAGGTTTAATCCCTCTCTTATTACCAGCGGCATGTTTGAACCAAAATCATTGCTATTGTTTCCAGCAATAGCTCCTTGCCCAAAGAAGTTATTATCAGGTGTAATTTTGAAAATTTCCCCACCCTGTGAAGCAGGGTGCATGTTCACTTCAAGCTGATTGTGACTATTCATCATCTTCAGGTTCCCAAGTGTTGTTGTCTTATTCTAATGCAACCCACCACCATATAAAGCAAGTAATTCATTGATAGGCCTCTGATTACTAGTTGGAATTGCTGAAATTGTGGTGCTAAGAGGATTAAGATTCACATTACCATTGGATGTCATCTGTCCTTCCTTCTCAGATGGAAAAATACTTACCTTCCCTTGAACTTGTAGCTAGTTAAATTGCCCAGTAGACATACAAAACAAGGATTTACTCTCTTGAGTTTCTGGTCTCTGAAATCCCATGCCTTGCAAATCTGTTCTATATGCACAAGTATATTGATGCATAATGATCTCATGACAGAAGCTACCATCCTTGGCATTCATTCTTTCCCTTTCTTCCTCGACCTGATCCAGGATAGGAAGGCCCATGGTAAGCTCTTAAGTATGGCTGCTTGTTGATCAAGTCTGTATATATATTTTGGATTTTCTTGACGGGGTTAATAAGATAAATCTAACAAGTTTATAGTAAGAATTCATTTAAAATAATGAATAAAATCAATGTTAAAAACTAGACAGAATAAGGATCAAACACAGAAACCCCTGTCTACCATTTCAAATCTATGCATTGGTTGCATGCAAAGTCACGGCAGCACAAAAAAAATGCTAGCAAAGAGATGCATATAGATAGCCACACGGCCACTGCAAAAGTACAGCTCCATGAACCAATGCATTTTAATACTAAATTTAAATGATGCTGTAATTTTTTATTATCATGCGAACTGAATTTTTGAAGCACAGTTCATTTTATTTTGCAGAAACTAATACCATAGTGTGTCAAAATACCGTATCATAGAACAGAATGATAGGGTTTCAAAATTTGCAAGATCACTGGAGATATCAATAAATCACTTGAGATCACCACCATAAATTGATCATTATTGCCAGAAATTATCACATTATATTGTTTTATTCTACCCCTATTTCGAGGACACTATTCAAACATGGAAGAGAAGAATGTTGTCACTATATCATCGAATCAAGCATTGATTGCGCAAAGCTCCAAACTTGCTACCAGCCTGCTTCTTGTGTAGTAGATTACCAAAAATTAACAGAACACAATCGCTGATTGCGAACCAAGCATCGTGAAACATTGAAGACAACCAACGAATTCACAAGATTTCAGTTGCCATGACTTTACTAGATCTTAGTTAAACTTCGTCTAACAGATTACCAAGAAATGTTCACTCCATCCGCCATATTGAAAGAGGGAACGGTTGAAGTCTTCATTTCATACAAAGACTGTCCACCACGTCAATAGAGAATACAGACTCAAAGTTTTATTTTGATTTTGTTTGATTTGATTTTTCGTCTTAGTCATTATTTTTAGGTTTCTTAAATAAATTATTTGTTTTGCAGAGTTCTAAAAGAAGGATCTGGATTCTCAACACCACGGAATTCGAGTTTCAAGAGAAAGTAAAAGAATATATTCAGATATCATCAACAGAAAAGAGGGATTAAGACCCAGTTCATCTCATCTAAAATACAAAGAAAATGACAAAACCTAGTTCATTTCACTGAAAATGTAGAGCAACGGACATAGACACAATTCATTTGGCTTAAGATACAAACCAAAGGACATAGACCTAGTTTATTTTATTGGAAATGAAAAGCAACATATAGTCAATTCGTTTAATTGAAAATGAAAAGCAAGTGACATAGACCTAGTTCACGTTAAATACAGGTACTTGGTTCATTTCAGGTTCATTTCATTGACAATGCAAAGAAAATAACAGAAATGCACTTCTTTTAAAAAATACAAAGAAAAGAGTTGCGTACAGTGAGCAAACCCAGACTTTGGGTGAAATGATCAGAAGCAGTCATATCCTCGCCCCTACATCCCCGCGATACATAGCAGGACTTGATCATTGACAATGGCATCTCTGATCAAATATTGGGCCACAACCTGTATTATATTGACTCTAGTCACCACCAACTCCCTCTACACAGTGGTGTTATAGTAGGAGGGTTGTGCCATCCTTCAATTTCGATACATATCATCTTACCCATATGCTTCCACTATTTCATAAGGAAGTTATTTTTTCGCTATGCTAAACCATTTAATGAGCTCGTGTTTCAATAAGCAAGATTTCCAGGTGTCCAGTCTTCCATCCATTCTATTCTTTCAGCGATGCTTTGTCATATATTAAAAAAATAACTAACACTGTAACAACAGTGTGCCCACTGTAATTTCATCCACACAGGGTAGGATGTAATTCGATTATATGTATGTCAAGGAGAGCACTAATGGCTCCCATGGCCTAGGCCATTTCAGATCGTAATCTTAGGCCATTTTAGATCATAATCTTAGATTTTTGTTGTGAGATTTTTTTAATCTTCGAGATATAGATTTAAACTGATCACCTGTTTTTTTTAATTTTATTTATTTTAGTTGAATGGATATTACACATTAGGCAGTCCCTTTTCACTAGTTTGTTTTAAATAAAAGCTCAAAATTTATATCGTCTTTGTGTTTCTTTTGGATCTCTACTGCTTAGAGATTTATAACATTGATGCTTTTCACGTGGATACTTTAGTCTTAGTCTTCTTGGAGATCATAGAGATTTATATACATTGATGCTTGATTTATGTACATGGATGCTTTTCAGGTGGATACTTTAGTCTTAGTTTTTTTGAAGATCATTAAAAACTGTTAAAAAAATACAATTATTAAAAAAATACAACTAATACTTTGTTCAAATATCCATTAATAGTATTTTATATATTCAAAATTGAGATGCTCTAAATCTATATCTATAGGTCTGTATATTTCATCAAATATCCACTAATGGTATTTTATACACTAATAGTTTTTTATATATTCAAAATTGAGATGCTCTAAATATATAGATCTGTATATTTCATCGAATATCCACTAATGGTATTTTATACACTAGTAGTGTTTTATATATTCAAAATTCAGATGATCTAAATATATAGATCTGTATATTTCATGCCTATAATTGATTACGCTTGTAGACAAACTTTATAAAGCATAGGTTCAATTCACAAGTCAAATTGAGATGATAGGAGAGATCCATAAGTCAAAGACTCTATGTGGGGCTTTGAGTAATAGTGGATTATGGAAGACCCTCTCTACTAGCACACAAAAAATGTGAAGTTTGATTATGGTAGTATTTTTGTGCTTAACTGCATGTGCTATTTCTGATGGGTGGTTGTTTTTACCATAAATCATCATTGTGAATGAAGGAGGAAACATAAAAATTTGTTGCAAAGCATCTGACATTCCAGAGGTATCAGTGGGTGGAGATATGTTCTCAGAATCTCCCACTTTGGCTTGAGACTTGCCTGCTTTAACTGCAACAAAGGCTATCTGAAGAGCACCGAAGGATGGCACACAACTGTGAGTTAATCCTTGAAGCTTGAAGTCAGATATTCAGACCACTTTTTAATTGCTTTAATTTGATGAAAGAGGGACATTTGTTGTTGCATTATGAGATGGGAGATATTGTCTAAATTGAGTGCCTGGTGCCTGAGAAGAGAACAAGCTTGAAGTTAGATATTCATACCACTTTTTAATTGCTTTAACTTGATGAAAGAGGGACATTTGTTGCTGCATTATGAGATGGGAGATATTGTCTAAATTGAGTGCCTGGTGCCTGAGAAGAGAATGAGGTGGAAGATCTTGTCTATGTTGATTTGCCAACTTCATTATTCAAATTCTATAGGTGACTATAAAATGCTTGGAAGATAAACTATGATTATCAAGAATATGAGAAACATAAATGGAGTATATAATCTATAGCTTTGCTTGAAAGATAAACTGTGATTATTAAGAATATGAGAAACATAAATTTGGAATATATAAACCTTCAGTATAGAAATATAACTCTCATCGAAGCTATATAAGAGATATTTCAAACTTATTACATTGATAGATAGAAGGATCTTACTCTTATTCAAAAAGAAAAGTCCTATAAATTCATGTTAAGTGTAAATTTATTATATATTGAAAAAATATAAACCTTCCGTATAGAAATATAATTGCTCTTATCGAAGCAATATATGGGATATTTAAAACTTATTAAGTAACAGAAGGATGTGACTCTTATTCAAAAAGAAAAGTACTGTAAATTCATGTTAAGTGTAAATTTATTATATATTGAAAAATATACAAACCTTCATATAGAAATATAATTGCTCTCATGTAAGCTATATATGGGATACTTAAAACTTATTAATGTAATAGAAGGATCTTACTATAATTTAAAAAGAAAAAGTACTATAAATTCATGTTAAGTGTGAATTTATTATACATGGAAAAATATCATAAAAATTAAAGAAATGCAAATCTTTTTTATATATATGTATATATTTATATTTATTTATTTTTTATCAACTTTTTATCAAATTTAACAACAAAATATGTCAATTTGAAGAAGGTAGGTAATCCTTTGTTCAACATAAATATGTGAGAGTATACATTCCATCTGAATGTGTTTAATGAATTTAGGGAAAAACATCAAACTAAAAAAGGTAGGTTATACCTGTCTAGGGCGGTGGATATGCCTTCCGCTGCAACCCACAAACAACATACTTGAGGTTACTAAATCGTAGCAAAGTGCATATTATTGGGCTAAATGGGCAGACCCGGGTTTCACCTTTAACTTCGCACCAACAAAAGACCCACAGTGTTGGACCTTTCGGCAGCAGCCTGTGAACAGGCTACAGTCTCACCCGAAACAGCTATGGGGTGCTGCAGAATCAGGTTTCTGCAAGCAGAAGAGAGAATCTTACTGTACCTTTAGTCTTTAACTATTAATAATCACGTAACACAATTCTTGTATTATCAATTATGCAGCTTCGCGATTAGATAAACAAATAGTTACTTGCACAACGCTTATCTGGGAATTCACAGCGAAGCTAGTTATTAAAAGCAATCTTACTTTATCAATTATTTACTTAAAAGTGCATAAAATATAATAAAAAATCACACAAAGGAACCACAACACCAGATGTCACGTGGTTCACCCCCAGTGTAGGGGTTACGTCCACAGAACTGCGCTTTATTTAACTCTTTACAACTAAAACGACAGTTCTGATCTGCGCACTCAGCTGCAGATCCCTCCAGTCCTCAAATCCGCGCACACAGTAGCAGGCCTCTGCGCACACAGCTGTAGATCTTCCTTTTCACCAAAACCCCTCTGCGCACACAGCTGCAGAGGTCGTCCACGCACACAGCTGGACTTAACCTTCTTACAAAAACCCTTATACAATATCTTATCTTCGCATTACATTAGCTTCATAAGATAATCATTCAAGACCTAACCCTACTTCTTTACATAAGTGCCTATTTATATAGTGCACTGTTACAAAACCATGGATTTACACCATGGGCGCCCAAAACCCTAACCCTGGATTTAACCCAAGGGTTAATTACAAAAAGGGGGTTCGACCCACCCGCGAAACCCCTAAGACTATTTTAGGTTGTAACTCCACTTACACTTCCTCAAAAACCGTGGAGTTACCAAAACTAAGGACCTTTAGGGTCGGAGCCCCAACAGGCCCCTAAGACTCACTTGTGGCCCGTCCCGGGGCACTCTGCGACTCTTCTGGTGGGAGAATCTTCTTTGTAAGGATATGGAAACGACTGTTGAGGTTGTGTATAATGTCATCAGCTGCTTTCTCTTTTTCCACCAATTCCTGTAACACTGAGGATGATACTTCATTAGCCTTTTCCTGCGCAAAAGTATCGTAGGTCTTCAAAATTTTGAGCTGACTCTCCGCAGCATTGCTCAATTCCAATGCTTCATCGACAAGTGGCTGTAGCAAATTTTCTAGTAGTTTTACCTTCATCCTACACGATTCGATTTCCTGCTGGAGCTCCTTGCTTCGCTTCACCTTAGCCATTTTCTGCATAGGAGGCAGCGTCTTAATTTCTGCTCTGACTGCATCTAATTCTGCCTGTCGCAGATTGATGGTTTCTTGTACCTTACCTATATCTGGGTGGTCCTGTAGGTTCGCCCATGCTTCAATACTATCTTCCAGCAGCTTTGCTACGCTGCCCACAATATCTGATATTTTTGCTGCTGAAGCCTGGATGTCCCTGTGGCACTGTTCTTGGACCTCAGGTGGAGTTTCTGGAGGGATACGGAGTTGAAGCTCCGCGATCTGATTCTGGTGTTCTGTTTTTAACTTTTCAATTTCACTGCGAGACTGTTGGGCGTAGTCTCTCAGCTTGGAAATTCTCTGCTCTGGTTCTTCTTCGTCTTGGATGTCGAAGTCAGGAAGACTCCGACATGCCTCATCCAGCGCTTGCGCCAGTGTAGCCCTTTTATGTTCAGCCTCTTTCTTCTTTTGTGCAACTTCTTCCAGCCTTGCTGCGAGATTCTGGCTTTGCTTCATAGTGTATTCCAACTGGATTTGAGAATAGTGATCTCGTGCGTGGATTTCCTTCGTGATGGCTAGCTGGCAGAGGTGCAATTCTGTCATAGACAGCTTGGTGTAATCGATCCCAACTGTCATACTCATCCGCGGCCGGGGATCTGCATCAGTCAGTATTAGAGCTGCGCTTGACACTTGGCCCCTGTTATCTCTGGTCGGCCATTGCCTCATATCCTGCTGCGCAGGTGCTGGGGTACTACTTGTCGCTGATTTTGTTGCTAACTCTTTCAGCTCTGACACCCTGTTTGCTATGCCCGTGAGCGCAGCAAGATGCACATCCGCGAACTGTGACCACTTTTGAGTTAGTGTTTCAGTAGATTTATCGAGAGCTTGCTCAAGCTCTTCCAACATCACAGTGATTCCTTCATCTAGATTTTTGTCCTTCGACGCTTTTGTCTTCTTGCGGGACTGAGGCTTGGTTACCTCCTCTACCTCTGGCGATTTGCGCTTAGTTGATCGATTAAGATCTGATAGAGTTTTGACCGACGCCTCATCCTCTTCTTCATGGTCACCATCCCCACCTTGGTCGTTTCCATCTTGCTGCGAGTCCCTTAGGTCTTCGTTGTCTTCTAGTGGGATTTGCTGCTGCGCCTGACTGGTACCTGCGCTTGTTTGGGTAACAGGGGGAACTGGAATGGTGGGTTTTTTTCCTGCATCTTTCAACCAGTCATCCGGCCACTGTTGAACTATGCCCAGGATGTCTTCTTTGGTTACTACATATGGTAACTTAAACCACTGATGTGTTGGATCTGCACGGGCTTGAATGAAAACATGATGCATGTCGGCACTGAAGTTCGTGGCACCTTCATATTGAGAGAACAGCTCATTGGTAAGTCGTGGTATTCGCAAGATCTTGTAGTGTATACTCATGCCATAAAAGGCGAACACAGTGTTTGTCATCTGCTGAGATGTTTTGTCCGACGACATCCAGAGGGATGCGTATCTTACTGCACCTGGCATGCCTGGGGGTGCCTCCACGAACTGAGCCTCAGTGGGTTCTTTCCACCCAATTAGTGCAATAAGTATTAATAGCCAGGAATAATGAAAAGGTCTACCTTTTTCCTGCACATCACGGGCATATTCCAGGAATTCCCTCGCAAGATATGCGGCCCAGTTGTAAGTGTAACCCTCAGCGCAGTTTACAGCGATTCTGATAACCGGGGCAGGCACTTCGATGGGCCTGCACTTTCGCAGGAGTTTGCACGCTAAGAGCTTTGCTGCGAAGCGGATGTTCTTGTCCTCCATCGTGGAAGTGTGATACCCTCGTTTCCCCTTGGTCAGGCCGAAACGGTCCTTCATGCTCTGCGCAAGCTTCGTGTCCTCATGTTTTGATGGGAATTCAATGCTCGGATCAGGCCCTGCTATCGGTAAGCCTGTGATCTGATGAATAAGCTCAACATTGATAGGAATTTGCTTGTCTCCTATCCACAAGTGGCCATCATGTACTAATGCTAGCAGATACTTAACCACGATGGTCACCTGTGTACTGCGCCCAAAATGAGGAATATCAAGCATTTTTAGTAGGCCAGCTGTGGCCAAGCCAGCATCCTACTGTTGCACTTCCAATAGTGTCGCGCCATTGTCTGGGTATTTGACGTGATGCAAGTATTGAGCAGGTGCGAACTGTGGAAACTTGCTATGATCATTTGTGTCATGGTCGGTATACTTAAGCCGGTCTATTTTTCCTGTCATGGTTCCAACCAGCTGTACACCTAGTGGCAGTGAAGGCGTGCTTAATGTAAACTTCTTTGTCCGCCGGGGTGGCTGGATGCCTGGCCAAACGGGCTGGAGATACGGTGGCCGTAGTGGTTCAATGTGCTCATCTCCTCCAGTCGGGACCTGTGTTGAACTAGGTGGGTTCATCTCGTGCGTCCCTGATGTTTGCCCTGATTGCCTGTGTCGGTCTTCGTTCCGCTTAGAACGAACTTCAGGTTTAAACTTTTTCCTGGCGGACCGTGTCTGCATCAGCCGCGGCGAGGCTGGGTGAGCTTCTTCATGGTGCACAGAGGGATGTGGGGGATCGGAACGACTCTGGAGACCCCTCTGTTCGAACTCTCTTACTAGATCCTGAAGCTCTCGCTCATCTGTCATGGGCTCACTCGTAAGTGTCAAGGAAATGCAGAATGCGATTTTTGCAAACTTAGGGATCTTCTTATACACTTTCTCAATCAAATTTGTTAGGACAATGCATTTAAGGCACCAAATCCGATAAAAATCTTGTCCGACCGGTGCTGGATTTTCCATGATCTCATTAGTACAAACAATTAAGGTAATTAAAGTTCCCATGCCGCCAATTCAGCTATTTTCCAACGGTCGGATTTTAAGATTCGCCGTATTTTTGTGCTCCGGCAAAATCACTGTCTTAGCTTCGTCACAACGAGCAGTCTTGGCACAACATTGCTCCGCGGTCCATCCTGGTAAGATTTGCGATGGAGCTGTTAGGTTTGGTGCACTAAATTCTTGGTTATGCTCCTTAGTTTGGTACTCAGTTTGTTCTTGATCATCAACTTCCTTGTCATGGATCATGCTGACATCTGCATCTAAAGTAGGGCAAACTTCGTTAATAGAAAATGTAAGTATAAAACTATCAACAAGATCATCCCAACTTATAGTACCGTGTCGAAGATCGACCTTCGTGTACCAATTTTTTGCTATAGGTTCCAAAGTGTGCACAAACTTATGCACCCATTCCTCGCGAGGTACATGTTCCCATGCTGCATAACATTGCTTCAAATGTTTATGAGGACTATTCTACCCATTGAACTTGCTTTGTACCTCTTGAGATTGGTCTATGAATCTGAGGCGTAGAAATTTCTGGCAAGCTTCCCAACTGTGGATATACTTCCTGTGGCCATTCCACTATCTCGCTGCTGTAGCTCTTAATGCTGCTTCCAGAGTCTGCATTCTCTGTGATTCTGGTACTTGTTCTGAGAACTGGGCAATAAATTTTCCTGGATCTGTCAACCCATCATATGTAGGTAAGTCTTTGGCCTGTGCACTAAGGCATCTAAGAGATCTGGTAATTCGTGCACACCGATGGCCATGTAGCTCGTATAGTCAATTCTGCCAACTCTCTAGACCATCATCTGAGTTATACATGCAGGAGTTATCACATTGCCAATCCATTACACCTTCGGCATTAGGCTCAACATAATCTTCTTCTTTAGCTGTGATATTATAGATGTGGTCCAGAATATCCTGATCTTCCTCTCTGACTGGCTCCGTATATCTTTCTCCTTGAGAAGGATCCAATGGTAGTATAGCTCTCAATCCCTTCCCTTTAAAAGTGATTTGTCTCTTTTTAAGATTGATAACTGCATCACTATCTATTGCCCACTCAATTCCTAGCAAAGCTGGATAGGGGTTACTGTCATCAATGATCTCAATAACTTCAAAATATGCTACAGTATTGAGTCCATCTATATCCACTAGTACCCGAGGAAATCTTCCTAAGGGTACAATCCTCTGTTGATTGGCTAGTCTCAACCATATAGGTGACCAATCAAGGGTAGGTTTTCCCATTTGTTCCCATGTTTGCTTAGTTAAAATATTGACTTCAGAACCCAGATCTAAAATAATATCCTTCATGTCATACTCTCCTACCTGAGCATGTAGTCTCATCTCTCTTCCAGTTCTTCTAACTCTACTAACAGTTCTTTCGCTATCAGGACTTTGATGAGGTTCACAAGACTGAATAACTTTTTGTAATTCATTTAAGGCATTCTGATTTCTTAACAATTTGATGCAACTCTGTAAAAACGATGACAGAGTACTTACTTGGCCTTGTGAGTCTTCCTGGGATTGCAGCTGCTGATGCTGCTTGTTTGGTGCTGGTAAATCTGAATCAACAAAGTCTTGTATGGACTCCAAAAAAGTTTCTTTTTCTCGTCGAACATCAAATGCTGGAGTCTTCTCTACGGCCTTGCGAACCCAAGCTTCGTCAGGCTGCTTTGCCTGACACTGTGCCTCTATCGTGGCTCCACTTCTTGTAACAACATTAACAGCTGGGATCGGTCGTGGCTCGACAGCAATCAACTGGACACTCATAATAGGTTTGTTGTTTCTTTCTTGGATTTTAGCTAGTAACTGTGGGCACTGCTCGATGACATGATCGACTGCTCTGCGGTATCAGCATGTCGTGGTTGGGTTTTGACAGTCTCGAGCTAGATGTCCTGCCTGATTGCAGTTATAGAAAATAACTTGACCTCGACCTCCTCCAGGAATACCATGACCATGGACTCTGTAGAAATTCAGGCCTGCAGTAGATTAATTTCACTCACAGCAATTAACAATTGATCATGCAAATTATCAACAATGGAGACTGAATATGGAGCTGTAACACAAAATTATATTAACCGAGTGTACAATAGCCAAACCTGTAATAACATAGGTTTCTAAATATATATAATACATCAAGAGGTCGAATGCATAAGGAGGCATCCAAAAATAGCATAAATCAGGCTTACTCAAAATAGGCAAATCCCCTATAGGTGTAAAAAGATGATCCCAAATCTATCATGGAGCTCACGAATTGGAAAGGGAACATGGGAAAGATAAAGAGTAGTGGAATGGCAGCTCATACATGCTTTTGCATGGAGAAAAGAGTGGAGGATGAAGAGGACAAAAAACTAGTTCACCTCACCTAGTCTTGCTTTCCTATGTGCCTTAAAACACTGAAAAAGCAGGGAATAAAGCAGAAAAAGCAGATGGGCGCCTAGGAGGCCAGGAATAAAGCAGATTTGATTCCTAAAGCTCTCAAGGGCGCCACATGAGTCAAAGATGGCAAGTTTGACCTCTATGGATAGGCAATTAGCAACTTGCACATGGTGGGACTCATGGACTAGGCAAATAAGACAAAATAAATGAAATAATGTCTAAGTGGGTAAATACTATGGGTTGATTATTCTAACAGACTCTAAAACTTCCTCGACCACCTCGGTAACCATATCCATCATTGCCTTGTGCATCCGGGTAGATCCTATAAGTGTCGTAGGTTCGCTCCCTCATAAGGTCGAAGCTACAACATTCATCTTCATTGTGGCCTACTGACTTACAGAATTTACAGTAAGGGTTCTTCGGGACTTGAACATACCTCTATAACAAATAGCAGTCTTTTGGTCGATGCTGGCCAGTAGTTCGACAGATCTCACAATACAGAACACTAGGATTCAGTGGGTTTGGTGCGCCAGTATTCAAATAGTTTCTCAGCGCCGGACACTGGTCCTTGTCGTGGCCTTCTATTCGACAACATATACACCATACCTCTTCACGAGTGGACTTCCCTTTTTTCATGTCGCGAAGCTCTAAATCCATCTCCGCGAGCTGCGCTTGAATTTGAGCTATGCCAGAATTATCTTTGACAGGTGTAGTTTCAAGCTTGATGGCAATTTCTAAGGCCTCTTGCTGATCAACAACCTTCTGCTGCATGAGTGGAGCTCTGATGTGAGGTAATAATGCTGCAATAAAACACTCCTTATGTTGTGCTGGTCCAATCGTGAAGCTAACTTGGTCAAGCAGAACTTTGAATCTTTGATCAAAGTCCCACACAGATTCACCTCGCCGCTGCTGAATCTCTTTTAACTCAGTGATGCACTGCGACTCTGATTTAGGTTTCTTAAATTCTCAGATCAGTGCTGCTTTGATGTCAGCCAGGACAGGATTCTCCGTGCTAGCAAACTTCATAAACCAAGTTAGGGCTCAGTCTCTGAAAGAAGTGATCAGCTGCGCTCGTCGAACATCTATGTCTGTAATGTTCTTCGCGGTCCACACAGCTTCGCACAGAAACCCGAACTGCTCTGGGTCTTCTAACCCAGTTCCTTTAAAAACCAGTAGTTTGATGTCATCATGAACATGGACCATCTGGGATTTAGGGGGGGAGGAAGGGTTTGAACTAGCTGGGGAAGACTGGCCTACGACATGGATACTTGGGCTAGGGTTACTTTCAGACTGCGACAGGTTCTCAGGGATAATAGATCTTTGCTGCAGGGTTATCGGAGGGTTTCTAACAAAGGGAACCTCGGTGGACTCAGAGGCTTCAGAGCTTAAAGGGGTATACTCAGTGGAGGAGCCGAGATCTCTCTTATATCTTTTTCCATTTCGCAGCAAACCACTTTGCTCGTCGAAGTCCCAGTCACTTCCAATCATAGGTTAACAATACTAGATCTAACAATCTGATTCTATAAGCAAGATTCCTTTTTCAGCCAATAGTATTTTAATATTCAAACTAAATAGGTTAAGTACTTACCCCTTGGTCCTTTGAAAAATTGTCGTTCAGCTTCGCTAAAGGAGGTACTTGTGTCGATGGCGAACTCCGTCACAAATGCTTCGAGAGTTCGAGTAGTCCAGAAATCCACGGCTCGCGAGATCGCGTTGTTCACTCTTTTCAAGATAGTGATTCTTGTGGGGGTCCAGGGAGGAAACTGGTTTTCTTGGAAGTTCGTCCTCCTTTCTGTTAACCTAGATAACCACTGGTGCAGCTCTATGTGTATAGTACCAAAGAAAATTTCATGAACATCAGAAAAAACGTACCTTTGCAAAAATTGTTCCACGCTACGACGGGGATCTTTATTTTCCTGTTCTACAAACTTCAAATAGGTCGCTTCGATCCAATCACCAATTTCTTTTACAGAGGGTCACCAAAACATAGCCCTCGAGGTACGACGTAGATCTCCCTTCAACAGATACTGAGTTCAACCGGCAACGGAACCAATTTGTTGGGCTAAATGGGCAGACCCGAGTTTCACCTTTAACTTCGCACCAACAAAAGACCCACAGTGTTGGCCCTTTTGGCAGCAGCCTATGAACAGGCTATAGTATCACCCGAAACAGCTATGGGGTGCCGTAGAATTAGGTTTCTGCAAGCAGAAGAGAGAATCTTATTGTACCTTTAGTCTTTAACTATTAATAACCACGTAACACAATGCTTGTATTATCAATTATGCAACTTCGTGATTAGATAAACAAACAGTTACTTGCACAGCCCTTATCTGGGAATTCACAGCGAAGCTAGTTATTAACAACAATCTTACTTTATCGGTTATTTACTTAATAGTGCATAAAACATAATAACAAATCACACAAAGGAACCACAACACCAGATGTCACATGGTTCACCCCCAGTGTAGGGGTTACGTCCACAGAACTACGCTTTATTTAACTCTTTACAACTAAAACGACAGTTCTGATCTATGCACTCAGCTGCAGATCCCTTCAGTCCTCAAAGCCGTGCACACCGCAGCAGGCCTCTGCGCACACAGCTGCAAATATTCCTTTTCACCAAAACCCCTCTGCGCACACAGCTGCAGAGGTCGTCCATGCACACAGCTGGAACTTAACCTTCTTACAAAAACCCTTATACAATCTCTTATCTTCGCATTACATTAGCTTCATAAGATAATCATTCAAGACCTAACCCTACTTCTTTACATAAGTTCCTATTTATATAGCAATCTGTTACAAAACCATGGATTTACACCATGGGTGCCCAAAACCCTAACCCTATATTTAACCCAAGGGTTAATTACAAAATGGGGGTTCGACCCACCCGCGACACCCCTAAGACTATTTTAGGTTGTAACTCTACTTAACACTTCCTCAAAAATGGCGGAGTTACCAAAACTAAGGACCTTTAGGGTCGGAGCCCCAACACATATATTATATTGTGAACTAAACAAACTTGAGGGAAAGGAAAATTATCACTTATTGTACCTATAGCTTGGGAGAATTGTGATAAACAAATCCACTGCAACCCTAGCTATGTAAGGGTAGATTAAAAAACAAACTTCATATAAGAAATGGTTATGACGACGGTCACCAAAAATATACAATCATAGTGTCAACAAAAAATTATAATGCCTTTCATTGTCAAAGAGTTTGAGCAATAAAATAAGTCAACTCAATAGAGGTTTGACTTGCTACTAGGGAGTTGTTGATGAACCAAGCCGAGCTGAAGATAAAGGAGTAAGAAATATTAGCGCTGCTCGTTTCTAGACAAATCGTATACCTGCCATCAAGCTGAGACCTTCACGAGTTAGGAGGTCACGAAAAATTTGCAATCATACTGTCAACAAAATATTATAATGCCTTTCATTGTTAAAGAGTTTGAGCAAATAAAAAAACCTTAACTCAATAGGGATTTGACTTGCTAATTAGGATTTATTGATGAAAAAATCCGAGCTGAAGATAAAAGATTAAGAAATATTAGCGCGGCTCCTTTCTAGACAAACTGTATACCTTCCATCACGTTGGGGACCTTCGAGAGTTAGGAATTTGACAGAAGGAGTTAAATATTAAATTTTGTCCTAAAATTTCTAGAAAAATAAACATATTATAAATCACTATGCAACAATTGTTATACCTGTATAAGCCATTAGAATTCATGCTTGAAGTTAAAATATTTGCTATCTAAAGGATGTTATAAGTACGATTCAGATTTCCGGAAATCCTACAAATTTACCACAAATATTTTCCACTTAACACAAGGTTGCATAAATTTCTCCAGGAATCTTCCTCCCACCATGAGGAGGAAAAACACTGCAGTAATGATACTTTTTCAAGTTTCGAAGTTCCAAGACCAAGGAATGAGTAAAGGCTATGGAAATATTATCATATACAATAAATGTAAAAGAGGAAGACACAACAAAATGCTTAGATAACTGGAGCATTCTATGGCAGAGATAAAAGCTTTAGAGGTAGTCATAAACATGATCACCCACTTGCATGCTGCTGCCTGTCATGGAATAGCCTGTCCACCCACCACCAGTAAAACTACACATATATCTTAGATTCATAGTTCATTATGCCAAGGAATAACAAGAATGTAATAAATACAACAAGAAAAATGACATGAATGAATGAAGAATTTGCATAACCAATTTATTCTAAGACGCCCGGTATATTACATTTTCTATTTTTTTAAATTTTTTCTATAAATAAAAATTATATAAAAATTCATACACTTCGATTCAATTAAGTAATTTCAAGTACGTATAAACACTTCAATTCAATTATGTAATTTCAAGAACAAAAATCCAAAATTATTTAATTTTAACAAAGTATATTACATTTTCTAATTTTTTTAATTTTTCTATAAATAAAAAATATATAAAAATTCATATACTTCGATTCAATTATGTAATTTCAACTACTTATAAACACTTCAATTCAATTATGTAATTTCAAGAATGAAAATCCAAACATTACTACGCACATGGGTTAAAGTGTCGATAGAATGAAAATTACAATAATAAAGAAAGACAACTTATATACCATGACCAGCCCACGACTTGTCGCTGAGTCGCTAGTGAATCTGGAATGGAGCGAAGGTCAGTTGGTGCTGCAAATGAATCGGGGTCAATGATAGAGTAAAATCAGTAAATTGGATCTGTGACAATTATTCTTCAGCTGGATATCTTTCACTACTAGAAAGCCTTCCCCTTCTGCCTTGGTGGAGCTGGCTATCCGCTCCAAAACGACTACCGAGCGGAAACTGCCTTACAACCTTCTTATCATTCGAATTCTTTACTAAAATCACTGACCAGTGCCTCTAAAGGCATCTTGGTATTGGATCCGCTTCATGTCTTTTTCGTTTTGGACAGATTTCCCTTTCCATTGGTAAGCATTATGAGTAATCAGGTGTAGGTCTTTCGGGGCGAGCTCCTGCGGTCCTGCCTTCATTTCATAACTAACATTACTCGTTTGCCTGCGAGCTACTAGTATATCTCTGGTAAGTCTTTTATTCTACTATTTGACACAAAGCTATACAATTAATTGATCAGTACTCGTTAATAAGTAGGAGCATTCCGCCTTCTGAGGATTGTTCAACTCCGGTCCAAATTGTCTCCTCTTCTGGTCGTCTGAATAATGCTATTTCTTTATATGGGGAAGTGTCAGGTATTGATTTGGCCTTGATTGACTCAGTGATTAACAACAGAAAAGCTTCTTTGCCTTCGGATATTATCCCTTCCGATTCTCCTTCAAGGAATCCCATCTTGCTGGATCCTCATTTGATTGATCCTTTGCTACAGGAGCCTCCCCCTTCAGCCACTACTCTTTGCCCTCCCTCAGCTCCAATTCTCTCTGAATTTTCAATTGATGCACTGATAAATTCTGGTCCTTCCACGATCCCATCATCTGTCATTTCCCCCGTTCCTCTGTTTTCTGAGGCGGATTTCCCTCCCCTATCCTCTTCTGGTCAGACTAGGCCTCAGTCTTCAGGTTCACCTTCTCTTAGTCCCGCAGCTTCCCCTTCCTTTGCCGATCCATCCTTGCAAAAGTATTTAAGCATTTTCTCTGATAAGACACCTCTTTCCCCTTCGATTCTTCCTCTAGACTCAATTCGTTTTGAGAATGTTACTATGAGGAGGAAGAAAAATCCTTCTAAACCTCCTCTTGCTTCATCTGATTCAGTTCAGGCTCCCTATACTCCTCTTTCTGAGATATTAAAAGCTGCTGAGCGTTCTCACTCTTCTCCTCTTCATCGGGTCCTTAGAGCTTCGACCCTTGATTCCTTGGGTTCTTAATATGTATCCTATCTTTGAATGTTCGTGGCTTGGGGGGTCTAGCCAAGCAAAAAAGCCTCTGACAGTTGCTGTTAGCTCTCTCTCTTGATGTTGTTTTATTTCAGGAAACTATGACTAGTCCTTATCCTGCTTTATTTACCTTTTCTAAACTTTGCCCGGGCTGGGAGTTCTATGCCCTTAGCTCTAATGGTATTTCTAGAGGCATTCTTTCTAGCTGGAATCCGAAAATTATTAAATGCAAAGCCTTCCATACTACTGCTGGTATTCTGCTAAATGCTTCCATCCGGGGTTCCTCCCTCAATCTCTCTATTTTAAACTGCTATGGTCCCTACCTCAATCGGGATTCTTTCTGGAATGCTGTGGTTTCTGGTGGTCTTCTTTCTCTTCCTAATCTTATTTTAGCTGGAGATCTTAATCTGACTCTGAATCCTGCTGAGATCTGGGGCTCCAAAGCGCATCCCGATCCTTTAGGTCCTTTTTTCACTAAGCTTTTCTCTGACCATCATTTAGTGGATGTGGCTTCTCCTTGTGCTGGTCCTACCTGGAGGAATGGAAGGATTGGGGAAGATGGAATTTCAAAAACATTGGATCGATTTTTAATATCAGATCAGCTTGTCAGCTTGCTTCAAAGGTATCGAGTTTGGGCTCATAGATGTGGGATTTCTGATCATTTCCTGGTGGTTCTTGAATGGACTGATCATCATAGTCTTTGTGCCTTTCCCTTTAAGTTTAACCAATCTTGGTTAGACAATGAAGATTTTATTCATATGGTTCATTCTGAGTGGTCCTGTATTCTGTCAAACCCCTCTTTGGATGCTATGCAGGATCTCCATTTTAGACTTAGAACTTTAAAGGAGAAGGTCAAATCTTGGACTAAAATTGAATCTTTAAAGATGAAAGACAATTCTGTTGCTTTGGAAAAGGAAATAAACTCTATTCTCCTTTCCTCTCATTCGGCAATTTTAAATCAAGAACAGCAACAAAAATTGAATTCGCTCAAAAATGATCTTAACAAGCTGATTGATCATGAAATTAATTTTGCCAGACTTAAAAGCAGAATTACTTGGGCTCAAAAAGGGGATGCTAATACTAAGTTTTTTCATGCTATGGCTTCAGCACACAAAAATCACAATGCAATTTGGAGTCTTCAAGATGAGATGGGTAATTGGGTTTCTGATGATAAAAGTCTTAAAGACCTTGGTGTTCGTCATTTTAAGACCTTGTTTGAAGATGATCATTTGACTAATGTGGAAGCACAACTCAAGGTTATCCGTCTCTTTCCTTCCTTTATCAGTTCAGAGAAGATAATAGCCTTTACTAGACCTGTCACTATCCTGGAAGTCGAAAAGACTTTAAAACTCTTTAAAAAAGATAAGGCTCCTGGCCCGGATGGATGGCCGGTTGAGTTTTATTTGAGTTTTTTTAATCTTTTGGGCCCTCTTCTTGTTGATGTCGTGGAAACTTCTAGACTCTCAGGCAGAGTGTCTCCTGCTCTCAACTCTACTTTCCTGACTCTCATTCCAAAGGTTGATTTGCCTGTCTCCTTTGAAAACTTCCGCCCCATTTCCATGTGTAACCTCTGTTATAAGCTCATTTCTAAAGTTGCAGCTATGAGGCTTAAGCCTTTCCTTGATGAAGCTATTTCTCCTCAACAATTTGGTTTTTTTAAAAATCGCCAAATCCTTGAACCCATAGCCATTTCTCAAGAGGTTCTTCATACTGTCAATTCAAGAAAAAGGAATGCTCTTATTCTTAAATTGGACTTATCTAAATCATTTGACAGAGTAAATTGGACTTTCATCCTTCTTCTTCTCATATAGATTGGAATTCCCCTTGTTGGGGTTAACTGGATTATGGGATGCGTTTCTTCAGCCAACTTTGCTGTGCTAGTTAATGGCTCTCCATCCTCTTTTTTTTCTGCCTCTCGGGGAATCAGGTAGGGGTGTCCTCTTTCCCCCCTCTTGTTCATTCTGGTCATTGAAGGGCTTAGTCTATTGATTGAGGATGCAAAACATATTGGAAAGATTAAAGGAATCAAAATTTCATATCATCTTTCTCTCACTCATTTACTTTTTGTAGATGATGTGATCTTATTTGGCCTGGGTACCTTTGAGGAATGGTTAGCCTTCAAAGCCATTCTTGATATTTTCTGTGAGGCTTCAGGTATGAGTATTAATGTGAACAAATCAAGTTTTCTCCATAATGATCTGAGTTTGGACACTCTCCATAGAATTACAGATATTCTCCCTTTCAGAGTGGATGATATTCGAAAAGGGTTTGGCTATCTTGGCTACTTTCTTAAGCCTTCAGGTTACTTGATTAAGGATTGGCTCTGGCTGGTTTCAAAGTTTGAAAAGAAAATCTCTCATTGGAAAAATAGATTCCTGTCTTTGGGAGACAGACTTGTCCTCATTCGTTCTGTATTATCAAGCATGCCAGTTTATTGGATGGCGTTGGCTCCGATTCCAGCCTCTATTTTAGATAAGCTCAGAAGGATGATATTTTCATTTCTTTGGGGCTCTTCATCAAAGACTAAAAAATTCCACCTTGTGGATTGGCATCTTTTGGCTCGCCCCACTTCTCATGGTGGCTGGGGAATTAAACATATTCCTAGTTTCAGTCTGTCCTTGAGGATGAAAAGCTTTTGGTTAGCTCTAAATAGCAAGGGTATCTGGAATCTTCTTATTGCTGTTAAATATATGAAAAATAAACCTCTCCATATTTGGTTCAAGGATAAGAACTTCTCTACTAGGAATGCATCAATTATATGGAGGGGTTTCATCTCCACCATTTCATGGATTGGCAGAGGCGTCATTTGGAAAGTTGGGAATGGAGAGTCCATCAGTTTGGGTGCAGATCCATTCATTGGTATGGGTACTTCCTTTTTTCTGCCAAGAGACTTAAGGGATTACTTAGAAGACTTTGGTATCAACTCCCTTGCCCAAGCCTGTAATCAAACTACTTTTGCCACTGGATATTAGTTCTCATCTGAAGATCTCGATCTCTCTGGTCAATGGAAAATAGCATGGGACAATTTTACTAGAGGACTGAAATATGGCCGCATTCATCTCAATAATCAGATTGATACTATTTCTTGGTCTCATAACAAATATACAGGTCCTCTTATCGCTGCTAAAGGTTATAAATGCATAATTTCTGATATTTGTTCAGAGATTAATGATTCAGTCCTGAAAATATTATGGACTTTGAATATCCCTCTGAAATTAAAATGCTTTAATTGGTTGATTCTTTGAGGAAAGATATTAACCTGGGATTAATTGCAAAGCAGAGGATTTATGAGACCCAGTAGATGTGTTCTTTGTGAAGATAATCTGGAGGACATTCATCATTTATTTTTCTGCTGTCCATTCTCTGCTAGTATCTTCAATTATTTTGCGGTTAAATTCAGGTGCTCTTTCCCAGTTCTTAACTCTGTCCATTCCTTTTTGGACCAATGGTTCTCCTCTACAGCGCGATATTCTCCCTTCAGTTACATTCCGTTGTTCATCCTCTGGGGAACCTGGCTTCTTTGGAATCAGTGCTTATTTGAAAATAAGAAGCCATCCTTCTCAGCTCTGATTTCCAGGATTGAAGGATTGATCAATTCTTACCCTGTGCCATTTATTTCACATAAAACCTGCAATCCTGGTCGTGCTCCATTAAAAAGCTTTCCTTGTGGATACTTTGATGGCGCTGCTGCGGAATATATTGGAGGCGCAGGTTTTGTGATTTTTATCAATGACTCTCACTTCTTCAGTTTTTCTATGGGATGTGGAAGTAGCAAGAATACCAGAGCGGAATTATTGGCTATTTGGGCTCTTCTAAGAGTCGGCTTATTGATGGGAATTCCATTGTAGTTGATTTATGGTGATTCCATGGTTATTATTTCTTGGCTTAACAGATCTTCAGCACTTGATGTTCCATCTCTGATGCATTGGTGTTCCGATATAAGATATATGATTCATTTGGCCCCTTCGATGATCTTTAAACACACTTTTTGTGAGCATAATTCGCTGGCAGATGAACTTTCAAAAAAAGCTTTGCATTTGGATATGGGATTTATTTCTTTTACAGAAACATTGGATGGTTTGGTTATTAACCAAGGCAGTCTTGATATATTCTAGTAGTTGCTGATTTTTTATTATTCAGCTCATGTTTCAGCAGTTGAGGATGTATCTCTGTTTGTTCTGTTAGAGTCCACTCTGCCAGCCTTTTGCTCTGAAATGTATGTTTAAAGGTCTCTTCAGATTTTTATCAGTATTTCTGACCTGATTTTTTCAGGGATGATGAGGAAAGTCTACTATGATCAGACTTTTTTTCTAGTTTTGATGCTCTGTCATAGTTTCATGCTTGAGATAGACTTGTTTATCAGTCATCATATTGATATGTAAATGACGTCTTTTGATTCAATTGAATAACAAAGACTGGTATTTTTTCCTCTGAAAAAAAGTAGGAGCATTCATCCTTTGGTGGAATGACTTACGAGAGTGGCGAGGGGCTGGAGGACGTTGCAAGTATTTTGAAGATCTGCCGCTCTGTCCAGCACCTCCTCCTCCTCTTCCCATTCAATCCCTTCACGAAGCACCTCCTCCTCCTCTTTCCGTTTGAGCCCTTCACCCTTCACGGCGGCTGTGGCAGTGGCAGTGGTGTTGATTAAGTGGTGTATCCTCCTGAGAGTCAGAATTCATGGATGATAAAGATTGATCTACCGTTTGCTGTATGGCTGGGAATCGACATTGGGGAGACATTCTTTCCAATCCCTCTCAGCATCTTTGTCATGGTTAGTCTCTTGGCTGCTTAAGAAATAAAATCTATAACCAATATCAGCTCTCCATACAAAAGTTATGGCACAATAATATAGATTCAATATACACATTAATATTGTTAGTATCCTGTAGGGCTGATTCCCTGGTCGATATGTTGTAAATATTGGCTCTCTCAGGTATTTCCCAGATTCGACCCGCTTTATTGCTAGTAAAGGGAACTAGACCAGAACTACACGGAAAATTGCATTGTTGTTGTTGTTCAAACCACAGAGGGGTCTCTCTGTTATCTCCATGAGCTGCAGAGAATTTATGAGATTTTCCATGATAAGCTTTGAGGATTGGGTAGTAGAATGCTCCCCTCCTACTAAGGGAGAGTGGCTTCGCACCCCTCCTACTAAGGGAGAGTGGCTTCACACCCTTTAAGCACGTTATATAACCACTTCCATCCCACCAGCGACGAATCCATCATACGCTCTTGCTATCACTTTTCAAGAAGACAATCTCTTTTTTGAGATCTCCACCTGAGTCTACCGGAGTCTGTCTTACCCGAGTCTGTCTTACTGGAGTCTGCTTTAGAATATTTTCCTTACAGAGTATCACCTCCAACTTTGTATAAATCGGTATAGACTACGAGATCATGAAGCAAGTAAATTAATTATGAAATAGTGCCATAGGAAGGTTTCCTTACCCTCGACTATAGGCTACTATCTGCGGTGGAAGAAAGAAACAGATGCCATGCATGCAAGATTCTGAGTCTCCACGTCTCAACTAAACACAATAATTTACAGCCATCATGGAGCTTTATTAAAAGCATACATTCGAAAAATGTGATCGTGGCCTCACCTTAGACAGCCATGGGTCTATTGAACCTGAACGCAGGACAGGATGACAGCCATAGCAGGTCAGTTGCATTTAAGTAGGATGTAAGAGAATGTCAGGTGCATAAATAAAAAGTTGTTTGAACAATAAGACTTGACAGCCATAGCAATCAATGCGTGCTTACGCAAGCTTGCCGCCGGGTCTTGGGGCATGAAGTCCCACGTCTACGTCACCTATATAAACCAATAAACAACAAGATAAATCAAAATTTAAATAATTCCCAAAAAAAATTTGATACGAACTATAGCAAAAAATATATGCTTTTTTAAAGTTGCCACAAATTACTTCAAATAATCGCCTTGAGCGATTCATATATATCCCCTTGTCGGGGACATAATAATATAATATAAGATTGTATGGTAGAATATACTCTTATTTTAAGAATTTCTTCTTTGACTAATTTGAATTTCGTTTTCTTGTCCAAAAGAATTTGCTCCATTTGGATTTGTTTCATAAGTTTGAAAGTTGTGCCAAAATATTAAAACTATGTATGATCTAATAATATTTATTCGAATTGTGGTGTTACAATGGTTTGAATAGTCTTCAATTCCATCACATTTCTTTCAAAATTAAGTTTAAAGTGTGAATAGTCTAAAGGGTAAATATTTATTTGATTTTTATTTTTGAGTTTAATTAGTAAATATTTAATTTAATCTTGTATTTTATAGGAAGATGACAAAATCTATCATAACTAAGTTGTCAAACTAGTAGTGAAATGTTAATTTACTCATAACCATTATTCAAAAAAAACCAGCCACCTAAATAATTCCAAGGTGGTCCATAAGAATGTAAAATTTCATTCTTGCTAGATGTAGGATGGTCATATGCCACTAACTTGTTTCCTTATGTCCACTAAATGAGCTCTTACTCAATAGCGAAGGTCTTAGGCTACTAACTTGTTTCCTTATTTCCACTAAATGAGCTATTAGTGAATCACAATAAATTTTAAGATTTAACCCATAGTTATCAAGTACCTAGAGTTATATTGAATTTATTGTGTAAAAGAAATTATAGGAATAGAAGTTTGATTCCGCTTGATACTTAGAAATAATGGTTTAAAATATCTATACTCAATTTAATTCTTTTAGATTTTGTTTAAGTTTTATAATAAGCATATATAATATGATTCAATAGCTTTATTTTGTTAGTGTGGTAGTAATTTCGTACATGTGTATAATATTTATGGTTATGGTTTATTTTCGTATGAAAAAAAGTTCTCACATTGCTTAAATGATGTTAACATTGACAACTACAATATAGTAAATCCTACAAACCACCTACTTAAATAGCTAACTAGGAACTCCCTTCTTCTAGGAGTGTTGAACTTGGAATCCTTCTTAGAGTGAAGGTTATTTTGTTCCGCTACGGTGAGCGTGGTCGCACGAAGTTGGGTCAAATTTTTTGCCACCATATATTTTGAAAACGTGCCTTTGTTACGGATTTCATAAATGCACATGCGTTCTTGGATTTAGGCTCGGTAAAACCCAAACTTGGTTTTCATAAATGCACATGCGTTCTTGGATTTAGGCCCGGTAAAACCCAAACTTGTAACCAAAGCAAGGTAGAGAAACGCATATGTGTTATAACATATTTGCATTATGAAAAAAATTAAATCATAAGATAAGTGTGATATAAAGCACTTGGATTGTATAGTTCATATATGCATTATAACGCGCCTATGTTATGAAAAAGATGAAAACATAATGCATGTGTGATATAACATAAGTGCATTATATCACACTTGTGTTAAACTAACATAAAAAAATAGAGCCTCGATCATCCCATTTCACTTTGGATTTATAAAACTTAGGAACAATTAAACATAGATGTGAATTAACACACTTT
>LPNX010991106.1:58998-121584 GCA_001517045.1 Pseudotsuga menziesii | reverse complement strand
TATATATATATATAATTTTTTGGCTAATATTTCATTTTATTGTAAAAGCTTGTAAAATCTTGGCAAATCTTTCACTAAATTATAAGATAATGTAAAATCTTAGCGAATATTTCACTAAATTATTACATATTGTAGAAACTTGGAAAATATTTCATTAAATTATAAAACCTTGTAACGTCTCAGTGAATCTTTTTCCAGGAAGACGAAACTTTTGATTCTATGAATTACTAAGGCAGTGCAATATAAGAGCATATACCAAATCTTGACTCTCTTGATTCGTAGACTCTCAAATGAGCAAATGCATGAATGAGGAGAGGAGGTATTTCTTTATATATTTCACATGCAGTATTGGGTCACTTACAACTAGAGGTGTTGGTGAAGCACAACTACACTAACTATCTATTCAACGTAAGTGGTGACTCCACTTTTTATCTCGTCTCTTAATGTTCCAACAGACATGTGGGGATCCAAATATTGACATACAAACAAACTGATATAATTAAACACTTTACATTGTGGATTGATTATGGAACCCACCAACCATTATTAAAATGTGGAGTATTATCGAGACCCACAACCTTAATATAGTATATGAATTCCCAATTATCGTATTTTCTAAATCTCTCATTTTTGAGCTACCCTCTAAGAAAAAAATAACCTGCTTATCTATTTATAGATACAAATGCCACTTTTTCCCTTCTTTTGTTAACAATCAAAATATGAATTATGTCAATTGATTTATAATTTTAAGAGTTAGTTAGAAACTTGCAATCGTTATTCAAAATAAGAACTTACACTAACAAGAATAGAAAGCACATTAATTCATCATCACACATATCATTATAACTACTCTGTTAAATACTATTTTTTCTCCGATAAATTGAGGAGGAGTTTGTATCCATGTCCTTGAAATTTTTGAAAGAATGCAAAATGTGGTAAATTGTTTTAGCACCCTTATTGAGTGCAAATGAATAGATATCAACTAGCATTATGTCTACATCTTATATCAAACATGCCCTGTACATATTATATACAATCATGATGGAAATGAAGTATCACGTTCCAACTAAATCATATATTTATCATACATAACTAGATCCATTTTTGAACGATGATAGCAATTACACATCAAAACAAATCACAAAAAACGATTTTACTTCTGAATGACCCTTACAAAAAACAAAATATCATAAAACAAGTACTGAACCCAACAAATTTAGGTCACAAATAAAATTGATGAACTTGGAAATATGAATAAAAATATCTACCGGTCATGAACTTTTCAATACAAATAAAAGAATCTACGACGACACTTTGGACAACTCTATAATAAGACAAGTAAAATAGTGACCATTCCATTATAGCCCCACCATTATAATTAGTGTGTAGTCATTTATATTACAAACATCCCGAACATCAACAATAATAGAGATAAAATATGAACATATACACTCTCATTAATGACTTAGACCAAATAATAATTGAAGAGCAAGACCCTAATAAAAGCACATTTTAAACAATTGGGTCAAATTCAATTTGAATATATAAAAACCATGTGGCATCTCTCCATCAAGAGTAGCATCTGCTAACAACATTTAAATGTCAATCAATAGTTTAAACATGAGAAGGCATAAAATAAATTATACGTTTTGAGATCTATAACACTTTCATGGAACCAATACTTCTAGGATAGAATAAAACCCTAATAACATTCAGCGAGCCCTAAGAATAAAAAATGTCGTAGTATTTAACAACCCTAAAAAAGAATCCATGATTAAAAGCACGATAAAAGGTAAATTTACAAAATAATAATATATTGTAATTGTGGATAAAAAGCATAAAAATCATAATTAAAATCATACCGTGTTAATTATTGGATAAAAAGCATGATGCAATTTTGTAATCTTTGGTAAGTTGCATGTGCAGCATGCCCCTTCAGGACCTGAGATTTCGATAATGGAGATGTTATGCAAAGATTAAAATGTCGAGAAAACTAAGAATACAAAGTGGAATCTCATCAACCAGGTCCTTCACCTTGCATGAGAAATGTGATGTGGGTGAACCATGAATCACTGTATCCTTTATGTAGAACAAAATAACCCTTGATTTTCCCTCCAATGCTAGAAATTGAGGGCTCAAATAAGGTATCACATGAAATTGATAAAAAATACAAGCGAATACAAATATATCCCTAAATTTCAAGGAAAATGGAGGGAGAAATAACCCTAGGGAGCCTCCCTCAGCGAAAATTGGGGGCAAAGGAATGATTTCACTAGAATTTCTCTAGAAATTGGGGGCAAAAGATAGATTGGAGGGAGATTTTACTAAGGAAAAATTAGATTTTTTCATTTTCCTCATCAATATATAGGAGGCTATTCATTTTGTATTTTTCTTAATAAATATTGGGAGAATATTTTAGTTGAAAAAACCCTTTCCATATAAGAAAATATCCCAATCAATTTTTGCAACCCCCTTAATATAGCCCATGGGTTATATATAGGTTCTAAAACTATACAGGCTTGTGATTTGGGTGTGTACACATTAGCAACATGACAATTTGCTTGATTTGAAAGGGTTGGTGGCTTCATTGCATCTATTGGGAAGCATTCAAGGTATGTTTTTAAACTTAGTTTGCTACATTCCATGAAAAAAAATCAATGTCTATGGATGTTTTGCAAATATTGAATCTAATTTTAAAAAATTATAATGTAAAATCAAAGTATTCTCCATGGATCCACATGATGTTGAAGAAACCATTCTGTCACAAAACCCAAACACCCAAAATATTGATCATGAAAAAATAATAGATGTTGAAAAAGAAGAAGAAATCCCTCCAAGAGGAAACCAAGTAATTATTGAAGAAGAACAAAAAACCCCCCACTGCAAAAAGAACAACAAAACCCTCCATTGCAAGAAGAAACATCAAGCCCTATATTACAAGAAAAAGAAAGTTCCCCAAGACACCATATTCCAAATAGAAATGTTGAAATACTATCACAATTGGGGTTTTTGAGATGCCTAGATGTTATATTTAATATGGGAGATCATCTACGTTGTTCTCTTGGGCATGCAATTTATACTATCAGTGACTCAATTTCCTATAGAGAGTATAGGAGGAAATTTTATGGAAATTGGCTTATTTACCAAGACAAAAAAATTGAAAATAGAAAAATACCAGATTTATTCCCTCTTTGGAGAGCCTCACACTCATCCACGGGGACTTCACTTAGTGAACCTCTCCCATAGCACGTGCGATCATGGGATATTAAATAATACCCTTAATTTTGAGAGATATTGACCCAAACTCTTTTTGTTGAAACCCCCTCCCAATACTTAAAACCTCCTCCCCACCCCTTTTTATACCTCAATCCTTATAAAACACCCTACCCACCCCCACCTTAAACCCCTCATCCCCCCAATACCTGCAATATATTGGTTCGATTTTTTATAATTTTAAAAACCATAATATGAACTAACGTGATAGGATATTGGTCAACAAGTGAAGCCCCGCGCACTCATCATGTTCCTCCAACTAGCATATCAGATATATACATTGATTGGTGGGTAGAACCAAGAATGAAATAAAATTGGATGGATGGATGGTATATGTTTTTTTATAAAGACCCACATGGAAATAAAGACATACCATTTTATTTCCTACAGAATTGTATGTTGAATTTATACTTCATAAGCATGTCATTTACTTTGACATTTTATATTTCTAACTGATGGGAGGAGGGATTCCCCAGGATAGAGATAATTTTAGGGCTGATCCAAATTGTTTGCGTATCCCTCCTCACCCTCGAACCCCCCTCCCCAATTTATATCCTCCTTCACCTATCCTATTGGATGAAACAGAGGGGGAATTGTTATGGTTGATTGAGACATCCGTTCGTCATGGGAAATTTGTTAAGAGATAGACAAGTGTGGGTTCATCTAGGTGGGGGGGATCATCTTCATCCGATGGTGGTGAGGGGTGATCAAGTGAAGGTTATGAACATGAGAAATTAGAAACATCTAATAGAGAACATGCACATGATATGAAACAACATATGCTACCACATCCTTGCTCGTCTTGTGGTATCATTTTCTACAAGCTTTCATCACAATTTGCACTAGTGGATTCATGGAATGTGTAAGTTCATCAATCTTCAAATACTTTACTATATTTTAAATTACCAATTTGATATTTTTTAATTATTATTTTATTAATTTATTAACATATTATATTCGCATGCTTAGCTGGTATTGAAGGGGACTCCATTGCATCTGGTTCTTGCTCATCGGATTGAAGTAAATGCAGTACTCAATGTTGCATATGATTTTTGTTTATCACCATTGCAGTTAATGTAAATATTTTTTAATTTGCCATCATTTACCTTATTTATATTAAGGGAAGGAAAATTTTATTTAACCGTTGAAGTAACATATTTTATGCGGGGTGGTAGATATTTTGTTGTGCAATCTACACTCGAGGATGTTGTAGAGCCTCTATAGGATGAATCAGTAAAGTTTTATAGGCCTATGAGTGATAATTATTTATTTTTAATATTTAGTATGTAAGTTATTTGACTAACTCTTGTTTGTTGGTATGTGTTTTCGATACATTATGGATAGGATCATATTACACTTATAGAGCCATATTTAGTTACTGATCCATCTATTGATTGGCCTGATAACATCTTATGACAGTGGATGTAGGAATTCCACTCACATCCATACATCATGTAAATGTATCTCCCACTCTCAAATAAGAGATCAACATATGTACATGAATTTATTTATCAAATGTATAAATGTACACATGAGTGTTATGAACTTATTAAATTCTCACGCATTGACATCCTATGGTTGAACTGGCTCCTCATGGGACTCTTGCATCATAACTCTTGGGGATTCTATTGTTACTACATCGCAACTAGATGAATCGTTGTTGGATGACTGGTGGCATCTTGACCCACATCTAGATGCCTCATAGTTGGATGAAATGTAACATCTTAACTTGCAACAGGATGATATATTGATAGCTTCAACTCACATGACAAGGATTGTGACCACAAATTGTATTCAAAACACTAGAAATCCTATTTTGTAGCCTTAACCATAGTTTATATTCTAAACCCTAGAGACCCTAGTTTCTTTCTGCAAATATCAAATGCAATTTCACCATTATCCAATCTCTACCAACAAACATTCTTACCTTTACAACTAAATATATCCCTAAAAACCTATTCTAACCCTAGAAACCTAGAAAAATCTATCCCTAGAAACCTAGGATCTAAAAATGTAGAATCCTCGAAACCTAATATACCCCTAGAAACCCTAATTGTCTTCTTCATTCCAGAAATGTTGATGGGTCACTATATGTCTTCTTCATTGTAGTCTCATCAATTGGGATTCCTTAACGGCCTTGGGTGCACATCTGAGATAAAGGGTGCATGCATGAAATGATGGATGCCTATCACGCGTTGGAGCATGCACATGAAATATTAGAGCGTGTGTGTTAGGAAATTATTCTACACAGTGACTCTAACAAGGTTTGCATCATATTTACTATATTTTATGATAGATTCCCTTCATTATCATAACTTCTTCCTAGACCCATGTCATATTTCATAGGAATATGTTTCTCTCCTCAGCCCTCATTTATATATATTTCTATTGAAACTTAGAAAAATCCTAAGGTTTCCCTTAATGACTCCTCATATCACTTAGTCCCTTAAATAAACACATGCTAATTTCAATAGGTTTTTGAAACAATTGGTAAGTTCCCTCACCAAATCCCTCAAGATACAACCTAGGGCTTCCACCTCCGCTTATTGGTAAGTTGTAATTTCATTAACCTCTAATGAAATATGTCCATATATTAGTTGATCTCATCATCAAGATCCATCTCTACCATTAGAGTATATATCTTGAACAAGTACTTGCATAAAATTTAATTCTAGTTTGCTTGATGTTTTCAATATTGAAGTGGTTATGTTTGAGATAACTATCTAATACATTTCATTTAAATAGAAATTTGACTAAAAAAATATGTTTCAACCTTTCCAAATTCCTTAACCTAACACAAACTTTTATACCACCTCCTTTTAATACCATAACTACAACACCCACTCCTTCAACTCATGTATCCATGAACCACCTTAAGGACATACTTTATATAGGACCAATGCTCATCCTAACACTTCACGTTATCAATAATGGTCCCACCACTACATGATACCAACACAAAATCAAGCAATGACAATTTTTATAATGCTAAGTACAATCCACATCCCACATTTATTATGAAGAATACATTAACTAGAAATGTTATTTTGTATCCTAAACCTTAGTTTGTATTATAAACCCTAGAAACCCTATCTTAGCACCATTTTTGGTTAGTAGTTGGAAAAACGGGGCAGGACTAAGAAGAGATAAGGTAGGAGCTCAAAATTTCATGATATAACCTAGGGGTATGTAGAAAGGGGCTTAAAAATAATGGAAGGGGCTTATTTATAAGTTTAAGAAATATATATTTGAAATAAAATCATAGCTTAAGCATTGGAAATAAGTTTTAAATAAAAATCTGGCCCCATCTATCTTATGGAAAAATATGAAGGTGTAGATCTGCAACAGAGATGATCTACGGTTGTGGATAAGTCTACTAGGAAAAGTTGCAATGCAGAAATAAGTTTGGTTGCTAGCGGAATAAATTAGAAGGAAACATAGATCTGCAGTCAGATGAAAAAGGGGAGGAATATCTATGGTCATGAAGGATTCTTCCAATGGAACTAGCACGGAGGGATGAACTTTCCAAATCACTAGAAATTGTTACATCCGACATAAATCAACGGTGGAGATGAAAGTATGAAAATCATCAATGGTCCTAAGCTATTCCACTTGGTGAACATGCGCAGGGTAAAGAACTTTGGAAATTAGCGAAAAGTGCTACATGAGGTATGTTTTCGATGGTCGAGATTGAGTCTCGATCGAGATCAATGGTTGATATTCACTCTGTTGTTTGGAGATGCATGGGTAAATAAATTTTTAGAATCAGTGGAATTAGTTAAGGGGTCCTCACGATCAAGGGTGCAAGTTTGATAGGAGTGAGATCTATAGTCCAAGATCATTCTGCTAAATTAACATGCATGATTAAAATCATAGCGATCCCCGGTGGAATGGATTAAAGGGGAACGGAAATCAAAGGATGAGATTGATGGTGATCAAAATCTAGGACGGAGGATGATTCCACTGTGGGAAGGTGAGAACTGTATTTAAGGTCAAATCTAATCGAAATGTTGGGAATAGAAATTAATCGACGGTGGGAATTTGCAAAGAATAATATCATTGATTAATTGTTAATCCATTGACGTAAGGTGCATTCCAGTTATGATATGAACATATAAT
This sequence comes from Pseudotsuga menziesii, assembly GCA_001517045.1. NCBI lineage: Eukaryota > Viridiplantae > Streptophyta > Pinopsida > Pinales > Pinaceae > Pseudotsuga > Pseudotsuga menziesii. The sequence goes on along the minus strand of LPNX010991106.1, from coordinate 114,192 downwards.
GTTGGAAAATATCTATGCTGGAAAGTGAACAAGGAGTAGATCCATGGTTGTGGTGAGTTTTGCTGCTAGGAGTTACAAGAGGGATAAGGATGTACAATATAGAGGGAATGAGGATGCAGGGTTAAACAGTGAGCATGATTAATTGTTTAGAATGGAAGACACCAGATCTATGGACAAAGAAAGATTCAACTAAATAAGATGCATGACCAATAGTGGAATAAAATAATATAAAAGCAAAGCACGTGGTTAAGGGACATTTGTCTGTTTATGCATTGGAAATCGAGAGCTCATGACTGTGCAGAAGAATCCAAATCAGATGGATTTATTCTCCACTTGTAAAGTGACTAGGTAGGCCACTTTCCTCCCACCAAAGACTATTTAAAATGGACAGTGTAGAGGGAGTAGAAGCTCAGGCCTTGGAGTACCAAAAGATAGAAGAATCTTTTAAGGATAAAGACTGTGAGGTTTTCTATACAATATTGTCAATTGGTTCAATAGATCATCTAAAAATTAAATTAAAATTCCTTAAATACCAAGGAACAGATATTCATGGTGTTTTCAAGTCACATTTTCTGTTTTTTTTGTATCGAACAAACCCTAATCTTTCCCGAATTTATTGATTGGTGCGCCTCTAATTATTCCTCTTCCGAGAGGGTAATTATGGATGTGGCTAAGTCCAAAATCCTTTTTCATGTCAGCCCATTTATTTTTTGAGATACATTTGTTGTTCCTGCTACATTCACCCAGTTATGTGAAGATTTTAATGAAGAGAGTTTGGTTCAGTTATTCAAAGAAGCTACTATTGAGAAAAAAAAAATCCTTCTTTCACACTTGTTTCAAGACTGATGTATCCTTACAGAGCCAAGATTTCCCTGTGGATACAAGTCTATTCAATGATGAAACCTAGTTAGTTATTTCCCTTATGAGTCATTTTCTAGGTCTAGACACTGGCGGATATGTCATCGAGTCACTAATTATTTTATTATTCAAAGTCAGTACTAAGTCAAGTTGAGTCAAGTTAGTCAAGTCAATCTAGTTACCTTAAATTTTATGATTTCCTAGTTGAGAGAATCCACTCACAGCTAGTGAACTTCCACAACACAATATTTTTTAGGTTCCAGTCTTATTTGGTGAAGATGTTCTAATATTTCAATGAAGAAAACCTATAGTTTCCAGAGATGGTTCTCACTGATGAGATTAACAGAAGTTTTGGTAAATCCATGAATTTTCTTATGTTTGAAGTGTACAAGGTATTTTTCCACCAAAAGTTTCCTAGAGTGCTACCTCTCATGAAAGAATTGTTACAATTTTCACCCGAGAAGTGGATTGGGGATTGGTTCCTATTGGAAGAAGGTATTGTAATTAGAGTATGGATTTATCCATCATCCCTATGTTTTACCTGCTTTCTTAACACTCGGGGTCTTTGAATTAGAATTGATCAAGCAAAATATCATAATGAAGAATGAACACTTCATTAATTTCAAAAATTCATCAGAAATCAATTTTCCATGGGTGGTTGGCCCTTTCATTGTTAAGAGTAAGGGTGATTTTCTTGTAGTGGAGAATTTACTGAAATAAATGAAGTTTCAAACTGTTACAAATGTCAACCATAATCCTCACCATTTCATCTCAATAAGGATTGAAAACAAGCCATTCGAGCATCAAGAAGTTGAAGGCTTGGTCGAGAGTGTCAATTGGTTAGATTATCGTCAAGTGACACAGAATGAGGAGGATATGCAATAGGGGTCCACTTCTCCAATAAAATATGCTAGTGTCACATAGCATGATCCTTTGGCTATTGTTCTAGATTCATAAAGGATATCTCCCATTGCTTGTCATTCAGAGATGAATAACAAGAGAACATTCTCTGATGTCATGGAAACGGAAGAAGAAGAAAGTGCCAAAACTTCAAAGAAATAGAAAGTTGAAGAGGAAGGCCAAATGATACAGGTAACATAAACAAAAGGAAACAAACAACATATGAAAGTTATAGGACCGACCTTTGAAATTAAAGAAATTGCTTTCTCAGAAACATCCAAGGATTCTACATCTCAATTCAAAACCAGGGCCGAGTTATTTGACAAATACAAGGATGACAAAGAGGTATCTACTAATGAATCCTTGAAACTATATGCTGATCTCAGGAAAATTTCTAGCAAACATGAGTCCTTAGTCACTATTAGGGATCATGTTCAGAACAATCTAAACCTAGCAGTAGCAACTAAGAACAAGGTAGCTAAGATGAGAATCAATCTAGAAAATATTCATGTGCCTGATATGATCTATCTCCACAAGAAAAATAGAGAGATGATATATAGTGACTTGCTCAAGGGCACTCTCAAAGTATATAGATTTCAATATGCTAAAAGTAAAGTTGAAAATCAACTAAGATAGGAAAGAGTTGAGAACAAGGCTCATCAACAACAAATTAAAAAGATTCAAGGAAATTTGCTAAGTGTTGATAATGAAGTTGATAAAGGAGCAGCAAGTCATAAGTTCCTAAATGAAAAAGAGAACACCATTCAATTGTTAAAAACTAAATTGAAGATCCCAGCCACCCAGCTAATACAAGCTATAAATCTTACAGATTCGAAGAAAGAAAAATAATCTTTAAATGATGAATTCAACAACTGTAAGGCCAAATTATTGAAGTATGATGAATAAAGGAAGCAATGGGAAAAGGAAAGAGTGCCACTGACAGAGAACGTGAAAACATTGAAGCAAAGGCGGATATAATTGGTGAAATAATTGAATGAAAATGATAAATAGCCTGAAGTACAAGTAGTTCCACCTCCTACACAAGCAAGTGCAAATTCTATTTTTCAGGTTATATCTCGGGTTATACTAAGAGATTTGGAAATCGTTGGTTTAAAAAATCAGAATAAGAACCTTGAAAATGTTTCTTTAAAGAAGGAAGAGGAAAGAAAGGCTTGGGAAAATAAATGCAAATACCTTTCAGATAAAAATTATAAGATGATGAAACAAGTAACTGGATCCAATCATCATTCATGGCCTTGAATCTTGATCCAATCATCATCTTTGTTGGCTTCTGCAACGTTCTTAGGTTCCACCACTGATAGTAAGACTTGTTCATTAAACAATAGTTTCATTTTTGTACTAAAAATCCTACTGAGTATATGATCCCTTCTAACACTAATTTCATGGTTCTCTTCTAGGTCATGAGATATTTTTAAAAATATATTATTTTCTAGCTTCACCATCATCATTATATTCTACTTCAACATCTCCATTTGTGTATTATTTTACATATTCATCTTGCTTTTCATCATAATGGATTTCCTTTTTATCTACAACACTATCATATTTGAAAACTTCATTAATGCTTGTAATCTTTGTTTCCTTTGAATCTTTGTAAACTAACTTTCTTCTCCACATATTTCCATGAGGTACCCTGCTCATGGATCTTCTATTTCTTTGTCTTTTCAAACATTTATCTTTTCTCTTGAATATGCAATCAACAACTTTGTGACCAAAATTGTGACAACAATGAAAATATCCATAGAATGTTCTTTTATGTTTGGGGAATCTTTGATATTTCTGCTTCACAACTTCCTTTTTCTTCCATCCCTTCCTTTGTTTCTAAACCTCTAATGTAGTCTTCTTTTTTTGTAGTACTTATAAAGTTACATTCTCTAGCCATATGTCCAAAATTATTACAAGAGTAGAAATGACCATAAACATCTGCTTATACTTGCTTGCCATTGGTCTTCTAGGAATCATATTAGTTCTGTCTTGATTATGAGAGGAGGGATTATATTTCTAACTATCCTTATTTCCAATTAGATCCATAATTCCAACAACATAACTCTTCTTGTTATATCCTAATCCAGCTTTGTCAGTTGATGGTCTTTGTAAACTTAGGATGTCATCTAGAATCTTTGCAATGTTCTCAAACTTTGACTTAATAGATTATTCATCATCCTTCTTTTTAAGTTGAATAATTTCTGCCTCAAGTATTTCAGAGTCTTGTTTTTTAGTTCTTTCTCTAAACTTCTCGTTAATGGTCTTACGATCTTTTCGTCTCTGTACTTTTCCCTTGAAGTTAGTAATTCCTTGTTTTATCATCTGAACCTCTTTCATGCTAACCATCGCTTGTTGTATTGAATTGTGCATCTCCTCTTGGAGGATCTTAACTTTATCTTCGTTTGATTTCTACTCTTCTTTGTATTTTTACATTTGTTCTTTCAAATATTTGTTCCTTCAAATATTTGTTCCTTCTTCTACATTTTTCAATTTCCTGAAGAGCACTTATGAGTTCATCCTCTAGGTCCATCTCTCCTTCTACATCTAATTCATCATCCAAAGTTTGAGTTCTATTCCCATGAGTATAATTTCTTCACTTTCACTTATCTCTTCATCTTGACTGTCTTTCATGGAATATATGTTTTTCTTCTTTTTATTAATTTTTTTCTTGTACATAGTTTTACTCTTTTGATATTTCTTATGACTGCAAGGTTCTTCATCATCACTATCTTCTTGTTTTGGGTAAGGACACTTTGTGGAAAAATGTCCAATTCTTCCACAGTTAAATCACTTTAGTGGCATATTTCCTTTGTACTTTCTAGTACCTTTCTCAATTTTCTCAATCAAAAGAGATTATTCATCATCTGAGTTCTCTGATTGGTTCTTATGTAAAGCTTCATATTTCTTTGATTGTTTTGTATCTTTAAATGTTGGCTCTTTTCTTGATGATCCATTCTGTTATGTTCTCATCTCATAGGAACTGAATATTCCATGCAGCTCATCCACTGTCAAAATTTCAAGATCATCTCGATCTTCTAAAGTATATATTGTTGGGTTATATCTTATTGGTAGGGCTATTAGTACTTTTTCAACTACCTCTTTCTCCTTTATTTATACTCCTAGACCTTTAATAGCATTGAAAATTTCATATCCTCTTAGAAGATGTTCTTCAATATTTTCTTCTTCTTTCTTTAGAATTTCAAACTTCCCTTTGTATGTTTCAAGTTTGGATTTTTCGACATTGGAAGGCCCTTCATAAGAATTTTTTTATTTTTCCCAAGCATGTTTGGTTGTCTTACATTGCATGACTTTAACAAACATTCAATTTGCTAATTCTTTCAAAATTGAATTCAAATATTTTGCATTGGATTCATATTCATATAGTTCATCTCTATCTATAGGTAGGTTGTCTGGTATTTTATATCCTTTTTCAACATAACTCCAAATTTTGCATCCAAGAGGCACTAGATGGCATCTCATTCTTACACTCCAAAATGCATAATTATTTCCTATAAATAATGGAGGTATGTTTGCAGCTAACCCTTCTTGATGATACATAGTGGTTTTTAATAGGATTTTCTGTCCAGTGGTTTACACTATAGTGAAGGATCTGAATTTGATACCATTTGTTGGAATACTGGAAAATATTAAGAGGGGGAATGAATCAATATTGATAAATTTTAATAATTTAAAACCATTTTTAACTTATTCTTTAAAACAAAGAATAAATAAGACACACAAAACACAACATTTATCATGGAATCCCAATTGGGAAAACCACAAACACTTTATATAACTACAAAACTATATTTACAACTTTTTTTTCAAGCTACATCTTGCTGGAGAAACCAATATCCAATTTTTGCAACTACAATTGAAGGATGCTACAACACCATGGTTTCTGTCCGCTCCAATAGACAAGGATGCTACAACACCCTTTTTTCTAGCCACTATTAGAAGGAGAATACAGCCCCCTTGCAGGCTTGCATCCTTCCCTAGCACCACCCTACCACCCTATTCTGATTTTATGTCTTCCATATCTTCTTCAAATTATGTCACTAGTTTTTCTTCACTCCTTGGTCTCTGTCTTTTCTTTCTACTACATTGAACTGGAATAATGAGACATCTTTCTTCCACTTCAAGCTTTTTGTTTAAATACGTTTTTGATCATGTCTTTGAACCATTGTGTCTTTTCATAATCACGCCCTTCATTAAAACCTTTCCACCAATGCATCTCTTCATTATGGAAATGTGCCTTTTAATGAACTGGTGCAAAACATCCTGAAACCTTGTTTTAGTAGACCTTTAACTTTGTCTTCGGGAAACTTTTAGGAGAAATAAGACAATGTTGAGATTCACACATCAACAAGCTACATCCTGATGGTCTTAGATTATTTTTATCAGTTTCCTACAAAATATGGTGGGAATTTTACTAGAGAAACTTATAATGATTTTTCAATACTTGGTCATTTTTCAGTGTTTCGGCAAGAGTTTCGGTGTACTTCCCAAAACCTCATTTTGGCATAACTATAAATTTTTCTTCAAGCATATTTTAGGGGAACTGAGACCATGGTCAAATACACACATCAATAAGATAAAACCTTATGGTCTCATATAATTTTTACCAGTATCCTACAAAATATGGAGGGGATTTTACTGAGGCCACTTAGGCATATTTACAAGAACTGAAATAGTGCAAATCATGTCAGAAATCACTTTTGGAAGACTAATAACTTCACCTTCAGAAATTGTCTTAACAAACAAATCACATGTTTAGATGCACAAGAAAAAAATCTATATGTCTATATGCTCATAATCATTTAATTCACCAAATACAAAAGATGGCATGTATTTTACACATTCCCTTTAGGCAGATCAAGAAGCATTTATACTTACTCAAATTTTCATAGTTTCTACAAGATTTTCACCAAGTTGTCATGCTTTTACACAATGGTGTCAAATTATAACAATGACTTCAGGAGAGGACTAGAACACTAGCATATGACTTTGCAACCTAATCACACATGCCACATGACATGCCATCAATTCCTTTGTTATTCCTTTGTCATTAATGAACTCTGATTTTCCTTTACTTAGTCAATTTTCAGAGTTTCTGCAAGAGTTTCTACAAGTTGCCATACTTTTACAGAATGGCGTAAAATTGTAAAAATGACTTCATGAGAGAACTAGAACATCATAATATGACTTTGAAACCTCATCCCACATTTCACATCATCATACATGTCATGGCATTTCCTTTGTCATTAATGAACTCCTTTGACATCAATGAAAACCATACTCAACACTTTATGGCACATATTCCTTGAATGAATGAATCCCATGACCTTGGGATACCATTCAAGATGGTCATAACAATATCCCCTTCTTCTACCTTCTCTTGGACTACTTCAAGTTATTCTTTTATTTGAGAAACCCTTGTGAAGTAGGATTGCAAGGTCTCTGAGTTTTGTATCTTCACATTCTTCAGTTGGTTCCTCATTGTCATCTTTCGATTGATGTTATTTCCTTCGAATAACTTTGTAAAAGCATCAAACACTTCCTTAGGTGTCTTCAAGGATGAAACATGAGCGATGAGGTGGTCCTTGATAGAATTTGCAATGATTCTCTTGGCCTTGATCAAGTTATTCTTATGGATATCCTTAGCCTCATCTCCTTCTGGCTTCAGAAGTTCCTTACTGATATACTTATCAAGATCATTTTCTTTAAGGATAAAGAGGATCCTATACTTCCATGCTCTGAAGTTGTCAGCTCCCCTAAGCTTACCATCAATATGGGTGTGATGAGTCATTTTAGAAAGAGAACCCCAAATGGAAATAACATAGATTTATATATTAATAATTTGAGATGCTTGACCTGGTTCTGGAGGTGGTTGACCTAGGGTTTGTTAGTGAAACCCTAATTTTCCAAACTTAGAATTTTGGAACTCTATATGTATAGAAAGATGCGCCTCCTTGAGGAAAGTTTCTCATTGAGGTCCTTTTGTGAAAACTATGGTAAGAAGCCTCCAAAACTTGATGCCCTAGTTTCTTCCTGTAGTGTCCCGCAGTAAAAAAATGAAACTTCTTCAAATTTTATTTTCCTTCCACAAAAAGATGCGCCCTCCTAGGGTGTGTTATCCTAGCCCTATTTTCTTGATGATCCTTGGAGAGAATACCTTGACCTAGGAAGCCCTAGTTTTCGTTGTTGCATAGTGCCTTCTTTCAGAGAAGCTCTAATACCATGTTAGTTTTTCTACTTTAATTCAGTTAGGATATGCTGGGTATGATTTTCATTGGAGTCAAAGAAGTTTGTTAATAACAAAGGAAAATGATAGAAACTCGGTCGTCACCATATTTATTCAAAAGTTTCAAAGGTTGGTGTTGGCCAGTGTCAGTCGAGGTCGACCTACATTAGAGGAAATTTCAATTTCAAATGGGCCTTCCAAAAATAATACAAATTCCATGTCATCATGTATTAGCCAATCAAAATGATTTAAAATTCAAAAAGGGAGCACCTCTGAAACAATTTTTTAATATAAATTTGGGGATAGGTATCATAAAAAAAACTACTTTTTTGTTCATATTTTCGACATATCTCCCTGTGTTTTTACCCAAATTTCGATCGGGAGAGCTTGTTGGATGTAGAATTAAATTACGCATCCAACAAGTACCCACTCAGCATACTTTTGACGGGCCCCATTACCCAAAAAACAAGAAATACCTAAAAAATGTGATGACGACATCATTTAATTTAATTATGCATTTAACGAGCTCTCCCAATCGAAATTTGAGTAAAACCACACGGAGATATGTCAAAAATATGAACAAAAAAGTAGTTTTTTATTTTCTTCCTCCAAAATCAATAAATATTATTTTATTATTTTAACTATTATTTTATTAATTTTCCTTGGAATGTCCATTTTGAGTTGAAATTTCCTCTAATGTTTTTGGTCAGTCGAATTTGAGCATTATCAATCGAATTCAACCTATTATCGACCATTATTAGTCGAGGTTGACCACTTGTCGAGCATTGTTAGTTGATTTGTAGTCGGAGTCAAAATCTGAATTGTCAGTTAGAACCAAAGTCGCAGATAAGTCAGAAGTCGGAGTCGACATAGTCTAGTTTGACATCAAATAAGCAAGTTGGAATCCTAATTCGACATCATATTCAACAAGTCAAAATCGATGAAGTCCAATTCGACATCAGAATCGATAAGTCAAAATCGACGGAATTTAGTTCGACATTGGAATTGACAAAGACAAAGTTGAAATGAGGGAATAAAAAATGTTGGAATACGTAATGTATTCGTGAGGTTGATTCTTGACATTGGAATCAATCAGCGAGACTCAAAATCAATCAGTTGAAAGGTAACATTTATGATTCAATATTATGAAGTCAAATATTTCATAATCATATGGTTAAATTTGCAGGGTCAATAAGGAAGTTAATTCTAAATTAGTTTAGTTTGTTAAGGGTCATGATGAAGAGTTGTGACTATTAGACAAAGAGGAACGATTGAGGGTCTATAAACAAAGCTCAATTCATTCAAATAAAGTTTCTTTGTACACACAAATTGCAAATCATAAAGTGTACAGAAAACAAAGAACGCACAATCGCGTAAGGGTGGTTGGGAGGCGCAAGGGAAGGAAACAAAATCCTGTAGGAAGTCGTAGCTTCCTTCCATTTGTTGCTAGTAAATAGGGTGGTGATGCATCCTTCAGTTGTAGCTGAAAATATTGGGTGTTGTAGCATCCCTCAAGTTGGTGCTTGTAAAATACTTGTAAATATAATTTTGCAGTATTAGAAAGTGTTTGTGGTTTTTCCAGTTAGGTTTCCACGATAAAATTATGTGTTCTATTTCTATTGTTGTTTTTTTTAAGGTGATAAAAATTAAAGATGTCTAAATAATTATTCATCCCCCCCTCTCAGTATTACTTTATTTTCCAACAATTGGTATTAGAGAAGGTCTCTTCACTAAAGTTTAACCGCTTGAAGAGAGATTGTTTATCACTATGGATCAACAAGGAAAATTGACCTCCAAGGTTCCACTATTCAACGGTGAGGATTATACGTTCTGGAGTGTTACAATGAGAATTCATTTAATGTCTATTAGACTTGAAGTTTGGTTATATATAGAAACAGGGTATAATATCCAAAATCTCCTCCCATAGATCTTGAAGGAATACAACAATTTGGGTACAATGCAAAAGTTGTTAATGCAATCTTGGTTGGATTAAAGATAACATTTTTTCCCAAAGTAATGCATTGCAAAACAACGAAGGAGATTTGGGACAAGTTGCATACTATCTATGAAGGATATACCAAGGTAAAAGGGCCAAACTCCATGCATTTAAAGATGAATTTGAAAGCCTAAAAATGAAGGAATTAGAAGAGAGCATTTCAAAATAATTTGAGAGAATAGATGAGATTGTTAATGCAATTCAAGGGCTAGGAGCATAACTGGAAGAAATTGAAATAGTTGAAAAAGTACTAGGATCACTTCCAATGATTTGCAATTGTAATATTTCCTCCCTAGAAGATATAGAAAATCTTGACAAGATTACCATAAATGAATTATATGGTATCCTCATAGCTTATGAGATAAGGATTGAACACGATAACTCCCAAAAAAAGGAAGAAACTTCCAGGGCATATAAAGTAGCTAAGAAATCCGAAACAAGATTCAATTAGAAGACTCTCATGATCAAGAAGCACTTCTTGTTAAAAATATCAAGAAAGGTACAAGTAAGTACAAAAGGAAATTACCCTTAAAATGCTTCAACTGTGGGGGAATTGGCCACTTTGCTTCCAAATTCCCTTATCCAAAACATGAAGACAATGATGAGGGCCCTGAAGACTTCAAGAAGAACAATTGTGAATATAAGAAGAAAAACAAAAAGAAGACATTTTTCTCCATGGATGGCAGCTTCTCAGATGAGTCTAGTGAAGATGAAAAAGCATAAGTTTTATTCATGAGAATAGAGAGTGAAAACCCTAAAAAAGAATCAAAAGAAGTGGTAGACCTTGAAGAAGAACTCAAAAGTGCTATTGAATAATTAAGGGAGTATTCAAGGATGTACAAACAATTAAAAACCAAAGTGACAGAGGTTGAAGAGAAAAACAATGTACAAAAATAATTATTGTTGACTTAAAAAATCAGCTTCAAGAAGTTTAAAAGGTTGAAACCGTCTTGTTGGGCCAGGAAAAGTGCATAAGGAAGAATCCATCTCATAAGTGAAATAGGAAAAGAGGGCACGCGGCGAAGAAAAGAAGGTAAAGGAAGAATCTATGACGAGGATAGCTGCGACAAGGAAGGACGATCAGAGTTAGTGGAAGAGGATGGTAGAAGAGTTAAAGCAGAACATGTATAAACCGGTGGAAGACTATAGAAGGATGAACCAGCAGAAGGCCAAGGACAATTTTGCGGCTAGTTATGACCAGTACAGAAGGCTGAAAGAAGTTTCCATGGATAGTTATGGCTGTGGTTAATTTTATGCAGGAATTTTGCGGCTATTTGGGTCTGTCATTAATGTAATTACAGATATTTTGTAGCCACTTGAGTCCATAATAATTGAGTTGTACTCAATCGACCCTGCACAGTCTATTAAATACCATAAATAAGAGGAACCCTATTTGTATAAGGGTTAGATCTGGTTAGAGTTTGTTATATCTTGTTAGCTTGGAGAGGTATCTTCAAGAAGTAGGTTCAGTTAGCTTCTGTGTTATTGACTCAGAAGAGGATTCTAGTAGAAGTACAAGGTTGTTGAGCCGCAGATCTTGCAGCTGAGTGCGTAGCTACTAAAGTAGAACAGTCAATCCAGGTTGTGTGAGGATCAGTAGGAGTATATAGAGGAATAAACCAGAGAGCATGAGAGAAAGAAGATTGATTTGGATAGACATATCTTAAGAACAGTCTGCAAGTCATAGACTGCAAGGTGCTACATATATTCCTCATGCGAGATGAAGAGCACCTTGGGGGTTTTTCCCAGATGGGTTTCCACGTTAATATCCTATGTCAAATGGATAGATGTTGTTGAATGATTGAAATGCTTATGTGAATGTTTGCTTACTTTGCATAGTTTATGGTTATTGTTGAATGTATGTTGCAATATTGTCAGTTAGTGAATGAATGAATGTTAATGCATTGTCGACAGGTTATGTATGATTTCATGATTAAAATGCTAAGTCACAATATAAGTCACACACTGTTCATTATAAGTAAGGAATCAGCTGCACCTCAGGGTTGCGGAAGTTGTTGAGTGGTTAAGGACAAGGTTGTGTCACACATTGATTGTGACACATAGTTGCACCTCTGTCGTACAGTAATAGACTCCATCCTCCTATCTCTGTCAAGTGCCTTGTCTGCACGAGAAGGGACTATAATCCCTCGCCAACTGCAAAAACATGGTTTTGGCAGTTACACATTAAGATATCTCGGATGAGATGGTGCCTTCCTCGCAGGAATTTCCAAGAGCTTGCTCTGTCGGGCCGATGTCTTTTGGTGTCTTGTTGGTATTGTGTTGTTGTTGAACCTTGGGTCGCATAAGTAAGGAGATAGAGGCCAAAAAATGGTTTTGTTGTCGGTATCGTAATCATTTGAGTCAAGGGAAATGTTGTGGCATCTGAAAAAGAAGGAAATAGAGGACTCGCTAGAGTCTAAGACACTAGCCTTTGTGCAATAAGAGAGCGTAGGATCACAGTTGACTGCAGAAAACTGGGTGGACATGTACATATATTCTGACATTCACGAGATCTTATTTGCATAGTTTCCCATTGTGCTGCACAAGTGGTTTTCAATATTGGTGACTAGGCAGACAAATTTACAGAGAATAAAAGCGATTGAATGGAATGATCAGTTGGTTAGCAAGATAACTAGTGTAAGTAACACCATCTCTAGAGATGTTTACTTTTGGGTTGACATTATTTTACAAGGGTATGTTACTGAGTTTGCAGTAGAGACTATAATCTTATATAGTGAGGCTGAAATAAAAAAATTTCGAGGACCACGAAGAAGGTATTTCTTATCTATCAGCAAATGAATAAAGATGCTAGTTTATGAGAAGGGCATCTTGCAGTTGAGTAGTTAAGTCGCATATCTGATGAGAGGGGATATGTCATGAGAGATCTGCAGTGGAAATGGGAAAGGATGAGCTGAGATGTTCCTAGGAAGTACATAACCTGAACTATAAGCTAGAGTCCTAAGAAGTGGAAGGAGATTCAGATCATGGAAAAGAAGAAAGATAAAGGAGGGCCGACCAACTCCTAGTTTGTTCAAAGTGAGCGAGCATGAACTTCAGTCGCAGTTGGACGAAGGGTCTTGTGATAAAGAGGAGAACTATATCCTGATTTCAGAATGGATAGAGGAGTCCGAAGAGCCTGTGGAGACACCAAGATCAGGATGTGGCTACATCAGACTCGGAGTATCACCAGAGTTAAGGTCTAGAGCCTCATCCTCTGAAAGAGTTGTTAATACTAATAGTGCTAGTACTTTGATACGCAAGAAGATACACCTCCACTAGAGTATCCATCAGATAACCCCGATGCCAACTCAATGGTCGGGCATGATATTAGGTTACCCACATTCAATGGGAATGGAGTAGAGGATCCAGAGCAACATCGGTTCCTATTTGAAGCTGTGTGGATGGTTCTCCTAGTTCATAACATGAACTTGAGAAAAGCACAAATGATCATGACTCTGAGGGGTCGTGCACTGGATTGGTTTATGTTGTTCTGTATAGTACTACCAGGAGCACCACAGAAAACCCTTGAAGAGATATGGCTTGCGATTATTTCTGAGTTCAGAAAACCTAAATCTAAGTCATAGTGTATCACTAAAATAAAAGAGATAAAACAATCATTGGCAGATTTTGTATGTGATTTTGACCAGTGGTTTAAAACCTTGATGGAAAAAGTAAGTTTCCAAATGTCAGATGTACAGCATAAGGAATGTTTTATTGTTGCGCTATTACCACACATATGAGGCCCATTGATGCAACAAAATATCGAGTCATAGGCATAAGCACTAGAGTTGGAAATGAAGCTGGAAGCTTCACCAATCGTCGATAGTGTCGTAGGAATGGTGTAAATTAAGTCGCAATTGGATAATCTGACGATACAACTCCAGGATATCAAGAAAGTCAAAGAATCCCAAGAATATTTATGGTGTATGAAGTGCATAATCGATGGACACACCAAAGATAATTATCCAACCTACATGAACTATATCTCATCAGGTTCGCCAAACCCTTTGAGTGCTCACGGACTACCCTGGTGTCGCATATTCTAGTCTAGAGGACATTGCGACGAGGAGTGTCTATACTTGCAAAAGGTTGTAAATACCCCAACAAGTATTTTCTTTAAATTTTGTTAGTTATTAGGCCATGAAGCGAAGGTTGCAAAGCATACCGGTTTTTGAAGGAAAATGCGGTTGACACCTACTTGATGAAGAATGATGGGAAACCTTAGGATGAACAAGCACAAGCATCCTATAAGCCTGCGTAATTCCCACCCAATCAGTATCAAAACCAGTATCAACCATCGTATGTGCCTCAGCATCAGTATGCACCTCAGCATTAGTATGTTCCTTAGCATCATTATGCGCCACAGAATCAATACCAGCAGAATCAGTACCCCCCACAGCAACCACACCCATATGGAAGGGGTGGTGGAAACTTCAAAGTTCGAGGTGGAGGAGGATTTGGCAGAGGAAGAGGTCAGGTTACACGCTATAACTGTGGACACCTGGTCCATTATGCTAGAGATTGCCAGGAGCCTATAAATACATGTTCATATTGTAAAGGATAGGACCATAATGTAGAGAAGTGTCTGTAGTTGATTGGGAAGTGGCAAGCTAGGACCATTACGGTTCCTAACCTTGTGCAGAATCCTAACCTAAATCCAAATCATAGTTGAGCCAAGATAGCCAAGCATTTCTGTTGTAACACAAGGAGGTGTTGCGACCGAAGCTAATCAAGATGTACCATAAGAAAAACTGTAACCGTAGGTACGACCCGTAGCGCAGAATAAATAACCATTTGACATTCGAAAAAAAAAAAAATTTGGACGTGCAACCAGAGTTCGTATATCAAGAACAATGATCGACATCAGGTGAAGTTAGGGAGATGCCTGAACACTTCCAACAGTTATTCCAAAAGCAAATCCCGAAAAGGTTAGTAAGATCAAATCATTGCTGTCAAGTTTCTTAGCACTAATTCAGGATAAAGATGTTGTCGCATAACTACAAGCACTGATAGAAGAAACCCAAAAAGAGTCGCAACCTGAAAGGGTATTTAACCAGGTTAAAACAAATTTCAAAACTATGCGCGAGTTAAGAATGACTGCGCAGATAGGAGACTATGACATGGATTGCATCATTTTATACCTGGCCTCAGACATCAATATTTTGACACAAAAAACTTGGGAAAGTATGGGCAAGCCACGCTTGGACTGGTATCCTATCCAGTTGCGACTTGCAAATCAGGAAAAGGTCCTACCAGTTGGTAGGTTGAGTCAAGTCTTTGTCGACACTGAAGAGTTGTGCACATTTGCTGACTTTGAAGTCATTAATATCGTCGACAACACAAACCCATATCCCGTGCTTCTAGGGATATATTAGGCCATAGATAATCAAACCATCATCAATTTCAAGAAAAGGATACTCTCATTCGAGGATAATGAGATGAGATTGGTGTCTCCCATTGATCCATTAGAGGGACAAAGATACATCGAACCTGTCTACAACGAGGGACAAGGTTATTACCTTGACTATATCTACAATGTAACTTCCTTACAAGAAGATTATATCAATCCAACCATGGATGGAAACCTCAGGTGGAAGAGTGCTAGCTCTTGCACATCTGACTCAGGAGAGGCCTTGGAGAATTGGAAAAATTGGTTTCATGAGGTCTCTATGAGGAGGTGTGCTAGAATCACAAGGTATGTGCAATGGGTGGAGAACAAGCTACAAGAGTTTCCCACCTATGAGGGTTTACCTAACCTAGTGAACTTCCTGCATGACTTTGAAGGACTCATAATAGAGTCGCAACGATTGTTTGTGCTGGACCATGTACTAAAGGCTACACCCGCTAGATGGTGGGGTACACACAAGCAGTCCATATCCAAATGGCCACAGTTCAAAATATTAATGGAAGCTAGATTCGGTGAAGAAGTCACCACTATGAGTCACAAGTACATAGGGTTTTCAAACCCTGTTGAGCACATAATTCAATGTCGCACCGCATTTCCAGAATACTCGCACCAGGAATGGGTCCATCATTTCATTCACACATTGGAAATGACACCCCAAAGTTGGTATACATCTATGGATTTGTGACAAGGAACTCAGGATTGGGAGGAGGTAGCTAAACAGTTTGCGCACACAATTGAATTTGCTGATGAGAAACCTACAGTTGATGTTGCGCTTCAAATGATAAAGGAAAAGATATTTGCTGAAATCACTGTCGATGAGGAAAAATCCCACCAGTGCAGCACGATCATCCAGTAATGGATGGCCTGTTACAATCTAAACGGAGACCCAGATGATGACTTGACTAACATAAACATACCAAAATTAGAGGGTACACTCGTAGTGGTATTTCAAGTGACCAGTTCCGCAAGCCACTGAAAATAAAGAAAGTAAACAATGGGTCTCTAGAGAACCCAAAGTTCACCAATATAGGAGATTATTGGGATGAAGAGACAATCGTGAAGATCACAGACTTGCTACATGATTATCAGGACCTATTCCCTACCAATTTTTCAGAGTTGAAGGGAATAGTCGGTGACCTGGGAGATATGAAAATACCCCTGAAACCGGATGCTAAGCCAGTCAAATAGCGACCTTATAGGTTGAATCCAAGGTATAAAGAAAAGGTAAAAGTAGAATTGGATTACATGCTCGACACAGGAATTATTGAACCTATTGAGGAATCAGATTGGATCAACCCCATTGTAATCTAGGACAAGAAATCCACAGGTGAAGTCAGGATCTATGTCGACCTAATGAAGATGAATGATGCATGCCCGCATGATCCATTCCCAACATCATTTATAGATGAAGTATTGGAAAGTGTCGGAGGACAAGAGATCTATTCATCCACCGATGGTTTCTCTGGCTACCATCAAGTCAGAATTGCGAAGGAGGATCGCCACAAAACGACCTTCATCATGGAATGTGGATGCTACCAGTATATGGTAATTCCCTTTGGACTCAAGAATGCACCCACTATTTTTTCTATAATAGTAGTTTCTGCTTTTAAAGATTTCATTCATAAATTTCTTGAGGTCTACTTTGATGATTGGAGTGTGTTTGGTCTAGTAAGTGACCATATTGAGAGTTTGTGCATGATGCTGGGCCAATGTCACTAGTATCAGATCACTCTTAATTCCAAGAAATGTATCTTTTGCCCACCATTTTGTGTGATGTTGGGTCACATTGTCTGTTGCGATGCTATTTTGGTTGACCCAGCAAAAGTTGCAATTATCCTTGACTTACCATTACCTACATCAGTCACACAACTCAGATCAGTGCTAGGACACAGAGGCTACTACAGGAAATTCATCAGAGGCCATGCAGAGATAACAACACCTATGGAAAAGTTGTTGAAGAAAGATTCAAAGTTTTAGTGGATGGAACCCTGCTAGGAAAGCTTGGATAAGTTAAAGAACAAGATGGACATCACGCCAAAACTCATGTTTCCATATTGGAAGAAGGAGTTCCATGTTCATTTCGACACATTTTCTATCACGCTCGGCATAGTCTTGACACAACCAAGAGAGGGTGCACTTGACCACCCCATTTCTTTTGCTAGCAGGAAACTATCGACGACAGAGAAAAATACACCACAACAAAGAGAGAAGGCCTTGCTATGGTCTATGCGCTTCAAAAATTTCGGCATTAATTATTGGGTGGGCATTTTAAAATGTACATTGATCATTCAACATTGAAATACCTGGTCAACAAGCCAGTGTTGGGGGGGAATATCTGTCGATGGCTCCTCCTGTTTCAAGATTTTGACTTTGAGTTCATAGTTAAACCTGGTTGACTGAATGTCAGGCCAGACCACCTATCACGGATAGAAAGTGGTGAAGAACCAACCAGTATGGAGGATAACTTTCTCGACGCACAACTATTTACAATCCAAATGATGGATGATCACAATATGGATTTTAATTCCATCATCAATATCCTCAGCATAGGCTATGCACCTGAAGGATTATCCACTAACTAGAAGAAACATTTGGTTGTCAGAGTTGCTGATTATACGTTGATTGCTAGACACTTATACAAATTGGGAGCATATGAGATATTGTGTCGGTGTGTTTTCGACCATGAGTGACCTTGGGTAATGAGCGAAGCACATGCTGGTGTCACATGAGGACACTACACTGGAATGGAAACCATGCCCAAGATATTACAAGCAGGACTATGGTGGCCAACAATATGGCCAACCATACATATGGATACTAAGAGTTCTTGACGGCACTGTAATATCTGCCAGAGAATGGGAAAACCATCACTTCGCGACGAGATGTCGCTTGCATCGCAGATGACACTACCAGCATTCAACAAGTGGTTCATTGGTTTTTTTGACCGATCAGTCCACCAGGTAAGAATACTGGTGCACGCTACATTATCAATGTGACAGACTACTTAACCAGATGGGAAAAAGCCGCGCCTGTTAAAGATTGCACCGCTGCGACTACAGTGAAGTTTTTATTTGAAAATGTGGTGACCATATTTGGCTGCCCAAAAATTCTACTCAGCAACCAAGGTACACAATTTTTTAACTAAATGATTGTTGAGCTTACTGCATAGTTTCAGATCCAGAAAAAAATACCACACCCTATCATCCTCATGCGAATGAAACAATTGAAGCATTCAACAAGATGAATGCATTAACCAAAGTATGTAACATGCACCGAGATGACTTGGTTCAGAAAGTTTTAACTATGCTATGGGCATACCGCACAAATTGCCAATGATTGACAGGGCACACCCTAGTCAAACTGGTGTATGGCCAGGACATTGTTGTGCCAATGGAGTACATTGTGCTGAGCCTAAGGATTGTTGCGCTGACTGAGATGACTGATGGAGATGTTGTGGAGCAAAGGTTGTCACAGCTTGTTCATATGGAAGAGGAACGCTTCGTCGTAGGATTCCATCAGATTGTCGAGAAGTATAGGAAGAAAGTGTGCTATGATTTCCATATCTAGGTTAAGCCATTCAAATTCATAGGACTTGTGTTGTTGTATGACAAAAAATTATTAAAACATCCAGGAAAGTTAAAAATGCATTGGATAGGGCCATATATGATCACACACATCACTAATGTGGGTGCAGTAAAAATGAAAAAATTAGATGGAACATACGTCATAGTTATGGTGAATGACAGTTGCCTAAAATCTTACTATGACAGTCGCGGCATGCCGTGCGTGAAAAAAAAAGGAAAAAAAAAGAGAGAGAAGAGAACGCAAGGAAACTATTTTGTCGCACGCCTGCGACAGAACTAGACAAAGCGCAGGAAAAAAGTAGTAATGACAGGCTAGCCGACATTAAAGTGAATATTCTGCAAATATTGAGGCGGTTATGATAGCTAAGCATCATTAATTCGACAAGATACGACGAGTATGACGATGTTCTTTTTGGTCCCATCAGCAGTCCTCATCATAACTACCATAACTGCTCTGATAGGTACAACGTAGAAATCAATTAATCGAATTGATGAGGAACGTGTCGGCCGAGAACCTCACGTGATTGACAAGACCTTGGCCTCCCATCGCATGACGATCACAGGATGCGTAGGAGCCTATAAATATGGGATTCGTCATCAAGTTTCATTTTACTTGCACCTGTGAAAAGAGAACCAAAGCCGAGAGTTGACAGATTCGAAGCCTATCACAAAGTGAAAGCCAAAACCCATGGTAATAGATATTTCTAGCACCAGTGAGCTTTTCGACGTAACTGTCACCTAATCGTGTCCGATTGAAGAGGAAATTGAATCACCTAAGGTACAACAACTTGAGTAGGAACCAAAGCTAGCATCAATGGCACGAACGAAGAAGCAGCCAATCACTACGGTCGGTTCAGACCCTGTTCTACCCCCTGGTTCGGGCCTTGTGTCAAACCTTTCTCAAAATCCACTAGTTGCAGGTCCGCAACTAGTCGTGCCACCGAAATAGGCTAGACAGAGAGCGACCGGAGAGTCATCCAGGATGCAATTGTCAAAAAAACACAAGACTAAGGCCGTTGCGGATATTCCTGAGCAGGACTTGATGGAGGAGGATGCACCAGACTCACCATCCATAGATGCTAACGCTGCCAGGGAAGAGGAAAAATTTCCCCAGTATGTTCGACTAAGGAGAGATGAATCCTAGAGGGTGATGCTCCCGAAGAAAGCGCACACCAGCTTATTGAGACATAGGATCCATAACAGTGTGCCCCTCTTGAAGGACATAGTTCTCAATATCGCCAAGCTACAGTTTGAGGACTACGACACCCGCAAGCATGTGGGCTTGGAAAGGAGAAACTATACTACTACGGTTCCAGTTGAGCCGCTTGCGCCCCAGTTCTTAGTGCTAATGAAGTGGGCCAGTGATGTCAATAGCGTGGGCTTGTTGAATCTATTTCTCATTCTGCACTTTGGGAACACCACCCAGGCAATCACGTTTGTGAAGCAGCTCCTTGTTTGCTTTCACAGAGGATGCTTATGGCTCAACCGACACTACCATGTTGACGTTTAGCTCATCTCGTTGATAACAGGTCTGCCAAAGATAGAAGGAGACCCTTCACCATATTTGTGCCAAAGTAGAGACACCACCAAGATGAAGCAGAAGTATAACCTCCAGCGTGCAGATAGGGGATTCCATATTTGGCTGCCCAAAAATTCTACTCAGCAACCAGGGTACACAATTTTTTAACTAAATTATTGTTGAGCTTACTGCATAGTTTCAGATCCAGAAAAAAATACCACACCCTATCATCCTCATGTGAATGAAACAATTGAAGCATTCAACAAGATGAATGCATTAACCAAAGTATGTAACATGCACCGAGATGACTTGGTTCAGAAAGTTTTAACTATGCTATGGGCATACCGCACAAATTGCCAATGATTGACAGGGCACACCCTAGTCAAACTGGTGTATGGCCAGGACGTTGTTGTGCCAATGGAGTACATTGTGCCGAGCCTAAGGATTGTTGCACTGACTGAGATGACTGATGGAGATGTTGTGGAGCAAAGGTTGTCACAGCTTGTTCATATGGAAGAGGAACGCTTCGTCGTAGGATTCCATCAGATTGTCGAGAAGTATAGGAAGAAAGTGTGCTATGATTTTCATATCTAGGTTAAGCCATTCAAATTCATAGGACTTGTGTTGTTGTATGACGAAAAATTATTAAAACATCCAGGAAAGTTAAAAATGCATTGGCTAGGGCCATATATGATCACACACATCACTAATGTGGGTGCAGTAAAAATGAAAAAATTAGATGGAACATACGTCACAGTTATGGTGAATGACAGTTGCCTAAAATCTTACTATGACAGTCGCGGCATGCCGTGTGTGAAAAAAAAAGGAAAAAAGAGAGAGAGAAGAGAACGCAAGGAAACTATTTTGTCGCACGCCTGCGACAGAACCAGACAAAGCGCAGGAAAAAAGTAGTAATGACAGGCTAGCCGACATTAAAGTGAATATTCTGCAAATATTGAGGTGGTTTTGATAGCTAAGCGTCATTAATTCGACAATATACGACGAGTATGACGACGTTCTTTTTGGTCCCATCAGCAGTCCTCATCATAACTACCATAACTGCTCTGATAGGTATAACGTAGAAATCAATTAGTTGAATTGATGAGGAACGTGTCAGCCGAGAACCTCACGTGATTGACAAGACCTTGGCCTCCCATCGCATGATGATCACAGGATGTGTAGGAGCCTATAAATATGGGCTTCGTCATCAAGTTTCATTTTACTTGCACCTGTGAAAAGAGAACCAAAGCCGAGAGTTGACAGATTCGAAGCCTATAACAAAGTGAAAGCCAAAACCCATGGTAATAGATATTTCTAGCACCAGTGAGATTTTCGACGTAACTGTCACCCAATCGTGTCCGATTGAAGAGGAAATTGAATCACCTAAGGTACAACAACTTGAGTAGGAACCAAAGCTAGCATCAATGGCACGAACGAAGAAGCAGCCAATCACTACGTCGGTTCAGACCTTGTTCTACCCCCTGGTTCAGGCCTTGTGTCAAACCTTGCTCAAAATCCACTAGTTGCAGGTCCGCAACTAGTCGTGCCACCGAAACATGCTAGACAGAGAGCGACCGGAGAGTCATCCAGGATGCAATTGTCAAAAAAACACAAGGCTAAGGCCGTTGCGGATATTCCTGAGCAGGACTTGATGGAGGAGGATGCACCAGACTCACCATCCATAGACGCTAACGCTACCAGGGAAGAGGAAAAATTTCCCCAGTATGTTCGACTAAGGAGAGCTGACGCCTAGAGGGTGATGCTCCCGAAGAAAGCGCACACCAGCTTATTGAGACATAGGATCCATAACAGTGTGCCCCTCTTGAAGGACATAGTTCTCAATATCGCGAAGCTACAGTTTGAGGACTACGACACCCGCAAGCATGTGGGCTTGGAAAGGAGAAACTATACTACTACGGTTCCAGTTGAGCTGCTTGCGCCCCAGTTCTTAGTGCTAATGAAGTGGGCCAGCGATGTCGATAGCGCGGGCTTGCTGAATCTATTTCTCATTCTGCACTTTGGGAACACCACCCAGGCAATCACGTTTGTGAAGTAGCTCCTTGTTTGCTTTCACAGACGATGCTTATGGCTCAATCAACCCTACCATGTTGACGTTGAGCTCATCTCGTTGATAACATGTCTGCCAAAGATAGAAGGAGACCCTTCGCCATATTTGCGCTAGAGTAGAGACACCACCAAGATGAAGCAGAAGTATAACCTCCAGTGTGCAAATAGGGGATTCCTCATTGGCCCCATAGAGGATAATATGGTAAGGTTCGTAGCTAGAATATTATCTTGTAAACTATTGCACAAGATGAGACCTATTGAGTGCACAATAGGGGCAATAGAAATCGCAGAATAGTGCACACAAGGAGTAATCTTTAACTGGTCATAGTTCTTGCTGAACGAACTAATATATGATGCAGAGCACGAGTGGGAGGAACCTAGGGCCAAATTTCATTACTCCTGGCTGCTCATCCTAATCTCTTTCATTCTATGGTCCAACCCACCAGACTTCCAGCTGATGGATTTCCAAGTACTTTTCCTCGGTGCAAAGTATTAGAACCTCTGGGAGGATAAAGTAGACAAGATTTGCCAGATGAACAATAACATTGAGTTCTTTCTGCATGGTGAGGCCTTGCGTGATGTTATCAGGTGCTCCCACAAAGTAATAGATGCAACGATGCATAGGTACACCACGTTCATAAACTTCCATGTCGGTGTACATAATACTATTCTAGAACCGAAGCAGGACCCGACCAAGCAAGTGCACCAGGCACAGTTTATGATCGCTGATGTGGACGTAGACACAATTATCTACAAGTGTCCTGAAGAATGGCGCGGCCCACTGGCAGAGCCGATGGATGAAGGAAGAAACCAAGAAGACCGACAACTAATCAAGGTGGAAATTCTGACGCAGGCACTCATGCACAAAACGATCAAGGAAATGGCCAAGGGAATCATCACGACAATGACCAAGATGATGGGAAAGCAAATGATAGAGGCGACGACCAAGGAAATCAGACATTGAGCTCTGACGATGATGATAGTGAGAAGACTAAAGATGATGATGATGATGATGATGATAAGGATGATGACTCGGAGGGAACACCTACTGATGAGGATGTGAAGCAGGCCCAGCAGCAACACAAGAAGAGGAAACCAGACAAATCAGCTAACACTGTTAGCTTAGTCGAGGAGGACATAAGCATTTTGTCCAATGCAATCGCACAAGTGGCCAAGTCCAGCTTAAGAGGGATAAGTAAGAAGCAGCTACAACTGACCGATGAGCTGGTGCAACACATCAACCAGTTGACAAAGGCCATAAACGAAGTCAAAACCACTGTCGAGGCTTAAACCTATGGCATGGATCCCAGTATCCCATTAGTCACACCAGAGCTTGTGTCATCGATCAAAGTAGAAATCCAGGTGCGAGTATTGGAGACGAGGACGCCCGTGTTCAACAATGTTGTGCACATATTTGAGACATTGAACATGGAATTCTCCAAACTCATGTTGGATGAAGTCTATGTTGTCCAGCAGGTGGTTGCGACCGAGGTACGCCTCTGAGAAAATGCAGTGTCATATCAGGTGACCAAGCAGAAAAGGAATGCCAAACAGGGAAAGACCATCCTTAGAGACAAAGAGCAAGAGATCGAGGCACGTAAGCAGAGCCGGGTTGCTCTTGCAAAATCCATCAAGGAACCAGTCGTAGAGTTTCCCTTGGAAGAAGGCCAAGAATATGCAGATACGGTCACAAGGGTAGAACGCCTATCCTAGATTGCTGCAGACATAAGGAGGAAGGTTGAGGAGTTAAAAGTAAGGTAGACACCAAGCACACCTCTTGGGGTGCTTGAATAATGCACCAAAGCAATGTATGAGGCTGAGAAACGGATAAGGGGAGGAGAAACAATATGCACAGAGGTAGTTGAAGCCATTCTTGTGGTGTGGGAAGTGCTTCTGGATGATGAGACAGTGGACAAGATAAAGGAAGATGCGCGACAAGCTGGTGAGAAAATCACCATGTTGAAGGCAGACATGAAGAAGCTGCCAATCAAGGAGAGGAGCACGAAGGTCGCAGAGCTCAAGTATTTACAGCAAGAAGTGAAATCTCTCTCTGACCAGGAACAGAAAAGAAATGATGAGATCACAGAACATCATTCAGAGGCAAAGTGAGTCACAGGGCTTCATCAGACTATCTAGCAGAAGCTACAGACTATTACTCAGTCGTTGGGAGAGGTACTGTCGAAACATATCAGTTTTGACCGTGTGGAACAATTGGCAACACATGTGGAGGAAGTAATAGAGGAAGTTGCAATGGCGCAACAAATTTTGAAGGATTTTTAGGACAAGGTTGGTCCTATGGCGCAGCCCACGCGGAAAGCTTAAATTTTTTCCGAATACTCAATTTTTGCAGAACGTCAACTTTTGCATAGTGGCTTAGGATGAGCCACATGTGAGTGTTGGGGGCCTTTTGGGCCAGGAAAATTGCATAAGGAAGAGTTTTCCATGCAAGCGCAAGAGGAAAAGCAGGTGCAAGGTGGAGAAACGTAGGTAAAGGAAGAAGCTGCGACAAGGATAGCTGCGACGAAGAAGGCAGATCTGAGTCGGTGGAAGAGGAAAGTAGAAGAGTTAAAGCAGAATAGGTGCAAATCGACAGAATAATGTAGAAGGACGAACCAACAGAATACCAAGGACAATTTTGTGGCTAGTCATGACCAGTATAGAAGGCTAAAAGACGTTTCCATGGCTAGTTATGGCTATAGTTAATGTTATGCAGGAATTTTGTGGCCAGTTGGGTGTGTCATCAATGTAATTACATATATTTTGTAGCAACTCGAGTCTGTAATAACTGAGTTGTACTCAGTCAACCCTGCGCGGTCTTGTAGATACTATAAATAAGAGGAACCCACTCTGTATAAGGGTTAGATCTGATTAGACTTTGTTATATCTTGTTAGCTTGGAGAGGTAGCTTAAAGAAGTAGGTTCGATGAGCTTCAGTGTTGTTGACTCAGAAGAGGAGTCTAGTAGAAGTAGAAGGTTGTTGGGCCACGAATCTTATAGTTGAATGCACAAATAATAAAGTAGAAGAGTTTATCCATGTTGTGTGCGGATTAGTAGGAGTAGATAGAAGAATAAACTAGAGAGCATGAGAGCAAGAAGATTGAGTCAGATAGACATATCTTAAGAACAATCTGCAAGTCACAGACTGCAAGGTGCTACATATATTTTTCATGCCAGGTGAAGAGCACCTTGGGGGTTTTTCCTAGATGGGTTTCCATGTTAATCTCCTGTGTCAAATGTATGGATGTTATTGAATGCTTGAAATGCTTATGTGAATGTTTTCTTACTTTACATAGTTTATGGTTATTGTTGAATGTATGTCTCAATATTACCAGTTAGTCAATGAATGAATGTTAATGCATCGTCGACAGGTTATGTATGATTTCATGATTAAGCTGCTAAGTCACAATATAAGTCACACACTGTTCATTATAAGTAAGTAATCAGTTGCGCCACAAGGTTGTGGAAGTTGTTGAGTGGTTAAGGACAAGTTTGTGTCATGCGTCGGTTGTGGCACACAGTTTCATCTCTGTCACACAGTAATAGAATCCATCCTCCTATCTCTGTGAAGCGCCTTGGCCGCAGGCCAAGGGACTATAATCCCTCGCCAACTGCAGAAACATGGTTCTGGCAGTTACACATTAAGATATCTAGGGTGGGACTATGCCTGCCTCGCGGGAATTGCCGACTAAGCTTGCTTTGTCGGGCCTATGTCTTTTGGTGCCTTGTTGGTATTTTGTTGTTGTTGAACCTTGGGTTGCATAAAAAGGATATAGAGGGGAACACATCTACAATAGAAGCTCAAGAAAGGAGAGAAATAACTACAGAAATTTGAGGCTCAAGTAGTCTTACTTAGAAATAAGATTGATGAAGAATTCTTTCAATCAAAATTTGTGAGGATCTCAAAAACTCTAGATGACATCCTAAGTTTCCAAATATCATCCAGTAACAAAAATGGATTGGGTTATGACAAAGGAATGAAGTCAGAACAATCCTCTCCCACAAGACAAGATGGAAAAAAAAGAGTTATGTTGATGTCCTCAAAGACCCAGTTGAACAGGGGGATAGTAAAAAATGTTATTCTTTTCAAAATGAAAGGAGGACAAATAAAATTCCAAGAAGGCCAGTGACAAACATAAATCTGCAACTCTTTTTGGGTAATGCTATGTTTGTAATGATTTTTGGCATAAATAATTTGATTGTAGGATGAACCAAAAACATAATAAAAAATCTCCCTACAAGGAATACAATTATAGTGATCCTCCAAAAGGAAAAAATCAGAATTCCTTTGCACCTTTACAGAGGTATGACAAAGAATGTTGCAAATGTGTAACTTGGGACATATAGCTAGAAATTGTAAACCATATGGTCACCTCTATTACTGGATATTCCCCTCATAGGGTACCTTCTATGAGAATCATGACTTGATATTACTCATAATTCCTACTTGATATTACCCATAAGTCCGAATCCTTGATATTACTATACAACATTAGCACCTCAATTTCATGAAAATATATGACTCGATATTACTCACAATTCTGGAGAATGACTCTTGATGTTATATGTTTAACATTTGATCTTAGACTAACTAAAAAAATTGGACTATTGAGATTAGATTGACATTCCTTATGTATTTTGAAGGCTTAAAGTAAACATTAAGATGAACATGAAAGGAAATTTTATTTCTTCGATGGATGAATCGAAATCTAATAATAGTTATCATAAATGTTAATTTTGGAAAAAATGGGCCCATACAACTTGAATGAGTCATTTAATATTCCACTAATGTTATTATTTCAAAGGGAAGGGAGTTCATGTAAGTAATTGTGGGCATAATTATACAAATCTCTCACTTTAAATTGTGTTCTACATTCTAGGAAAAACACATAAATGTGTATCAATACATGTGTGAGGTTCTCCAATGGAGCACACTACTAGAACAATTGCATAAATTATAGGAGAATATGTATCCTACCTCTTGTATTATCTTGATGTCACATAGGATTTGTACACACATAGGAATAAACTTACGGTTACTGATACTTTATGATTATGTTTATGAAATAGTTGTCAATTCTAAAATAATATACATAATTGATGAAAATATAAAATATTTTTATTCTAACCTCATGTAAGAGAATATATAAAAAATGAACCTCTATTGACCCATGCCAAGTATGCCCACAATGATGAATGACTAAACAAGAATTAGAATGGCCAACCTAAACAAATATCGTAGTCTATCTAGAAGCAACAACATGATTTGAAGTCCCTACTTCAGTGATCTAACATACTTTGTAGATGGATCTCAACAGGATGTGTGAATAATATGTTATGTTGAAGAAAAATATGTGTCAAGGTGGATATCATAGTATTAGTGTAATTTATCCCATTTCTAACATAAGGTGAATCAAAGGAAAGAGGTTAGGTATACACCTAAGAAGGGTTGGCCCTCTCAATGGGTTATGCTTAACCCTTTCTTAATATCAATCTGAGTGAATACTAAGCCCCCATAATTCACCAATGTCAAAATAATTGACATGGAAACTATTCCATGGATATATTGTGCACTAGTCCATGCAAATATGCTTCTTTATCAAATAAGGGGTTGGTTGGGTCTAGGTCAATGAGTAGTTGGAAAATCATATCTTTGCTTATAATCAAAATTTCACATCTTCTTTTACTCATTGCAGTTGAGTATAACTATCTCATCATATATATATATATATATATATGATCATTTTAGGTTTCTAATTTCATCTAAATATTGACTAATTTCTCTATGTGGATTTTCTAGTTGTGGTTTGGGGTTAAGGTTTGTGTTCACATCACGGTTTCTCTCCATCCTAACTAAATTGAATATATATTTAAGAAATAACAAAATGATTTGATAGATTATGTAAATTTGAAGATTTTACAAACAATGGATTTTGGAATAATGCCTATCTAGAAATAAAATATTTATCGAAAAATTGAGTGCCAACCTTCATTTTTCTTGTTTTCATTAGGTCTGGATTGAATTCACAATAAATGCATGTGTAGGTTGAAGAAGAAGAGGGGGGGGAAATATTTTTGGGTGAAAAAATGACTAGAGGAAAGTGTCTTTTTTTTCTTCATGATATTGAGGAATGTGAACACATTAATAAAACACGCACTTTTAAAAATGGCCTCACATTTTTTCACATGAAAATTCTATGTGAATAGGCTCATTGGTTGAAGATTTGAGAAGGACAAAAGCTATTTAAATAACTTATTGTGTGTGTATATATATATGTTGGGGGCAGGGGTTCCAAAGACTCTTAGTATAGTATGGTTCTTAGAGAATTACTCATAGGATGACTAAATATCGCCCATTACTAAGTTCCCCCAATTTAGTATAATATGGTTCTTAGAGAATTACTCATAAGATGACCAAATCTCTCCCATTACCAAGGTCCCCCAATTATCTAACGACACTAATCTTAGGGAAATGACCAATATGAGATTATTATTCCTCTCCCTTAAAGGGATGATTAAATAAAATATTAAACTTATCCAAGTTGTATGGTAGTATGTGGGTTATCCTTTAAAATTTGTTAAGGAAAATGACTTTGTAACACCATATCTTTAGCTATGAAATGTAATCTTGTATATATTGATATAAAGGCTAGAAGCAAAAAAAAATAGTCTAAGTTGACCAAAGGATCTTTAAAATGTGGGATTTAATATAAATATAAAATCCCTTACAAGTATGGGTGAAGAAAGACAAAGAAGAGATGGGGGCCTATGATTCCATAAGTGAGGAAGTGATAGTGGGCTAAGGGAAATTACTCTCATGGGCTTTGTATTATCGCTTTAGCATTAGCCTTAGCAATTTAACCAGTGTTCCTAAACCAAGATTGAGAATCATTATTTAGCTAAGCAATATTAATTTATCTTAAGAATGGATCAAGAGGGGGAATTTAAGGAGGAGAGTTATTATCATTATCATTATTGCGAATGAGGGATATCGGCTCTGAATGTTGTTTTTCCTTCCTTCCTTGTAAGAATTGCATTGGTTTGTGGATTATCCCCGCTGAAGGGATGCGGATTATTCCTACTAAAGACTCTTGCAGGTAATAAAACCTTTCCATAACAATGACCCTAGAGAGACTAGTGCTATGGTAGACACCCTTGTGAGAGAAACCTAGCCTAGAGCTTGTGACCTAGAGCCCCAATTCAGAGACTTCATGTCGGTGTATGCTCGAGCATTAGAAGGGAACTAGAGGCTTCTTAAGGGACTGTTAGCTCAAAGAAGGGATCTTGTTCCTAGTGTTTTGCAGGTTGATGGGGAAGGAAAATTGAGGATTGGGACAACTGTAGAGGGTGTTTCTACACCAAGGGGTTGCATGAGAGATTGAGCTATGCCAATAGGTCTTGGGGAAGATATTTACCCTTATGGACTGATAGCCCCAGCTTGGGGGTATCCTTTGTCAAAGAAAGAAATGGATTTACAAAGAACCTAGGACTAGGAGGAACACCCTTCGTCTGCAACCAATTGGAGGACAATTAAAAAGGTAAGTGTTTAATATTGTATGAATGTCATAGATTTATATATTTGTTTACATATTGTTTAATTTACTACTAAATGTAAATGTTTAAATGCATGAAATTGCTTGGCATAGAATGATTGGTTCCATGTTAAAATTACATATAAATTATAATATATGCATATGTTAATTTGGACTACCATATTGTTTACATTATAGTGTATAATTGTATAAAATCTATGGAAATTTAAAATGTTATAATTAACTAAGCGTTATACATAATATTTGAATACCCCTTGATCATATTTTTTGAAGAAAAAAACTATACTATATTTAATGAAAAAAACCTCATTGAAATCCTCAGGCACAAGCATGGGAAGATCAATATGGAAGATCAATTCATCGTTTATGTATTGCTATGTTCTTAGATTGTAGAATGAGTCTTCCATTTTTCCCATTTGCATTGGAAGATTTATATTTGTCCATATCCGATGGTTTTGGATTAATATTGTTCAATAAAAGAAGCCAACATAATTGGAGAGCCTCCTTGCTCTTTGTTTGAGATATACCACTACCAAGTATATTTTTCCATGTTAAAATTAGATTCTCACATGCGGATTGCTGATTTTAAAGTATATTCCCGAATTTTCATTCGAGAGAGAATGTAGATTTTTATGTTATATTATTATTTTTCTATTTCATAGGAGTTACTATTTGTTTGCTCAGATCCACCTGATGTAAAATTTGCTTGGTTGAGTGCAGTTTTTTTTGGAGTCCATTCAATATCCTCCACTTTTACAGTTACAGCGAACGAACAAAACAAAAGGCGAGTGAGAAAAATGGTAGGTTGTAAGAGTTAGGATAGTTTTCCAAGAAAAGCATTCTCCGTCTTCGGAGTAACAAACCTTGTCATATGGAGATGTTTAATATATCTAAACCCTATTTTGGTGATGTTTCAAAGATTTAGGTTGAAGAGATAACATCTATTTTTTTCATGTTAGAAACTTCTATTACTTGCTAGTATATTACTTGCTAGTATTTAATTATTGGTTAATAAATTTTAATATAGGGGTATTTAAGTTATAAAAATTATCAAAGATTTTATATGGTTTAGGACACATCAACTTTTAACATGATTGGATTTTTGAATATTTCCTCTTAATTAACTCATTTTAAAAAAAATTGAACACAAGTTCTTTTAGTGACAAGACTCACACTTTAACCCAATAAGCCAATAAGCTTATTAGAACACATCAACCCTTAACATGATTAGATTTTTTAATATCTCCTCTCAACTAACTCACTCCTAAAAAAAATTGAACCCAAGTTCCTTTACTAACAAGACCCACACTTTAACCTAATAAACTAACTAAAATGACACAAAAATAACATGACATGTTCTATTTGAATGTATTCTGTAAAAATTATAACAAATTGAAAAATATGATCTTTGTATTAGGGCAAGAGCTAATAGCTATCCATTTAGCTGCAGAGAATTTAATGGTGCTGCACCACCCTTGATGACCGTTCGAGATCCAACGGTCATTGTCATTAAGCCTGCTGCAGTAGCATTAAATGCTCTGCAGCTCAATGAATAGCTCTGGTCGAGATACAACAGTCATCAAGCCTACTGCAGCAGCATTAAATACTCAGCTGGATGAACAGCTTTTGCTCTATTAAACCTATCAAAACGTCATCAGCTAAATCCAAACATTTACGTCATTCTCTGCTGGCATAGAGAACATTATCTCCTCGTCTCCCGGTATGTCCTCCTCTCCCGAGTCTCGGTGTTGGCTTTTGGTTTCTCGTGGGGATGTTTCTGTGCCCACTGAGGATAAAAAGCTATGGGCTACTTTTTATCACAAAAGTATTTGGTTCACAAGTGGTACATCAAAAAGTATTTGGTTCATAAGTGGTACTTCAAGTCACAGAATCGCATTTACGTTTTGGCTAAGATTTCTTGAGTATGTCGGCAACTTATCCCATTTACTTTTCAATGGCGTTGTCAGTCTGAATTTGTAAAACTCTGCACTCTCAACGTTAGCATCATGAAATATAATATGCACAACACTGTTCTATCAAGTGCATTTAATCATTGAAAGAGTATAACTCGATATTTCAAAAGTGGAAGCCGCGTTACAAATGTCAACCTACTACCTACTAGTAAGGATATCAGTGGAAATATATATATTTTGTGCGGAACAGAGAACAAGTGGAAAGGTGAAAAAGTTGAAAGCGCCCATCTCCATCGAAAATCAATTTGTCCTACGAAAGGGGGTGCACTCCTGAATTAAGAGAGCCACGTCCTTGAAAGCAAAGTGTAAGGCTTAAATGTAGGTAAAGATAAAATGTATTGGGAATCGATCCATGCATTGCGAGGCTAGCTGGGTTTGAGTTGTTGAATATCGTTTGTGTTCTATGCTACATATATATGTTTTGTGACATAATCTAGAGGAGTGCATTTTGCAATGGCTTTTAGATTTAGGTTTATGGTTTGGATTTTGATCTTGATAATTTGTCTCAGGTTTGTCCAAATTGATGTTGGAAAAAGTAATTACTCGCAGATCCGTACCTGACTTTTAGCCGATTCTGTCAGAGTCTGTATTAGTCAAGATCTTGTCGATCAATTTGACAAGAGGGAAGAGTCTACGATTCGACAACTTAATCTAGTCGAATTTATTTCTGAAGCTAAGTTGTTAGGTAGATAGTTATTGCAGTCTTTAATGGCGAGTCAGTCAACTCATGTAGAAGCAATTTTCAGGTTGCCTATAAATAGAAGAAGGAAATTGTAAATCAAGTTAGACACAAGCTAGACAGTAGAGAGAACTCTGGGTGAGAAAGAGAAAACTCTGAGCACTGAGTGAAGTTGAAGTTCAAGCTTCTGTGTAAGTGATTCAGTCGAAGAGCCGAAGCTTTGTAAAAGGATCAGTCGGTGAGCCGACAAGTCTGAACAGACAAGTTTGTAATATCTTTGTTATTTCCGCATAGTTATATATATGAAATAGTTTATGGTTGAATGCATGTTTATTTGGCCGCACATTATTTCCAGATTTACTTGTGTAAATGTTGTTTACATTTACGAGTTAAGTGAAAGATCAAAGAACTCATAAATTTCTCACCGTGTGAAAGTCCAGGTTTTACGGCACATTGGTCGACTCAAGTCTTCCTACATATTTGGGCACATGTTTTTATAAGTTCTTTGGATTTGTTAATATGTCCATTTTTACCCTATCTTCATCACAGGTGAAAAGCATTTGTAATTTCTTAAGTCTTTAGACTAAGAAACTTACTCTGTAGATTTCGACCAAAGTGAACCAACAAGGTCGGTTGAGTAAGCCGACTTGAGAGGTCGAAGAGGTCAGCAGACTTGAAAGGTCGAAGAGGTGAGCCGACTTAGAGGTCGAAGTCAGCTGACTTCGAAGTGACAAGTGGTCGAGGTAAAATCAGTCGGTAGAACTGACAAGTAAGTCGAAGTAAATCAGTCGAGTCGAAAGGCCGACCAAAGTTGATAGACTTGTATAGTCCGGAGATAGACAAGTTTCACCCGACAAGTAAAAAAAAGAAAAAGAGGTCGGCGTGAAAATATTTAATTTTTAATATTAACTAAGCGATAAACTCAAGTTTAGTCGGCTTGGTTTTGGCTAACTGGTATCAGAGCAAGGTTTATATTGGCCCAAGATTTAGGAAAGAAATCTTGTCTTAAAAGGTGAAAATTTAATTTGCTAAGGAAAGTTAATTAAAAAATTAAAAATGGCTTCCACATCTAGTTCATTGCAAACTCCAATTTTTACAGGAAAGAATTATGAATATTAGTCTTTAACAATGAAGGCTTTATTCAGAGGTCAAGATGTCTGGGAGATAGTCCAACATGGTTATGCAGAACCAGCAGACATGACAGCATACAACAATCTCACACACGTTGAGAAAGATGTCTTGAGAGAACAGAGGAAGAAAGATGGAAAAGCTCTGTTTACATACATCAAGCTATGCATGAAAGCATACTCCCAAGAGTAGCAGCAAAAACTAATGCTAAGCAAGCATGGGATACATTGGAGACTGCCTATCAAGGTTTGGATAAGATAAGGACATCCAAGTTGCAGATTCTGAGAAGAGATTTTGAATCTCTGTCCATGAAAGATTCAGAGGATGTAGACACATTCTACATCAGAGTTGTTGGTTTGATAAACCAACTGAAATCTCATGGAGAAGCCATAGAAGACCGAAGGGTTGTTGAAAAAATTCTTAGAAGTCTTCCCCCGAGATTTGAAAACTTGGTTGTGACCTTAGAAGAACATATAGACATGTCAACATTTACCATTGATGAGTTGCAAGCTTCACTCATCGATCATGAACACATACTCAACAGAACACAAACATCATTGGAAGGTGCATTCGCAGCACAGTCATCCATAAGCCATGGTAGAGGTAAGGGGAGAACAACTTTAGAGGCAGAGGAAGAAGTTTTTCAAGAAGAGGACGAGGCAGAAGTCCTGCAAATGTCAGTGGTAGAGGAGATAATCAGAACCCAAGTCATCCAAGTGGCCAGAGGTTTGATAAATAAAAAATCAAATGTCATTACAGTAAGAAATTTGGTCATTATGCATATGAATGCAGGAAGAAGCAATATGACCAAGGAAGGCAAAGCCCAAGTCGATCGACTAGCACCAGCACTTCAACAAGTGCAATGTTTTGGCATCGACATTTCCACTTGAATTCAATATTGTTCAAGAAAGTCCACATGACATATGGTACTTAGATTCAGGATGCAGCAACCACATGACTGGTAATTTAAATTTATTTTCTAGTCTAGACAATTCAGTTAAAACTGATGTTACACTTGGAAACAATGTCCAAGTTACTGTCTTAGGAAAAGGCACTGTTGATATTCTAACCAAACAGGGGGGGAGTAAGTATATCCCTGATGTCTATCATGTCGAAGGTCTGAAACATAATTTGTTAGGCATTGGACAACTGATACAAAAAGGTTACAAAGTCTACATGGAAGATGATCACTATGTGATTAGAGACAAGCATCCAAGTGACTAGCTGATAGCAAAGGTGCCAATGACAAGCAATCGCTTGTTTCTATTGAGGATAGTTCCTGACATGAAAGGGAAGACAAAGACAAGAACTACATTCAAGGCAGAAAGTGAAGAAACAGTCGAGCTCCTCGACAAGAAAGAAAATACCAGTGCTAATTTGCAAGCTACATTTCAGATAGAAGTTCAGGATG
The DNA here is from genome assembly GCA_001517045.1 of Pseudotsuga menziesii. Lineage (NCBI taxonomy): Eukaryota > Viridiplantae > Streptophyta > Pinopsida > Pinales > Pinaceae > Pseudotsuga > Pseudotsuga menziesii. Next base: position 78,870 of record LPNX010991106.1, on the reverse strand, counting down.
AATCTTGGTTGTGGCATTTCAGATTTGGACATTTGAATTTTGGTGGGCTGAAGCTACTACACACAAAGAAATGGTTAAATGATTTCCATTGATCGACAAACCAAAGAGGGTTTGTGAAGGCTGCATTTTTTGCAAGCAGCACAAAGAGACTTTTCCAGTCGGAAAGTCATATAGAACATGCACACCGCTTGAAATTGTGCACTCTGATATTTGTGGTCCAATGCAGACATTATCCATTAGTGGCTGCAAGTATTTTCTAACTTTTTATTGATGACTACTCAAGAAAAACATGGGTATATTTTTTGAAACATAAATCTGATGCATTTAGTCATTTTCAGCAGTTCAAGGCACTCGTGGAGAACCAAAGTGGACATTGCATCAAGATCTTAAGGTCCGACAGAGTAGGTGAATATGTTTCAAATGAATTTTTGAATTTTTGCAAGACCCATGGCATACAGAAACAATTCACTGCACGGTATACACCTCAGCAGAACGATATTGCCGAAAGAAAGAACATAACCATCATGGAGATGGCACGTAGCATGTTGGCAGCCAAGCATTTGCCAAATGAGTATTGGGGTGAAGCAGTCGCAACTGCCGTTTACATTATGAACTGGTGTCTAACAAAGAGTGTGAAGAACAAAGTTCCCCAAGAAGCATGGACAGGTATGAAACATAGTAAGGTTTGCTGAGATTCCGCAGTGAAGAATATTCATGGCATCTAATGGAGAATCTGCGGTAAGCAAGTTAATTGTCGACGTTTCTAACCAAACGTGGTTCATCTTCAGGACAAATCGATGCATGTGGATTGTTTTTCTTTCATTAATGCATTAATATAGAAACCATCGTTTTTTGAGAGGAGCCGACAATGTTGTTTTAGTTAAAGGAAGTTTAATTAGGGTTATACTTTATTTTAATTAAAAAAAAAAATTATTTAAATTTATTCAACAATCCCATTAATACTAAAGGAAACCCTAATTAGTAAAAAAAATTGTTTATAAAGTATTATAAAGTAGTTTTTTATTAATATATAGTTAAAAAAAAATTAATTGAACTTTTACTTTTATTAAAAGATGGTTTATTAATTTAAATTAATGTTTTTAATTTAATAGTTAAAATGTTTTTTTATGATGAAGTTTATTAAAAAAATTTGATTAATTTTATTTTATAAAACATTTTAATAAATTTTTTAATTTTCAAATTTTAATAAATTTTAAAATTTTCCAATTTCAATAAATTTTAAAATAATTTTAAACAAATTTTATTTAATAAAATTTTTGAATAAACTTTTAATTAATAAACTTTTTGGTTTTTGTATTTTATGTTTTTTTAAAAGGTAGGATCTTGTTAATTAGTCATGTTTTTTAAGGCAATTACGACCTAGTTGAGGGTTAATTTAAAAAGGTCTTAGTTAGGGGTTTTTATTAGATAAATTAACCTAGTTAGGTGTTTTTAATTTTAATTTTAATTTTGAATTTTTAAATTTTTATAAATTTTAATTTTTAATTTTGAATTTTTATTCGGCTTAGTTAGGTTAGGCAACCAGGATTGGCTAATGGACAGGCCGTCATCTCTATTTAAGTAGTTCCAGTTTTTAACAATCTCAATTGCCTCTTTAATCCTTCGTCGCGACCACTTGTCGACTTGTGCTAACACCTGCATATCCTCGACTTTAATTGGGTGTTTTGTGCTATGCAAGTGTCCAGCTAAGGATGACTTGTGGGTTTTGTTGAGGCGGATATCTGCACAATGTTCTTTAACCCTAGTACGGATGGACCGACCTGTTTCACCTATGTAGGCTTTACCACATTCGCAAGGAATGAGGTAAACCCCCTTTTTAGACATGGGTCAACTGGATCTTTTACTGATCTAAGAAGCTTCCTGATGTTGTTAGGTGGGGAAAAAACTGAGTCAATGTTTTTCTTTTTGAGGTGTCTAGCTATTTTTTGTGTAGTCCCTTGAATGTAAGGGAGAAAGGCCTTATGATCCCCTACTTTCTTTTTGCTAATGAAAGAAGAACAATCCACAGGCATCGATTTGTCCTAGAGATGAACCACTTTTGGTTTGAAACGTCGACAATTAACTTGCTTACCACAGATTCTCCATTAGATGCCATAAATGAAACATAGTGTTTCACATTTAAAAGTTTTTGGTTGTGTTGCATATGCTCATGTTCTAGATGAGCTGAGAAGGAAGCTAGACAAGAAGGGACAGAAATGTATTTTTGTCGGCTATTCTGAAGACACAAAAGCATACAAGTTGTATGACCCTGCCGCAAGGAAAGTGATAATCAATCGAGATGTTCAATTTGTTGAAAAAGAATCATGGGATGGAACTGTCGACATAAATGTCAACATTGTGCCAAATGTCGACAATGATGATATGGAATAAGAAGTGGTTCAAATACCACATGTAAGTCAACCGGTCACAGTACCATCGACTCCCATAACACCACGACATGGTTCAACACAAGGACCATCGACACAAGTAGTAGCTCAAGCTACACTGACAAGTACACCAAGAGGACAGTAGACTCCATCAAGCATTTCGTCAAGGTCGAAATCGACAAAGTCGGTGAAGACAAGAAGTCTGCGAGAGATATATGAAGCTGGTACACCAAATTCAGTATCTCTCTTTGCATTATTTTCTCCTATATATGATCCACTAACATTTGAATAAGCTATTGAAGAAGAAGTATGGGCACAATCCATGGATGAAGAAATAGAATGCATTGAGAAAAACCAGACATGGGAACTGGTTGATGTACCAAAAGACAAAGATGTAATCAACATCAAATGGATTTATAAGACAAAGCAAGATGCTGATGGGAATGTGTAGAAGCACAAAGCAATAATGGTAGCAAGAGGGTTCACACAGCCACCCGTCATAGACTTCAATGAAACATTTACACCTATTGCACGCATGGATACAGTCAAAACAGTTTTGGCCATTGTTGCACAAAACAAACAACATGTTCATCAAATGGATGTCAATTCGGCATTCTTAAATGGCTATCTAAAAGAAGAAGTATATGTGGAACAACCACAAGGGTATAAAGTTCTAGGTCAAGAGCATAAAGTGTATAGGCTGAAAAAGGAACGCTATGGTTTGAAGCAAGCTACAAGAGCTTGGTACAGTCGGATTGATTCCTATCTCACTGAAAATGGATTTCACAGAAGTGAAAGTGAACCGACTTTGTACACCAAAGTCGATGAGCAAGGTAAGATGTTAATTGTCTGCCTGTGTGTAGATGATTTAATATTTATTGGTGATTTTGGAATAGTAGATTTTAAAGCGGTCATGGAAAGTGAATTTGAAATGACTGAGCTAGGGCTTATGAATTTTTTTCTGGGCATTGAAGTTTAGCAGCTTGAAAGTGGTATTTTTATATCACAGTCTAAGTATGCAAGTGAAGTTTTAAAAAGATTTAACATGTCTAATTGCAAGACATCCCCAACACCAGTAATAAAAGGTTTAAAATTGAGAAAGGATGATGAAGGATCCACTGTCGACCCTATGCTGTTCAAAAGGCTTGTTGACACTCTTATGTATTTGACAGCGACAAGACTAGACATTATGTATGGAGTAAGTCTGATCTCAAGGTTCATGGAGTCACCAAAAGACTCACATTGGCAAGCAGGTAAAATAATTCTGAGTTATGTAAGTGGCACAAAATACCTTGGTATTATGTATTCAACCTCAGAAAATTTTAAACTCATTGACTACACTGACAGTGAAAATGGAGGAAACATAGATGACAGGAAAAGCACATCTGGGTACACATTTCATTTTGGTACAGGTGTTGTTTCATGGGCTTCAAAGAAACATCTCATAGTAACTCTGTCTTCAGCTAAAGCAGAGTATGTTGCAGCAACAAGTGCTACATGTCAAACTGTCTGGATGAGGAGAGTGTTAAAAGACTTATCATAGAACCATCAAGAACTGACAATAATCTTCTGCGACAACAATTCAGTGATAGCATTATCCAAGAATCATGTGTTTCACAAGAGAACCAAGCACATAGACACAAGGTTTCATTTCATAAGAGAGTTGGTGAACAACAAAAAAATGTGTTTGGAATTTTGCAGGTCTGAAGATCAACTTGCAGACATCTTTACAAAACCATTGGCAAAGGAAACATTTTAGTATTTGCGTAGTTATCTTGGAATGACAAGTTTTGCACAGTGAACTCTGTCATAAACAGAGCATGTCTAAGCTATGAAACATTTTGTAAATTTTGTTTTAAAAATAAAAATAAAAAAATTCCCCATCTGCTCGTAATTAAGGGGGAGTATTGGAAAAAGTAATTACTCGCAGATCCGTACCTGACTCTCAGCCGACTCTGTCAGAGTCTGTATGAGTCAATATCTTGTCGATCAGTATAACAAGAGGGAAGTGTCCACGATTCGGCAATGTAATCTATTCGAATTTATTTTTGAAGCTAAGTTGTTAGGTAGATAGTTATTATAGTATTTAATGGCAAGTCAGTTGACTCATGTAGAAGCAATTTTCATGTTGCCTATAAATAGAAGAAGGAAATTGTAAATCAGGTTAGACACAAGCTAGACAGTAGAGAGAACTCCAGGTGAGAAAGAGAAAACTCTGAGCACAGAGTGAAGTTGAAGCTCAAGCTTCTGTGTAAGTGATTCATTTGAAGAGCTGAAGCTCTGTAAGAGGATTAGTCAATGAGCCGACAAGTCTGGACTGACAAGTCTGTAATATCTTTGTTATTTCCGCATAGTTATATATATGAAATAGTTTATGGTTGAATGCATGTTTATTTGGCCACACATTATTTCCAAATTTACTTGTGTAAATGTTGTTTACATTTACGAGTTAAGTGAAATATCAAAGAACCCATAAATTTCTCATTGCGTGAAAGTTCTAGGCTTTACGGCACATTGGTCAACTCAAGTCTTCCTACATATTTGGGAATATGTTTTTATAAGTTCTTTGGATCTGTTAATGTGTCCATTTTTACTCTATCTTACTCATAGGTGAAAAGCATTTGTAATTTCTTAAGTCTTTAGACTAAGAAACTTACTCTGTAGATTTCGACCAAAGTGAACCGACAAGGTCAGTTGAGTAAGCCGACTTGAGAGGTCGAATAGGTCAACAAACTTGAGAGGTCGAAGAGGTCAGCCTACTTGAGAGGTCGAATAGGTCAACAAACTTGAGAGGTCGAAGTCAACCGACTTCGAAGTGACAAGTGGTCGAGGTAAAATTAGTCGGTAGAACAGATAAGTAAGTCAAATTAAATCAGTCGAATCGAAAGGCCAACCAAAGTTGATAGACTTGTCTAGTTGGGAGATAGACAAGTTTCACCCAACAAGTTAAAAAATAAAAACATGTCGGCGTGAAAATATTTAATTTTTAATATTAACTGAGCGGTAAACTCAAGTTTCGTCGGCTTGATTTTGGCTAACAATCGAAAGCAATGAACTGCGTCAGCACAGTTCTCTGAAATCTGCATGCAACGTGACATTGGATCCAAAATTCTATATTTCAACAATGTCCATCCTGTTTCCAGTTGGATCATTGCATGCAAATTCAATAGATCTAGGTAGGATGGATCTGAGACTGAGCATTATTGAAGCAAAAAAACGTGTTACGAATTATTTCTCGTCTGAAAGTGTTGACATTCAAAGGAAGGCAAGTGGGTGCCCTTGAAGATTGCATGCAAGTGTTTGATCTAAATTTGGGGACTGAAAAAGTCTTTGTCAAATTTTACTGCTAAGCAAGAGTTTGGCATTTAGACTTGGGTTAGTGCAACTCTTACTAATCAGGGTACATGCCTCGAAAGTCTCTAGAAAGTCAGAGGAAGGTTGCAAAAGACTTTGGAAGCCAGAGGAAGGCTGCAAAACATATTGACTAGGAGTGTACATAAAATTTCATGAGTTGTGAGTAATTCTTTGGCCCTTCTCCAGAATATTAATGTTGTAGGCAAAGATAACAAGAGGCATCATGCGCACAACCAACGTCTGTTGCATCACAATCAAGCTGATGATAAATTTCTTTCACATTATGGCTTCTTCAATGACAGGTTCCCTTCATGGTTGTCTGCTCCGGACAGAAGAAGGCTTCTTCAAATCTCCGAAGATGATGGTGGTTTAGTCGATGATGTTGTGACGGTGGATGAAGACGGTAGTGGCAATTATACAACAATTACTAACGCGCTAAATGCTGCTCCAAACAATAGTTTACAATATAGATATATGATATATGTTACACAGGGAGTCTACCGGGAATACATTGAGGTGCCCAAATACAAAACACACATTATGATGATTGGAGATGGCATCAACTCCATAGTGATCACTGGCAACAGAAGCGTTGTCAACGGATGGACTACATACCGCTTTGCAACTGTAGGTAAGCTGCATTGTTGGCCTTTTATAATATTTCTTTTTGTCAATGAATGCATCATTGTAATATCTTGGTAATATTCCAATTATAAATTTGGATTTAGCATAGGGAATATTGGATATTAGTCGTATTATAGTTTGCCTTGCTTTGTAGGTTTCTGTACAATTCTGCTTAAAAATTTTAATGGGTGCAGAGTGTTTTTTCATCACAGTCATACTTTGTAATTGCAATTACAACTATAGTTGGGCGAGGCTTTCTCATTTTGGATATCAGCTTCGAGAACACAGCAGGCCCAGAGAAGTATCAGGATCTCGCTATAAGAGTTGGGTCGGATCTATCAGCTTTCTACCGCTGCAGCTTCAAAGGTTACCAAGACACTCTGTACGCACATTCCCTTCGACAATTCTATCAGTATTGTGATATTTGTGGAACATTTGATTTTATCTTTGGAAACGCCGCAACAATGTTCCAAAACTGCAATCTAATGGTCAGGAAACCGATGGATCGTCAAAAGAATTGCTTTATATCTCAAGGAAGAGATGATCCAAATCAAAACACTATAATTTCTATTCAAAAGGGCACCATATCTGCTGCGCCCGATCTAGTTCCGGTGAAGAGCTCTTTCCAAACATTCTTGGGTAGGCCATGGAAAAATTACTCTTACACAGTTTATATCAACTCATATATAGATGATGTGGTTGATCCTGCAGGTTGGCTATAATGGTCGAGGGACTTTGCTTTGGCCACGTTGTATGACGAATGTATGAACTCGGGAATGGGGGCAGGAACTACAGGGTGTGTTCAGTGGCCTGGCTATCATGCCATGAATCATTCTAGCGCTCGAAATTTTATAGTGATTACTTTCATTTTGGGTGATGCATGGATTAAGAAAGTGCCCTTTGATGCAGATTTGGATTAAGACGAAAATAATAGAATGATGTATTCTTCATTCAAAAGTTGATATAATATCAAAGGCGCATGTTGTATGTTTGCATGGATTCATTTAATTTACACAAATTGTTCTGTTTTACTTTTCTGTCCTCTCGACATTGCCACGAGAAAATGCTTCCTGGTATGGAGCAATTGGCCTCAGTCACCAGGGCTTGAAAATGTATAAGAAGCCTATGTGTGAAGCGTATGGCTTGAATGATGAATGGGTATTTGTATTTTGGTTGATACTTAATAATTCAAATATTTAATCCTTTTCACTTTCTTAATAAATATACTTTGTTGCTTTTGATTGTTACCTAAAATTGAAACGGTGATGACCTCTTTGATGAAATTATCTAAGAAGTTAAGATAGTAGGATTCAGTTATGACCTCATGATTTTGAGATTATCTAAGAAGTTAAGATATTTGGCTTCGGTTAAACAATGCTTAGGAGATAGGAAAGATCTTTAGATATTATCGAATTATTGAAATTAAAAATTTTATTATTGTGATTTTTAATTTATTTTAGTGAATATAATGTATATATAAATGTGTATATATCTAATAATAAATTTTTTTAATATTAAATATTTTTTTTTTTTGAGTTGTAGTGGTTCATTGGATGTAACTTGGGTGATTGGGAGAAATGGTTGTTACTCTCCCTATCTAGGTTCAGGTCCATTGGATGTAACTTGGGTGGTTTACCCTCTCCACCACTCATGTTCAATTCTACTAAGTGACATTATGCTCTTGTAAACAATGCTTAGGAGATAAGAAAGATCTTTAGATATTATCGAGTTATTGAAATTAAAAATTTTATTATTGTGATTTTTAATTTATTTTAGTGAATATAATGTATGTATAAATGTGTATATATCTAATAATATTTTTTTTTAATATTAAATAAATAATATTTTTTTTTGAGTTGTAGTGGTTCATTGGATGTAACTTGGGTGATTGGGAGCAATGGTTGTTACTCTCCCCATCTAGGTTCAGGTCCATTGGATGTAACTTGGGTGGTTTACCCTCTCTACCACTCATGTTCTATTTTGCTAAGTGACATGATGCTCTTGTAAGCCTCTACGTAATGCAAAGAGTATTAATAAATATGCATGATAAAAATACTAAAGGGATGTCTAAGTTTTTAAACAATAGTAGAAAATGTTAGGATATTTAGACACTTAGGAGTTAGTTAAGATCAACTTGTGTAATATATCCGTTAGGTAAAAGTGTGTTTCTTTAGTATGCATTTGTAAATATTCTAATCCGACGGCCACGATATGTTCTAGACATAGAGTGATCCGACGGTTCAACTTCTCTTAGTTCATACCTACCATTGATCCATGGCTTAACACCTGATTGGTTTATTATCTCTATTTAAAGAGCATAGAGGGTCCTTGGCTAATAGATCGATTATGAGAAGCTCATGTAACTTTCTTTCTTTTGCATAATAAATTGCTCCAAGTAGCTATTTGGCTGGGGCCGTGGACTGTTTACCTTTCGAGGGTTTTAGCCACGTGACAAACATCGGTGTGTTGATCTGTGATCTATTTGTGTGAAGCGGTTGCTCAAGGTGTTCAGTCTTTTGGGAGTACCCTGTGTACCCGAACATGGTATCAGAGCTTTTATAAAGAGACACTTTAGGTTTTGACCTAAATCTGGAACCGGTGTTGCCAAAATTTTAAAAGGTTTTCTGGTTCTAAATTTTATGTGCATCTTTGGCTTGTGGGAGCTATTCTATTGTGTCTGGAGCATCTTTTCCATCAAGAAATAGTTTTCGTTTCATCGAAAATTGTTTCTGTTTGTTCCAGAAACACCCATTTCGGCAAACCTGAAGGTATAATGTTGCAGTGACGGATTTCTTTTTTTTTAATTTCTCATATCTTATCAGTTTTATTATTAGATATTTTTTGTTTTAGTCTCGAACTGTTTCCTTCCCTGACTATGTATGCTCTTTGCTGTGCACCTTGCGCGATCACGGCGAATCAGAAACAGTAAGGGAAAGTTTTTTTCTTGTCTTCTCAGTTACGTATTCTCTTTGCCATGCACCTTGTGCGATCACGAAAATCAGGATCAGTGAGAAAACTTGAAAACGTACACTTTCCGGGTAAGCTAACCAAGATCTAACCCCATTATGTGGAATTCTTTTTTTTTTGTGATTTGCAGAAAAAAAGGCAAGCACGAAGAACGAGAGAGAAAAGTTATAAAATAAAATTAAAAAACCCCTTCCTCTTTCCATTATTTTACGTACCTTTTAAACTTAGCTCACTTTGTCCAAAGTTGCTTTCTTCCTTAATAGGGCTTGAGTTCAAGTCTTATTAAGCTACTTTTTAGTGCATGCAATTTTTATTTTCAAGTTATTTTATTGTAAAAGTGCATCTCACATAAATAAAATAAAATAAAAAATAAGTCACTTAAGTCTTTTAATTTATTGCCGCACTATTTAAAAGTAACATTATTGTAAAAGTGAACCTCACTTATTCTACAAAAGTGATTAACTCCAAAGCAACTTTATTGTGAAGTGATTGTCAAAGGTTGATCTTGGGAAGATGGGGGTTCTTTTTTTTTAGTTGGTCAAGTTCATATTTTCCACGTCGCTATTGGGGACATCTTCAACATTTTATTTGATCAAGCATAACTTCATCATCCAGAATCAGTTTTCAGTGCCGTTTTTTTTAAAACTGCATATTTTTTCGAGCTCTTTGCAACCAGACAGTTAGTTTCTGTATTTTCAGCCATTATTTTATAGTATGTCCACCCCTTGTGATATTATACTTAGAAGTTCTAACTATTTCTCATGGAAATCTCGTATAGAGGATGTTCTACGAAGTAGGGGACTTTTCAGGATAATCTCAGGGAAAGAAACAGAACCCGCTGATGATGATAAGAAAATTAACTAGGAAAATAGATGTGATGAAGCTCGTGGATTGATTGGGATGTTAATCTCTACTAATTTGCGATTCCACATATCTGGAATTGATGAACCTGATAAATCTTGGGAAAAGTTGGAATCTGTGTTTGGTAAACACAATGAAATTCGGGGTCATCGACTTGAGAATGAGTTGCTTTCCTTGAATCCAAATGATTTTTCATGCATTCAAGACTATTTATTTAAGTATAAAACTCTTAGACTCTTATGTGCAGAATGAAAGATTAAGAAAGAAGACAAACAATGTATTTATCATGTTCTTTCCAAACTTGGACCTGCATATTCTGTTTTTGTATCTACATTCTACTCCATGAAAGAATACTTGACTGCAACTAGCTATCAAGAGCCTAGTCTTGAATCATTTTGTGATTCCTTAATTAGAGAGCAAGATAAGCTCATTCATCTTGGAATAATTAACAATGTAGATACATCTGAGAAAGCCTTATTGTCCCAACAGAAAGAAAAGTCCAAGCCTCCCAAGAAACATAATTTTCACAATAATAAGCCAAACAACAAGGTTCCCAAACCCTCTCAGTCAGCTCCTTCTTTAAAAAATGACAAAGGATCCAAGCAAAAAGGAAATAAGACTGAGTGTCATTGCAATTTTTGTGGGAAAGATAATCATGATGAATTTAAGTGTTTCAAGAAGATGGCAGCCTTGGAAGCAACAATGAAGAAGCACCACATCAGCATAGATTCATCTTCAGAATCTAACTCTCATGGACATGCACTTTGTGCTTCTGGTTACTCTTATATTGCATCTTCTTCTTCTACTTCAAATGAATGGCTTATTGATTCTGGAGCATCTTATCATATGGCTAAGGATCAAGCCATATTTTCTATTATGCATGAATGTAACACCAAACAAATATTTGTTGGTGATGATAGATCTCTAAGTGTTGTAGGATTTGGAACAGTTCCAGTAGAAAATGGTCATTTCAGTGATGTACTATGTGTTCCAAAAATTTCTTGCAATTTGTTATCAGTCTATCAAATTACTCATTCAGGTGAAGGTAAAACTGTGACGTTCACACCTCACCAAGTTGTAATCAAGGATTTTAAAAATCCTCAAAATGTCCTAGCTACTGGAACTGTTGATGATATTACCAGGTTGTACAAATTTAATAACTTTGGGTCATCACCTTTTTCTTCATTTTTTGTTGCTCATAGTGATAACTTGAGCAAACTTTGGCATGATAGATTTGGTCACTTAAATTATCGCTCATTGCAACAACTATGTAAAGAGAATATAGTGACTGGTCTTCCAATGGTATCTTGCAAGGATGGTGTTTGTTCCGGTTATGTACTCGGAAAACATCATCGAGACGTTTTGACAAGCATGCCTCTTAGCACGCCTCGGTTCCTTTGGAGCTTGTGCACAGTGACTTGTGTGGTCCTCTTCCATCTGCATCCTTTTTTGGTTTCAAATATTCCTTAACTTTCATTGATGACTACTCCAGACGCACTTGGGTTTACTTCCTAAAACTTAAGAGAGAAGTATTTAACATGTTCTTGGCCTACAAGGCCCTTGTTGAAAAACAATCTGGTCATCAAATTATTAAGTTAAGATCTGACAATGGAGGAGAATATGTTAACAAAAAGTTCACTACTTTATGCACTGAACAAGGAATCCAACAACAACACACTGTTCCATATACACCACAACAAAATGGTGTAGCTGAACAGAAGAACCGCACTTTAAAAGAAATGGCTAATTGTATGATCCAATCTAAGGGACTAAGTCTTCAATATTGGGCTGAGGCCATAAATCGTGCAAATTACATAGTTAATCGCACACCCACTAAAGTTTTACAAGGTATAACACCGGAAGAAGCATAGTGTAAAATTAAACCAGATGTAAGTCACTTTCGTGTGTTTGGTTGTGAAGCATGGGCTCACATTCTGGATGAAAAACAAAAAACATTGCGGCCTAAAAGTGAAAAGTGCACATTTGTTGGATATTTTGAAGATGTAAAAGGTTATAGACTTCTTCAACCCCATTCACATGATATAATCATTAGAAGAGATGTTAAATTTGATGAAAATCTCTTGGCCTGCGAGCCTAACTTGGCGGGTGTGCCATCTTTGGCCTGCGAGCCTGATTCGGAAATTGTGCCTTCTTCTCCTTCTTCCAACTTCCTTGATAGGTTTCCAACTCCAGTTTCTTATGATGACAGTGAGGATGAAAATCCACCTCCACCTGCTCATGTTCCTCAAATTGCACCAGCACCAATACTTCCTCGATGGCTCCGTTCAACATGTGAAGCAGTTGGTGATCTTACCGGTGATCCTAGAGATCAACGTCGAACACGTTCTCAGTTTCAGCGAGCCTCTTCTCTTTTGGCTCAAGTTTCCAAGAATCATGATCCAGAAACTTTTGCAGAAGCTTCAGGAAATCTAGATTGGGATGCAGCTATGGATGAATAATATCGTTCCTTAATGGCGAACGATACTTGGGATCTTGTTCCTCTTCCAAAAGGAAGAAAACGTGTCATATGTAAATGCGTCTACAGAACTAAGTATGCATCAGATGGAAGTGTTGAAAGAATTAAGGCAAGGTTAGTCGCCAAAGGTTTTTCCCAAGTTAAAGGGATTGACTACAATGAAACATTTTTCCTTGTAGCAAAAATGAACTCCATCTGCCTTTTTCTTTCCCTTACAGCCTTACATAACTTGGAAGTCCATCAAATGGATGTCAAGTCTGCCTTCTTACATGGTGATTTACATGAGGAAATTTACATGGAACAAACTCGTGGATATGTTTAGAATAACTCTATCCTTGTTTGTCTCCTTATGAAATCCTTATATGGCCTTAAGCAAGCTCCTAGAGCTTGGTATGCCAAAATGGATAGATTTCTCCTTGACACTTGTTTTTCTAGATGTCATTCTGACCCCAATGTCTATACCAAGAAAGTAGGAAACCATCTCATCATACTTGTTCTTTATGTTGATGATCTTATCCTTACTGGTAGTGACCCTAAACTTATAACCCATGTGAAATCCAGTGTTAAGCAAAATTTTGAAATGTCAGACTTAGGACATTTGCATTATTTTCTTGGTCTCCAAGTCTTGCAAACCAAAGCAGGAATCTTTCTTTCCCAGTCTAAGTATGCTTGTGACCTTCTTCGTCGCTTCCACATGGAATATTGTAAACCAGCCCCTTCTCCCTTCCAGTCTGGAGTCAAACTTTCTGCCACTCATACTTCCCCTGAAGTAGATGCCACCTTGTATTGTCAACTTGTTGGTATTCTTTTATACTTGACTCATTCCCGTCCTGACCTTTCCTTTGCCATTGGTCATGTTTCCCGTTATATGCAAACTCCTCATGAAATTCACTGGAAAGCAGCAAAAAGAATATTTTGATATATTCAAGGTACAATTCAGTTTAGGATTCATTACAATACAGGGGGGAAACCTTTGTCGGTTGGTATCACTGATTCAGATTGGGTCGACGATCCTAATGATCGAAATTCTATTGCGGGTTATGTTTTCAGTCTGGGATCTGGACCTGTCACTTGGTCTTGTAAGAAACAACAAGCTCTTGCTCTTTCTTTAGCAGAAGCAGAATATCGAGCTGCAGTTAATGCCAGTCAGGAAGCTTTATGGCTTCGACAGATCCTTTCAGAGTTTGGATTCGAGCAACAACAGCCTACTCCACTTTGGTGCAACAATCAAAGTGCCATCAAGCTTGCCAAAGATCCAGTTCTACATCATCGCAACAAACACATTGAGCTACACATGCACTTCATTAGAAATCTTGTCCATGATAGTGTTATTGAAGTTCTCTATTGCCCTACGGATGATCAAGTTGCAGACATCTTCACCAACTCTCTTACAGAAGTGAAGTTTTCTAAACTTCGGTCTATGTTAGGAGTTCAGGAATGTGTCCTTAAGGGGGGATAGGCTCTAATGCCTCCTTCCTTCTCCTAATAGTGTCACTTTTGTAAATCCTTCAATCCTATCCCAAGTTGTTCTTAAGGGGGGATGTTAGGATATTTAGACACTTAGGAGTTAGTTAAGATCAACTTGTGTAATATATCCGTTAGGTAAAAGTGTGTTTCTGTAGTATGCATTAGTATGAATTTGTAAATATTCTAATCCGACGGTCATGATATGTTCTAGACATAGAGTGATCTGACGGTTCAACTTCTCTTAGATCATACCTACCATTGATCCGTGGATTAACACCCGATTGGTCTCTAATCTCTATTTAAAGAGCATAGAGGGTCCTTGGCTAGTAGATCGATTATGAAAAGCTCATGTAACTTTCTTTCTTTTGCATAATAAATTGCTCCAAGTAGCTATTTGGCTGGGGCTATGGACTGTTTCCCTCTCGAAGGTTTTAACTACGTGACAAACATCGGTGTGTTGATCTGTGATCTATTTGTGTGAAGCGGTTGCTCAAGGTGTTCAGTCTTTTGGGAGTACCCTGTATACCCGAACAGAAAAATGATTGAACTTTCGTATATAGAAATTGATAAGAAATTCAATAATTAACCATTCAAGACATCCTCACTGATATCTAATGATAACTAATATTATTTGTATTTTTTCCATGATAAGACATGGCTACATTGCTAGACATTCATTTAATACATGTTTTTCCTTATATAAATAAATATAAACTAAAATGGTATAAAGTTGTACATCAAGATAAAATTAAAATTGGCATAGAAATTTCAAACAAATTTGTTACTATTGTTCCATATAATCTTTTGAATGTACTGAAGTCATACATGTTGCTAAAATCAACCTTACAAAAAAATGAGCTAGAATTTTAACTTGTGATTTTAAATTCATGGAATGGTGAGGAAATAATATGTGTGTGTGTGCCTTATTTACAAAAAATGAAAACAAGCTAATGGGGGTCACTTCACTTTTGACACATTACATGCAATAGAAAACAAAAATCAGGCATTCCTCAACTTAATTGTATTTTTTGAGATACTTACACGAAATATCTTTCTATGAATAAAAAAGATGAAATGTAGGAAATTGAATCACGTTTCACAATATATAAGTTTTATGTATTGAAAAGTTTTATAACTATGTCAAGTTTCATTTTTTCTAGAAAGCACTTTTTATTTTTTAGGCAAATGATAAGGTATATGTTTTTGTGGGTGCAGATTTTGAGGACCTAAATGATGGTTTTGGGCTACAAAAATTTGCAAGCATGTAGAGAACATATAGCACTAGTGAAACTCTATTTTCAAAAATAAAATTAGTGTCTTTTGTGGGTGCATCCTTTGAAGGTCTGAATGAAATCATCATGAAATGAGTTTTTTTATAAAATGTAGAGGTCGATGTGTACAGGTCAATGTCTTCTAATGCACCATAGAATTTTCTTTTTAAACGATTAAGAATTGAAAATTTTATGGAAAAACACCAACAACATGTTTTTTGAGTTAAGGGGTTGGGACACAATAGAAATTGGAAAAAAAAATAGGAAAATATAATATTTTTAAATAAAAATTACATATTTAGAATCTACAAAAAAAATGCTATTTATGTTTAAGATTTTGTCAAAATTGATTGTGTGTAGCATACTGTACCGTGTGCGTAAACAATGACATCTTCAAAAACTGAAAGAAATGTCCAATTAGCTATGGTTTATCATATACCATAACACAATTTTGGTATTACCGAAGAAAACTCCAAACCATACACATAGCACTATTGATGACATGCAAGCAAGTGAATTGGAATGGTTTAGGTGCTACAAAACGAGAGCACATTATGTTTTAATTCAAATTACATTTCCCTCCCTTATAGAATTGGAAAATGTGTATGTGTTATAAAACTACAAAATGTGCATGCATTATAGAACTACAAAATGTGCGCACGTTATGTATTTATATAACACATGCAGTGCATTATGTAGAGAAAAAATCTAGCACTATATGCAAGATATCGAATGTATAGTTAATAGTTCAGAGAGGGTGTGGAAGGGTCAAGGGCCTAGGAGGATGTTGGAAGTTCAGGTGGGGATGGTTAATAGTTGAGAGGGGGTGGGGAGGGTCAAGGGCCTAGGAGGATGTTGGAAGTTGAATTGGGGATGGTTAATAGTTGAGAGGGGGTGGAGAAGGGTCAAGGCCCTAGGAGGATGTTGTAAGTTCGAGTGAGTATGGTTAATAGTTGAGAGAGGGTGGAGAAGGGTCAAGGTCCTAGGATGATTTTGTAAATTCAAGTGGATAAAGATGAATGGAATGTGAACATGATGGGTTACAAGGGTGAACGGGAGTGAGGGTTGAGAGCACTATTAGGAGGAGAATAGGTGTTGAAGGCGTATAGGGTTAGAAGTAGTACGCGAGACTTGAGTGATAAAGGGGGATAAGATGGAGGGGAATAAGTGGGTGATGGTTTAATGAGAGAGAGAGGATTGGTGAATGGAAAGGTGGATATGGATTATTAGAGGAGGAATAGGGTGTGTTGGAGAAAAGAGGTAGGAGAAGGGGGAAATTGAAGAGAGGGGAATGTGATGTGATAAAATAGAGAATAGGGGTCATAATGAGGTAGGAGGTTGAGGAGAAGGGATAAGTTTAAAACAAAGAGGAAGTGAGTATAAGAGAGAGAGAGAGAGAGAGAGAGAGAGAGAGAGAGAGAGAATGATGTAGAGAGGGAGAGAGAGAGAGAGAGAGAGAGAATAAGATAGAGAGGGAGGAGTGGAAATGAGGGAGGGATGGAGATAGAGTGAAGGAAAGAGATAGCGAGGGAGGGATAGAAGGTGTGTGTGTTTGAGGGGGGGTGGGACACAAGGAGAGAAAGGGGGGAGGGACACCCATGTATAGGGAGATATAGAGAGAGATGGTGTCAAATATAGACGGTGGAGGGTTGAGTGATGCAGAGAGAGGAAGGTTGTGAGAGAGAGAAGCATGGAGAGGGAGGGTGAAAAGAGATAGGGAGTGGGGGATATAAGTTGAGAGAAAGGGAGAGAGGATAGGGAGAGGGATGGTAATTAAGGGAGAATGGAGGGATTAATAGTGAGGGAGGTAAATAGAAGGTGGCGAGAAAGGGAGAGATAGAGGTATTTTGTGAGATAGGAGGGTATGCGCGCGCGCGCACACACACACACACACACAGGGGCAGGGTGAGTGAACAACAGAGGGAGAGGGGGAGTGGTGAGAAATAGAGAGAGAGTGATGGAGGGAAGGATAGTGAGGGAGGTATAGAGAAGGTGGAGAGAGGTTATGAGAGATGGGAAGTGAGGGAAGGACACACACACATAGATATAGAGAGAGATATGGAGGAGCGACACACACACACAGATTGTATGGGAGAGAGGGAGGGACGGGTGAGTGACAAAGAGGGAGAGGGGAGGGGTGAATGACAGAGAGAGTGATCTAGAGGGAGAGATAATGAGGGAGGTATGAAGAAGGTGGAGAGAGGATATGAGAGAGGGGGGGTGAGGGAGTGACATACACACATAGATTTAGATAGAGAGAAGGGGGAGGGACACAAACACAGACACACACACACACACACACACACACACACAGATTGTGTGGGGGAGAGAGGGGGAGGGGTGAGTGGTAGAGAGAGATGGGGGAGGGGTGAGTGATAAAGAGAGAGTGATGGAGGGAGGGATAGTGAGGGAGGTATATAGAAGGTGGAGAGAGATTATGAGAGAGGGGGGCTGAGGGAGGGACACACACACATAGAAATATAGAGAGGGCGGGAGAGACACACACATACAAATAGATAGATAGAGAGAGAGAGAGAGAGAGAGAGAGAGAGAGAGAGAGAGAGAGATTGTGTGGGAGGGAGAGGTAAATGGGAGAGGGGAGAGATATAGAGAGATAGTGATGTAGGGAGGGATAGTGAGGGAGGTATGAATAAGGTAGAGAGAGGTTCTGAGATATGAAAAGTGATGGAGGGACACACACACACACATAGAGATAGAGAGAGAGGGGGGGAAGACACACACATGCACACACACACACACACACACACACACATAGATAAAGAGATATGGAAATACAATTGCAAGGAGGGACAATGAGTAAGGCATTGAGGGATAGTGAGTAAGGCACATGTATATCCATAGATGCCAAAAATATTCTTTAAGGATCGAGTATTGGATTTCTCCCCTTGACCATGTTGAGCCCTTAATACCCATATCTAATGCTCAAAACCTCTTAAAGGCATGTGCATATTTTCTTGGATACCAAGCATACCTTGAATAGGTCAAGTGTGGTGCTTCAAGGAATTTTTCATTAACATGGGTGCCTCAAATATTCCTTTATGGCCTAAGGCACGAGCATATTCCTTCAATCATGTATCAGAGGTCCCATAATTGCTGCTCGAAACCACCTCATTCCACCAATATCCATATTCATAATCCTAATATACCTATGAGATGCCATGTGTGATTGTTTAAGGAACACTTCCTATCCTTGGATTCCTAGAATCTTTAGTTAGGGCCTAAGGCCATAGTTTCCTCCCATGACCATGTCCATGGCCTTGAGATGCATACCTAATGCTCAACAAATGATGATTTCATTATATCCCCGTTAAGATTTAAAGGATTCACTTTCAACATCATGTGGTGTGGTTGGAGAAATCCATATTGGTCTTAAATGGTTAACGACTTCCTTTAAGGACTAAGGACCAAGTGTTTCCCCCCACCCATGTCAAGGGGCCTAATATCTGTATTTAGTGCTAAAAACAATCTAATGGAACTACTATCCCCATTTCAAGGTAAATGATACCATGGAAGGATTTGTTGATGTTGTTCAACACATCATTCTTGGCTCTAGATGCCTAGAATCATCTTCTAAGGGCTAAGGCCCAGGTTTCCTCCCCTTATTATGTCTAAGTTCCCAAGACACATACATGGTATTTAGAAACCTTGAATGGTTCCCATGTCCCCATTAAAACCAAAACTATCAACATGAGAGGTCATCTATGGTGATTTAAGGTGTCGTTCATGGTCCTTGAGCCCTAAAAGTTGGTTTACAACCTACAATTAAAGATTTATGTACCAACCATGATTAACACCTTATCCTCTATATCTCATGCTAAAAACATGCTAATCATGGCCATATCCCAACTTAGAGGTTGAAGATACCCTTAAGAGATCATGTGTGTTTGTTCGAGGTGTTGTTATTGTCCCTATATGTCTATAGGATTCCTTTAGGGAATAATGACTAGGTTTCCTCCCTCAACCATTTCTACGGATATGTTCCTAATGCTAAGAGAATTCTATTGCGCTGTGTAGTCTCTCTTAGATGCAAAATATCACATATGGAGGTGATCCTATGTGCAGGTTCAATGCTTTGTTCATGGACCTAAATCCTTAAAAACTACCTTTAGGGAATAATTCTTGA
The DNA here is from genome assembly GCA_001517045.1 of Pseudotsuga menziesii. Classification (NCBI taxonomy): domain Eukaryota; kingdom Viridiplantae; phylum Streptophyta; class Pinopsida; order Pinales; family Pinaceae; genus Pseudotsuga; species Pseudotsuga menziesii. Next base: position 59,319 of record LPNX010991106.1, on the reverse strand, counting down.
GTTTCCTCCCTCAAGAATTGTCAAGGGACTATGACCCATACTTATTTATTAAAGCTTCCTAATGATGTCCATATTACAACATAGAAAAATTATGCTCTTGGTAGGTTAGGCATGGTTGTTTGATATGTTGTTCTTGATGATTCTAAAATATTATTATAGGTCCTAAGTCTTGATGATGCAAACTATTTTTTTTATTAATTTCCCTAGCCATGCAACAAAACCATTTTTTGTGGTTCTCCAAAACCAATGCATGTTTTGCTTCTCCATAACGCGTGCGCATTTTGTAATTGCAAACTGCATGCACTATTTGATTAGTCTAAC
>LPNX010991106.1:31272-58403 GCA_001517045.1 Pseudotsuga menziesii | reverse complement strand
ATGTCCCTAAAATCCGTAAAATTTTTTGTAGGACTAAAACTACTACTAAGATTTTAAGGGACATATTTTCTTTACTGCGGAATTATAATTTGATAAGGAATTATGCCTAAGTTCTCGTCATGTTTTCCTTTTATGTGATTCCTAGGTGACGTTCATGTTTAAATGTCATTATTATACATTATGATGTACTTTGTAGTTATGTACATGTCTCTGGTTTACTGATCCTCTGATATTATTTTGTTCATGTTTGATTTTATATTACGCTATCTAGTATCTTTTTTTTATAAATGATGAGGCTAAATTACTTCTGTATTTAAAGGGGAGGAGTGGCAGGATTTTTCCCTAACTCGTCACTCGAAAAGGTAAGGAAATCCTATGATATTGAGCTTACTTAGTTCTTACGAACTAATGCAGGACGTATCTATTCTTATTGCACTTAACTTACCGATAATCCTATGCTACCAGCGTGTGACGAAAAAATTCAAAGTCCTAGCTCCTAAAGTTGTTAATCCTAAGTGCTAAGGAATTTGTCATTGTATTAAAACCCTATGCCTAAAGCATGAGCTCAAACTATAGGGGAGAGGGTTTAAGTCTCAAAGGTAAATGTATTAAACCAAACAACTATTGAGTTGAGGGTTTACATTTAAATGGTAAAACATGTGAAGTTCAAAACTATATAGAGGGGGTTTTGATTAAAGCCTTAGTGGAATATTTGTTGATTCTTTTAATGATCCCACATGAAGGGCAGTGTGGCTCATCCACAATGGCCCAAGCCATAACCCTCTTGCTAGGGTTTTTCGCAACCAATTTTGCATTGTTTCGATTTGTTGGTAATGGGAGCAAGATCCACCGTTTGAGTTGCATAGACTATGTTGATGGTTTACAGTGCCGGCGTGAAACTCTTCCATGGGTATGCAAGCATCCTCTATGGTTTAACTCATTCCCATTCTCATTTTGTTTTTATATTGCAATGCATACTTCTAATGGCCTTCTGTTTCATTTTGCAGGTTGGGGACAAGCGTGGTGACACTCGACGATGTTGGCAGAGACATGGTCGACTGCGTAACTCCGGGTAAGCCCATGTAGGAAGGGAATTTACCCAAATGCTTGATCATTTATGGGGTTGTAGGGTTTCTTTGTGTGAAGTTGTAACCATCCTCTTTCTTGGGATTTTCTAGGGTTTGGGGGAAAAGTAGTGGTTGTGCTAGTTTTTAATCTCTAGGTTTGGCTTGGTGTTTCTTAGCCCATTCAGGTGTTTTGTACAAAGACACGACTGTGTAAAGTTTTAAAACTCTATGTGGATAATTAAAATGGTGTTTGGGTATAATTTATCTCGGCTCTTTGTTTGTTGCGAGCATTATGGTTTAAATTTCAATGGTTAATAATTTTATCAGTGTCATTGCTTCGCAATGACACTATGATAATATTGTTTTGATATTTTTTGTTGACTGTGGAATATCATTCGGGTGCTAACCCTTGCTGTGATTTATGGAAATGATTCAGTGTTTTAAACAGATTTTTACTATGTCAATTTGTTATATGGTTTCCATTTGGGCATTTTACCTCTGCTAAATAAAGACAAGGGAAAATCCCTTTCTTCTACTTGATTTGGTTTCGTGGGGAAATTTCTATCTGTGTTTTATGAATTCACTGTAACGTTTATTTAGATGCATTCTATTTGTTGCCGAGGGAAACCTTAGCTCTATTTATATGTTTGAAATAATGCTTGGTTAGGACGATAATATAATCGTTGTTTTGTTTTGTTACTGCTATAGTTGTTAATGGAGGAAGTAATGGTGTGGACCAAGCTTGCCTATATGGCATAACCTGTATACTGTAAGGTTTATATTTTAACTCATGTGTGTATAGACTTATGGTAGTTTGTTTGATGGATTCTATTGTTAGTGTATTGTTATTTTTGTTATATGTATAATTTTGTTATCACTCCCACTTGAAGCTTGTGAGATTCGATCTTGGACTTTGATAATTGATTTATGGTTTTATGTCTGATTATTTGATTAGTAATGTTTAAGCATTTCCAACCAAATCCTATGGGGCTCTATCTGGGGTTTCGATGGTTGATTTATTGTTTTATGTTCATTATTTATTTAATATGGTTTAAGTTTTAGAAATCGTGGAGGCATCTTGGCCAATCCTTAACAGGATTCAATGCTAGGTAAATGTATAATGTTTAATTCCTTGACTATGTTTATGTTGTGGATTTAATATTGTAAACTATTCCTCTTGAAGCATTGATAGGCTCTCAGCCTTTGTATGAGGAATTATGAAGATAATGTTGGTGATTTAGTTGTTTATTATGGTAGCGTAGATAGATGATATGTATATGTATTAATAATTTGCTGGAAAATGTAATATGCCAGCGTTGCGTTAGTTTATGTGTTTTAGTTGTTTAATGGATTTGATCCTTGGTTTATGTTTATGAATATTTGTTTTATTTTTTAGATTCGTTGGATGGATAAACTTAATCGATGAGGTTTTATTATAAGGTCATAGACCTTTGCGAAATTCTCTGTAATTTTATTCTAAAAGATTTTATCTTGTGTTTACTCTGTTTTTAAAATGAGGCATGTGTTGTGATATAGGATTTAGCTTCAGTATAGTTTGACAGAGGTTTGGTTGTTAAATTCATTAAGAAAACTAGTGGTTGAATCTAGACTAAACCCTAGCATATAACATAAAATTTTGAAACTAGTTTAATACAATTCTGATAGGAATTTTACCCTAGAATCTATTTAAGAATTAAAATTGAGATTCTACTTTATCTAATTAAAAAACTTGAAGCATTTGTTCAAACTGGGGAGATTAAAATTACAGATCTTAATCCAATGCATAATGACTATAAATACAACTTGTAAACATAATTAAAATAACTTGCAAATGTAGAAACCTCTTAGCTGCAACTATGCAGCTTGTTAATAGATAAAATACCCTACACAGTAAAACACCCATAATTAATAAAACACTAGCTATCTCTAACCTTAGGAATGATAAACGAATAACTTTGGAACTACCGCGTTCCTCCCAACCATGACCCGGAACCATTGGTTTTAGGAAAGGGTAATTGGTTTTAAACTTCAGTTGAATCAAGAAGTCATTACTTTTTTGAAAATAATCTTTAATTTGATTTATATGGAATTAATAGTTATTTTGTTTAACTAGGAAATTTTTACTAGTTCCTGTTGAGAATATAGTTTTCATTGATGTCAAAGGAGTTCACGAATGACAAAGGAATAACCAATAGACATGGTAGCAGGATGAAATCAATAAAAGACAAAAGATCCATTACATGGATCATCATTGATGTCAAAGGAGTTTAGTAATGACAAAGGAATAACCAAGGATACGATGGAAGGACAACCTCAATGAAATACAAAGGTTGTGATGACATGGCATGGATGATGATATGGCAGATATGATGACATGGCATGGCATGGATGATGATATGGTAGATACGATGACATGGCATGAAATGGATGATGATATGGCATATATGATGGCATGGCATGGTATAGATGATGATGTCACATGAAGTTGAAATCATTGTTGCATTATGACATCATTATGGAGAAATATGGCAAATTAGTGAAAATCATGAAATTGACCAAGTATGGAATAAATAGTCAAAACTGATCTAAGAAGGTCTAAGAGAATGCCCTCCATAATTCATGGGTTGACTAAAATTCTTGCACCATGGTACCAAGCTATAGCTTGTTATAGTGGGTACCTAGTGATGATTTCAGTTTGATTCCATCACTTCTGATGAGAAAGTTCTAGGTCTACCAAAATAGGGGTTTGTTCTAGAGCAATCAAAAATGGCTAAGTAGCCTTAGAACGATTCCTGCCCCAAATTATGGGTTAGAGTAAATGTCTGAAAAACATAGGGGTCTTGTAGACTATTTTTTTGTCTACCTATTAATGTTTTCATATTTTCTTGGAATAATATGAAGGAAAAGTTATGGACCTGTCAAAACAATGTTTTAGGTAGATTGGACCAAATTAATAAAATTGGTTAAGTCTTAGAAAAGGAGATTCAGAAGCCATTTTGAAATGTCTTCTAGAGGCTATGTTTGTTTGTAATATTTAAAGGTGATATGGTCTTATTCATTGTTGAAATGGCTTTCTCACCTTTCTCTTGGTTTTCCTTATGATGATCAAAAAAGGAAAATATCAGTCTACCAAAATGAAGAAAATGTACTTTAGGCACTAAAGATAGAAATTTGACTAGGTGTCAAATTCACAGGGTAGAAAGAGGCATTTGGAAATGTTCGCCAAGGTTTATCTATGTCATGATAATTTTATCAGAAGAAGTAGGCATGTTTCCTAGTGAACTGGCTACCAAGCCATGAAGTCGGATTCTCACTTGGCTCTCACACATGTGAATTATCAACCTGCCAGAACTAAGAAAAATGTTAGTTTGCATGTTGAGATTAAAAAATGGCTAAGGGTTAAAACAAAGCGGAAAGTAGAAAGTGGAATGTAGAAGGCAGAAAGCTAAAGGCAGAAACTGGAAGACGAAGAATCACAAAAATAATTTGGGAAATGTCACAGTTCCACAACTCGAAGTATTCCAGTGGAACGTGGAAGGCGGAAAGCGGACAACAAAGAATCACGAAAATACTTTGGGAAATGTCACAGTTTTGCAACCCAAAGTCCGCTAGCGGAATGCAGAAGGAGGAAAGTAGAAGGTGGTGAATCGCGAAAAAACTTTGTGAAATTTCACAGTTCCGCAACCCATAGTCTGGGAGATCGATGGTCACGAAGAGCTTGAAGGAGATCAATGGTGCAGAACGGTTGATGCAGAAAGCTAAGTGCAGAAAGACATTTTGGGAGAAGATCAACGGTGATAAAGACATTCTGCTAATAAAAGAGAGAGGAAGATAAAAGGTGATTCAGGTTGCGAAATAGAACTAATTGCTAGAAATCAGATTGAGATCAATGACCGAGATCGATCATTAAAACATATCGATGGTGTACAGGGATTCCGCTGGTTGGTGTTGCACAGTTTGGAAATATTTTGATGTGTAGGAAATTTTCATCAAAACCGCTTTAATATGTTTGAATCCTATCATCGATTCGAAGGAGGCCAAATCTAACGGTCAATAAAGATTCCTCTTATTCAACTAGCAAGTTGATTAACAGTAGAGAGTGGGCACATATTGTTTATCCAAAATAATTTGCTCCAGGCTTGAGTCCGCTTGGGTGAATTAGATGACAGCTCAGGGACTGGTTGCTTGATGGTTGGATTGGGTATTGGACCTGTGACTCCTACCTGGCATCACATACATGAAACAAAATGAATAGGTTTGAACATGGATCACAAGTGGAAGTTCACATGCATGCATGACTTAGAAGTAGAAACACATGTACATGAATTACAAGAAAAACCAAACAAGGTTTCATGAATTATAAGAAATACATGAGTATAGAGATGAGAGGCTATACTATTTTTATTAAAGTATCAACCAAAATTCCATATAGCCCTAGGCTACACTTACAAATTGAAAATCAACTAGGGTTTCATGAACTACAAATTGCATGCTATAACTAGGGTTCACAAGTTATGAGAATGGAACTAGGGTTTTATGACCTCTNTAGAAACCAAAAGGCCATATACCTAGGCTATGCACATACATGAAACAAAATGAATAGGGTTGAACATGGATCACAAGTGGAAGTTCACATGCATGCACGACTTAGAAGTAGAAACACAAGTACATGAATTACAAGAAAAACAAATGCAAATGTTCACTACTTTATATGTTCACAAATTCAAATACCAATGTGTTAAATTATCCCCAAAACTCAGAATTTAAAGAGGGAAAAATGAAGATACTTATGTGAACAATTTCATCCCAATGTCAATTGAAATCATCAATATAGAGTTCAGATTTGTATGTGTTTTGTAGCAAGTTTCAAGCACCAATGTATGATAATCAATCGACTTATGATTTACCCTTTATGTCCAATCAATGCACCTTCATAATAAGCAATAAGCATTTTAACAAAATTCAGATTTTGTTAAAAAAACAGCAGTAAATAAATGATTTAAACTCAGAATTTGTAGTTTAAGGTAAAGATGGCAGGGTAAGGTTCTAGGGTAGTCTAGGATGGTTTAGGGCGTGAGATGAGAGGGTAATGATGAGGTTTAGGTAGTTGATTTATGACGTAATATTTTCAACCAGAAATAATTTAGGTAGTGTATGGTTAGGGTAGTTTAAGGTATATATTAGAATTGTAAAGAGGATATCTAGGATGATTTTCAGAGAAGTTTAGGAGGTGAATCAACAATACTATATGTATAGTATAAAGTTCCATTTGAAGGAAAATAGTGCACCATCAATGATTGTAGTTTGTTGGTAGAGGGTGACCTTTACATATTTCTTGTTGATCAAGTGGCACTTGTACATTCCATGGAATTTCTTAAGTAGAGGGAATTTACCTCTATGATACTCTTTCTTGAAAATTCTCTTAGAAAGAGAGACTTGACCTAGCTCAAGTTAGTGTGTCAATTGTCAAAGGTTTTAAGGTGTGTGATAGAGGCTATGATGTTAAAAAGTTGTTGATATCCCTACATGGGTTGTTAATTGAACCATGATATTGGTATTTCATTAAGGATGGATTTCTGAAGTTATATATCTTTCTGATTTTCATAGATAGAGTTCATTTGTCTTGGTCTTGTAAGGATTTTTTATTATATTTGTAGGATGTCATGAACAACTTATGATGTGGTGTCTAGTGATTACCTCCCATGGCTTACTTAATGGTCACTTGATCTTAGTTAGATGAGTCATACGTTCTTCATTGAAGTATTGGAGATCTTCAAATAGTTAGTAGGATATGTCATGATAAGGTCTATAATATCATAATATCACATAGGTGAACCGTGCATAGTATCATTTTAATTAAACACATACTTGATGAAAGACATAGTTAAACATATCTGAAAGGCATATAATAAATATCATGTTCCAAAATCAAGTCAACCATATATCTAAATTTGAACCTTGCTTTATATTATATGTACATATAATTTTTTCAAAAATGGTAGTCCATGGCCATAATACAAAATAGTGGATCATACTATACATCCGTGTGTATACAAACAAAATGTTACATGTATGTATCCCCCCCTTCACTTCCACTGTTAGTGGCTTGTGAGAAGTCTATATTTCTTTTCCGGTTGCTCAGTGGTGATCCCCAACGCTGAACAAGAGGGACATATCTCATTTCTAGAGACTGCACATAAACCATAATTTGTAAGTTATTTTACCAACCTATAAAAATTCTATGTACATTTGTTCAAATTCCAAATCAATATAACATTTTTACTTACTGTCCGTGAGTAAGTTATGGTGGGTCGTAGTGTAAGTGATGGTTCCTCACTAGCAAAGGCCCCGATGGGTTTTCTTCAAGCACCACTTGTTCACTATCAAGATGCATAAAATGATATATATGTCAATGTTACCATATCAATGGGGGAAACAAGGAAACAAATACTTGCATGCACAAAAAAAAAATTACTAGATGGAGGGACAATTTGGGAAACATAGATATAAGATAAGAAATATATAAATATACCTGGGGGACACAAGGAGGTTTGTGGCCAATGGGTGGAACAACTAACACCGAGATAAAAGGATTGCATATGCATTAGAGAGAAAGGACGCTCGGAGGACAGTTGTATCAAACATAGGTTCCTATGTACAAAAACATAAAGATACAATTAGACAATTTCAAATAATTAAAAAAGTACATGTTGAATCATTAAAATAATAATTAAAAGAAAGCAAGATATACACATACCTGGGGGGCAGATGTGGGTCACCAACAACATCGATTTGGTTCTCTTCAAGCACCGCTGCTTGACTAGATGCCTGCATAAAGTAACATATTTCAATGTTAGATAATACAAAGAAAATGAGACATATACTACATGGACGAAAAATGATTTTCTCAAAGAAAGTGAAACATACATGTACGTGGGGGGGGGTGGGGGTCACCAACAACCTATATTTGGTGCTTTTCAAGCACCACTTCCTCACTAGATTCCTACATAAAGTAACATATGTCAATGTTAGCAAATACAAATAAAATGAGACATATACTACAAGGACGAACAATGATTTTTTCAAAGAAAGCGAGACATACACGTACCTACGGGGGCAGAGGTGGGTCACCAACAACATCGATTTGGTGATATTCAAGCACCATTGGCTCACTAGATTCCTACATAAAGTAACATATGTCAATCATCAGATAATACAAAGAAAATGAGACATATACTACATGGACAGAAAATGATTTTTTCAAAGAAAGCGAAATATACATGTACCTAGGGGGGGGAAGAGGTGGGTCACCAACAACCTGGATTCGGTGCTCTTCAAGCACCACTGCCTCACTAGATTCTTGCATAAAGTAACATATGTCAATGTCAGTAAATACAAAGAAAACGAGACATATACTACATGGACGGACAATGAATTTTTAAAAGAAAGCAAGACATACTTGCATGTACAAATTAAATTTTACTACATATACCTGTGAAAGGTGAGGAAGTGGGTCACCAGAGGGTGAAATAATTGCCAATGGCCTAAATGGATGGGCATATGAATCAATCAAAAAGGTCATTCTGATTTCATACATATAATGCTACGTAACAAAAAATAAAGATACAATTAGAAAATTTCTGATAATTAAAAGCATACATGTTGAATCATTAAAAGCATAATTAAAATAATACTTCTGTTTGGGAATCTTCCTCTACATGCGAGGGCCTGGCCTGGGATTCCACAAACTCATCGTTCCCACCCTACATAAAACATATTGTATCTAGATTAGGACATATTGAATGTTGCAATCTCTACTATAAATATGTAAATAACAATGACAAATTAAAAAGTAAAGTTCTTGCAGCTAATGATGAAGCATCAAATTCATATGCAGCATTGACCGCTGCATCAATGTCATCAACATCAACTGTTGAATTATGTGAATATGGGGTGTCATGGGACACCAACTGTATATTTGTTCACATAAATTGTTAGATAATTAAATAGAAATAAATTATGAAACAATTGAAAACTGTGATATAAAACGAAATATAATATGTATAGAATGAGTTTTACTTTCATATCGAACAAAAAAGAATTTGAGCCCAAAATCTGACGGATGCATTGTCTAAACTTCAACAGGCACATGTCTGTTATTTGACAACACTTTGACAACCATGTTTTTTTTTGTCATTGGTGGGACTTCGTCGGATATCCGACTTTATTTTGAAACCCATTGATAATTCGACAGAGTATAAAGATAATATGGAGAAGTCATTCATCCATTAGTCATCGAATTTCTGAGTTTTTTCTCATCGGATGTAGAGTCGAATATCCGACATATAATCGTCAAATATTTGACATGTCAACGTTGAAGATACGATATATCAACGTCTAATATCTAACATATCAACGTCAAATATCCAAAATATAAATGTTGAAGATCCGACAAATCAACGTCGAATATGCTACAACCACTACTTATCAGAAGGAAATATTTTCGACTTCATATATGTCTGTAACGTTGGATATTCGAGGGATATACCTATAAAAAAAGAGAAATAACGATGACATTTGTCGTCGGTCTTATGGTATGATTGTAAGATATCGTAGGATATCGTGGTTGTCACCAAACCAACCATGTGGAGGATGCGTGGCACAAGGTGAATAAATGAAGTGGTATGTGCATCAGGAAGACATGGGTGATATCACAAGGAAAATAGTATGGGCAATCGTGAACCTTGTGGAGAATGAAGGAAGGAGGATTTGGGAGAACAAAAATTCAATAGAAATAGAAGTAGAGTATGTTAGATTAGACTCCTCAGCCTAAGAACCTGTTTTGAATTTTGGTTGTGTACTACAGGAGGTACAAACCACAACAACCATGGAGTCTTATGCACCCCATGCGAGAGTTGTGGAATGTACGTCAATCTTGTTCAGATCATGTGGCATGATGTTAATCTGGCCATGGTTGAGAGTTGAGGCGGATCAGGATGGAGATTTAGAACATGCCAACATGATTGTTTTCATCATGAAGAAGAGTGACTTGGCCGATGAGACAGATCATTCCTGCAGTATATATAGGCACCAACTTATCTCTAACTTCATTAATCTTAGGCAAGAAATTTAGAGCTGCGAGATCCTCCAAGCTAATTTCCCCCTATGCAAACAGGATGATAACATGGACTCCACCGACGAGAGTGAAAATTGTTGCGCGCAACATGGCCTGGAATCACTAGGATGCAGACTGAGGAGAGTTAAAGATGATATGGATATTGAGAAGCGTCAGCTTCATCGACTCAAAGGAGAAGTGAGGGAACATTTTCAACAGGTTGCAGAGGACCTCCATGAAGTGAGATCGATTCAGAGGGAGAAAAACGCTGCTGAGAAATTCCGACATCAGGAGCAATCCCACGCCATCCATGAGCTCGCAGATAGACTGAATCATGTGGAGATTCAGGTAGGAACTATGGCCTTCGAAGCTCGAGTGAAAAATGAAGTAGCCAACCAGAACGTTGTTGATGGAAACTAGGGTTCTGGGACCTCTCTAGTGAAATAAACATGTCTTTATGTTTTGTTGTCTAATAATGGGACAATATGTCTATATATTTAGGAATATATAAATTAGTAACTTAGATTCTCCTTTTGTTTACTACCATGAATGCCATGAAGAAGACAATCATTAGATTCTCCTTTTGTTTACTATTGTGAATGCCATGTAGAAGACAATGTTTGTAAGTACGTAAGTTACATAAGCGATGTTGAACTTTGTATTTCAGGACTAATTCAAATAGTACTAATATCTTGGCACATAAAATGTTTCTGAGTATATTGATAAGAATGGATTCCAAACTAATATGAGATATCTGAATATATTGTGACCTTATACTTCTTGAGATAGATCTGAATTTTGATCATAGTGTTCCTTGTCACCATTTGGTTTCTATTGTTGCAAGTCTTCATTTAATTCATTCTTGGCACACCTAAGCAACATTTGTTTTGTAAATCATTTGATAAATTAAATATGAGTATGATGACTTACTACAACCATCACTATCTTTCATTGTGCATGCATCTAAGATAGAACTGATACAAATGATCTCTTTGTTACCTTTTATATATGTCTTCATTACTCCACTCTTTGAAATTCTTGTAAGGCATATTGGTTGACTATTTCAGTTGCAGCCTAAGCATTTTGATTTCAGAAGTAGATCACCTTGAAAAACATCTCCTCTAGCTAAATATTGTGTAATGCTTTAGATAAAACAAATTATCCTTCGATAAGTTATGAATTTTATTAGAAGTTTATCTTTGGTGCCTAGTCATATAGAGCACAAGTGTGAAGATAATCTAAAGTTGGCTTATGATTTTGGAAGTAATACATGAGTAAAATGTGTGATCTATGTTCAATAAATATATGGCCGAATGATTAATTAGAAGGATCTTTGTTACTCATTATGTACTATCTCATGATCGTTGTTAGTATTGAAATGCATGTCTTTGGTTTGATTAAATGTTATTTACATTGAGGTAATGGTTGAGAATATAGTTGCTTTGGACTAAATTGATCTTATAGTCAACATCATAGGATCTAATTTATGGATTAATTAAGAATTACTTACAACACAAGCTAACTCTTTATCAGGTCAATCTTTGTATATAAAAACAATGGATGACATAAAACTTGTCATATACCTTTTAATCAATGTTTTCTATTGTTTTATGCTAATTCAATCATACTTATGAGAAAACACCTTATATGATATTTTTTATATTAGTGTCTACTCATTCAAGCATACATTAGGATATGTACAATGCTAGGTTAAAACATCTTGGAGCTTCTGCAAATAATGGAAGCATTTGAGTGTTATCTAATTTCTCGTACCAAAGTTTGTTTGGTATCTACAATTGTAAAGGGATAGAAGCATAGGTTCTTAGATTTTCCAAAGCATGACATGTACATTTTCCATTATTTCTACTAGGATGAAGTGAGTTTCTATGTATTAATTATACATGAATCAAACATAATAATTATATATTAGTTCTATATGAATCAAATATTATAAACAAAAAATTACCCATTTGTAAAGAGTGCATATTTGAATCAATGAAAACAATAAAATAACTTATGAAAAGAAAAACCACATAAGCTTGCAACTAGAACAATTGGTATCTTTTGAATCCCATTTCCCGTAGTCCTCACTAGCTCCGAGTGAGATGACTGGATGTGTTGCATCACAGTCTATTGGTGAAACAACTACTCAAACGATAAAAAGATGAGTATGGTAGACATTGCAGAAAAGATGAACCTTGAGTTTGATGATGATTTGACATGCATTTTTAATGACGATAATGCAGAAAAATGTATTCCTCGTATATGTATTATGAATGAAGAGGGTCCTAAAGGGGAATCACAGGACCAAAATTCCGAAGATGATGTATTTTTGAAGAAAATTGAAAGTAACATGTTACAAAATTGGCTCTCATGGGAATTCCTGCTATTAATAAAGTTTTTACCAAGTCTGGAAAAATCAACAAGTTTGATGAGAATCATGGATTTAAGCCTGGGACAAAATGGATGCTAGATACAGAAGGTGTCAATATGTTAGCTATGATGTGTCATGGATATGTGGATTCTACTAGAACAACAAGTAATCACTTGATTGAGGTTATTGAAGTGCTTGGAATTGAGAACCATATTTCAAAGAGAACTTGTTGCACAAATAATGATGGGTCCCACTTAGATATGAAGAGATAAGGTGTACATCCATACAAACAACTGAGAGACTGTATATTCATGTTCCTGAGATGTTCTTCATGTTCCTCTTCTATCTTGGAATAAATCATCATGTCATCCAAAAATACTATAATGAGTATATCCAAAAATTATTTGAAAACACAGTTCATCAAACACATGAATGTAGCTAGAACATTCGTCAATCCAAAAGGTGCTATTGTATATTCATAGTTCCCATACATATTCCTGAATTTATTCTTACTGATATATTCATCCTTGATGTGTACATGATAGTAACTTGAACTGAAGTCGATCTTTGAGAAAAATCTAGCTCCACACAACTAAATGAACAAATCATTGATCCTCAACAATGGATACCTATTCTTAGTAGTAGCCTTGTTTAGTTGTATGTAATCCAAGCACAACCCCATTTTTCCATCTTTCTTTTGTACAAATAGAGTAGGTGCTCCCTATGGTGAAACACTAGGGCATATATAACCCTTCTTTAACAACTCTTCCAATTGCAATTTCAATTTTTTCAGCTGTGGGGTACTCATTCTATGAGGATCTCTAGAAACTAGCATTTTTCTTGGTGCCATGTCGATTGTAAAATCAATGTCTAATTTAGGAGGTAGCCTAGGAACATTTGGGAACACACCTTGAATTTTTTGCAACACAGGAATTTCTTCAATGTGAGGCTCCATATCAGTGGATAATTCTTCCACATGGATCAAATACAATTGGTATCCATTCCCGAGACATTTATTCATTTGTATGGTTGAGATTTGTCTTACTAAAATTGGCCTTGGAATTCCTTTAACCTAAATAATTTTACCATCCTCATCCAGGCACATCATACTTTTATTATGACAGTAAAGAATAGCATGATGCAATTCTATCCAATCCATTCCAATAAACACGTCATATGAACCGAGAGTATTGATATCTAATTCATATTTGATATGACACCCATTCATTTCCAAACAACAATTTTTAACCAAGGTAATTTCCTGTTTCATCAAGGTAACCAAATCTCTACAATTTACCCATATGGCCAATATCTCTCCCAACCTTGTATCATTAAAAATATTCAATTTCAAAACCTAAAAATATATGGAAAATACATTTAAAGCCTAGTTTTGGTACCTATTAGTGCCAGTAGCCCTATTAGAGCTCTTTTTAATCACAGTGACTTTATCCATTGTCTAAGAAGCCCTTGTCAGGGCTTAAACAAACTTTTGGTTTCAAGGTAGCCCTATTTAGGGATTAGAAGAACAGACTCTTCTTTGGTGTCACAACAGAGTCTCAACAACCCTTTAAGATTCACTACATACCTCTTTAGGGCTATGTCATACCCCGACAACCCTAATAAGAGTCTTGGCATCCCTATTTAGGGATTTATAAGAACTCAACAGCTTGCTAGGGATCTCAACGACTATTCTTTGGTGACTCGGTGGCCTATTTAGGGCTTAGTAAAAATTTGGTATCCTTTCAAATAGAAAACATCAGACTTTTAGGGTTTGATCGCATGTTGCTGAGGTCCTCAACACTAGAATCACACATGTATTGACTGCATGTACTATCCAATGGGGTCACTGATAGAAACACCATGGGTCATCTAAAATACTAATGTATATATGGGAAAGTAACATTTAGGTTCCAAGTGATTGTTGAGGCAATGCATCTCTCATTGGCCTTTCGTGGCTGGGTAAGATATAGAAGTTACTTCTATGGATAGCCGGGTGAATGGAATCACCAATTTCCCTAGTACCTTCATCTAGACCATGAATGTAATCTTCTTCGTACATGTTAGATGATGTTTATAGTATTGGACCAAAGGTTTATTGTATTGGATGAATACTACTTACCTACATGACTATTTTTCATCAACCCAAGGCCTTATTTCTCTTAAGATTATTCACAATAAACAAACTAGAGAATCAGTGGGTTATGGTTTCCTAGATTTTGTAAGCATGCAACAGCCCAGATGGATTTGCAAAATTACAATGGTGTACAGATGCTAAACGCTAAAAAAATTTAGAGTCTAAATGTTGAGCACCGGTTGTCATTCATGAAAAACCATAAATGACAAAGGAAGTCAAAGATTGATTATATGGACAAAGGAATGTTATTAGGAATATAGCACCTTCTGTGGACATAAGTTTCTCCTCTGGTATGAATGGTTCAGATCCAGACCAAATGAGTAACAACTAGGTTGAAGACATTCCCTGAAAGTTATAGATGCCTGGAATAAAACCTCTAATGAAGGACCTGTAGACCTGTAAAAACACATCAAACATACAACAACATCAAAGATACTAGAAAACTATCCATAAATCCATATTAGTGACTGAGGAATCCAATAATATATATATGAGATTAACACAACAGATATATGGTAAGGAAATCAACTTTGCATTAATAGATGAATGAAAGAGCTCACAACCATTTTTCCTTAGTTTCGATGTACTCCTTCAGAGGACTAGCATCTCATCTCTGATATCTCCAAATTGCTCCTCTATGTTCTCTAATGGATTAGGCTAGGATGTTAATTCAGCAGCATAACTTTACTTCTTTCTTCTCCCGCCTGAACCATGGAGTATGAGTTTGTATTTATAGGGATCAAAGGGATAGGAATGGTTGAGAAATTGGTGGATGAGGTGGCCATGAGATCCTCAAAAGTGGTATCTCGAGCTTAACTGACCCAGGTGAGTAGGGATAAGGCTAGACACGAGGCTTTTGTTCTAAAAGCTCCATGAAACCTCCTTTTTTCATTTTTTACCAAGGGCACCGCTTATACTCCCTTATGACAGAGCAGTGATGGGTGAGAACTGCGCCAAAGACAAAGGTTAAAGGTGGTGGAACCGCCTAGCTTCCACACAACTTGGGCAGTGCTACATAAGGTATCGCTTCTCTGCTTAAGAGGAAGAGTGGTGCTGAAGTTTTGTATGTTAGAATAAATATCTAGAGCATTATTTTCACTTCAAGTTTGGGAATAAGGGAAAATAAAGGTGTTAGGGATCTTATCACATGCTGGTGATAGGATTTGGGCATAACAGAATGCCCCCCAAAGCATGAGGCTAGAGGGATACGATAGGCAAGATATTTGATAGAGAAAGTTATCACTTTCAAGGTAAGATCCAGCATGATCGAAGAATGTCATCGAGTAGTCATCTGCAATACATCAATACTTTGACTCATGAATAAATGTAACCTCATCATGGCTGCCGACCAATACAAGGCAGATCCATGAGAGGAATAAACAACCATGGCTACTAGAATACAACATAGATCCATGTGATAGAGACTCAAACTTGGACATAGCTACCAGTTATACAACGTAGATCTATGTCATACAGACACAAATTTGAGCATAGCCATGGCCATACAAATGTGGATCCATGCTGGTACTTCATACAATATACTTCATCACAACCTGGGGAGAAAGCTATGAGTGCTTCAATGAATACCCAAAGTCTTTGTCTCGTCTTCCACAAAGTACGATTCTAACCATGTAATTATAATGTTATGAAGTCGAACATGGTAGAAACCACTTGATTACTGGCCAATGATGCGAACCATTAACAAGTGCGAGGGAGATCAACATTGATGTCAATGATTCCCAAGGTACCCTAGTACAATCTACTGATTGTGAATAGATGTTTTGATGATAAACACCCAACGGAATATTTTGATAAAAGGTCAATGATGTGAACCTTTGTCGAGAGTGAGAGAAGCTGTCATTGAGGCATACATATCTCAAGGTACTAAATTTGTTTCTAAGACTATTTCCTGGATAATGAGATGATGTCGACAGGAATAGTCTCGTTGAAGGAGGGCCATGATGAATCCCACATTGACGAAACGAAACTCAGAACAAAGTTCTGGAATGTTGTAGACTCAATGTAACCATAGGACTGACTCAAAAGTACTGACACAAAGGTTGTGTTAACTGCAGAGGTAAACTTATTTCTTCCTTTGAACATCGGGCAGCACGACAGAAGACTTGGTAGCATGACTAGATTAGATAGACACACAATACGATAGTGGACAATGCATTCTTTTGAAAGACTCAAAGGAGTGACATGGCTCACGAAAGTGGATGGACTTGTAAGCTAGATGAATACCCAATTAACTGAATGATATGCAGACAAGTGCCATGTTCAAAGGTGACAAACAACTACCATTCAATTTGCAAAATGATTCCCTTCACTTAATTCCCCTATCATGATTGATGAGTGCCTCTTTTCTTTTTGACGAGTTCAAAGAGGGTAACAAAAACTCATTTTAGCTCATCCTTTGGACGAGTCTGAACTCCTATGTTTTACAAACCTGAGAAAGGAGGGGTTCGTTCCCGAAAAATGATCTCTCGGTGTTTAGTTTAACGAGTCTAATGAAGGAAAATTCAATATCATTCATATTTAGAGAGTACGAACGAAGACGAAAGAAAACTCCAAAGGGTCCTTTTTTGTATGATTTAGTCTCTAGGGACCGAAAAAGTATAAAATAATACCCGAGAGAACTCTTCCAGTCATGATTGGATGGAGTGTTCCTTTTTCGTAAATAGTCTATCTGAACTGAAAAAGAGATAACCTATCGTTAGAGAGACGACTCTTCAAATATTTTTATGAGTATGAATAATACAAGTACTCGACAATCTTTTCATATTTACGGAGTCCAAAAAGAGCTTAAAGGAGACTCCATTAGGTCTCTTTTTACGATGAGAAGTTTTACGAGCCTAAAAAGAATCGAAAAAAGACTCAAAACTTTGATACTGAGTTCTAAGAGCATGACCAAAGTGTTGAAACAAATGTTCAGGGAATTTTTCCATTTTATGGAAGTACGAAAATGTAAAAAACAAACTCTCCATAGATTTTATTATTTCTGTTTCTACCCCTGCAAGACTCAAAAAATGATATCAATCTCTCGAAAAATGAATTTAATGAACTATACAGATGGATTTTATAATAATAATGATTTTAAAATATCAACATGGCATTAAAAATCCCTAAAAATAGATATAAAAGTCATTTTAAATAGTAAAAATCAAACCATTTTACTATTTATCACTTGGTGAGAACATTTTGGAGCAAATTTGTGCCAGATCTCCAATTAGTGATTCCGAGAGATTCTACCGTCTGATTCAAGCGTCGTGAGAGCTAGGTAAATGACAAAACCTTAGGCTTTCTTCTTAAAGTATCCATTTTTTATTTTGTGGGGGTTTTGGGTTGTTTTAGGCAAGCCCTAAATCTCAAATGTGGGCACCGCTCTTGCCCCTTACGGGACAGGTGGTGCACCATGAGAACCGCACATCCTACACTGTACTCAGGCGGTGCCACCGCTCTGTGCAAATGGAGCTCATGCTATGCCGGTTGTGAGTGGGGAAAAAATGGATAAGTAAAAGAACAAGTTTTTAATTTATTTTAATGATTGATTGTGTTTCTACTTAGTCCATTAATTGTTTTTGGCAGGTTTCCAGCGATAAAAAATGGTTATAAGGAAAGAACAACAAGATGATTAGGATGATTCTTTTGCCGAGAGAAATGTGGGGTGTATAGCCGCATTGAGGAATTGTGGCCTATTTAAATTCTTCTACACACCTAGAATGGTATCTCATGAGCGATTTGCTGGAGTATATCCTCCATATGTGGAACCTGGAGCAACAATACTTTGAGGTAGGAGCCCATGTGTTGACTATTGAGGTAGAGGATATCTACTTCTTGACTGGATTATCTAGATGGGGTGCTCCAATTTCACTAACTGGTTCTCATGGAGGGGATGTGACCACCAAGGAGTTGATCGACCGTTACTGCATTCTTGGTACTAGAACTTCGGGGATGAAAATTCCCATTAAGGCAGTGAGGGATGATCCTCTCTGTACTCTTTTTTTCACCATGCATAGGTTGAATGGGACCCAAGGTCCTCATTAGGATTCCAGGGAACACATTCTATATGCTATAGAGGCTATGGCACCTATTGTATTTAACTGGGAAGAGGCATTACTACCAATCTTCAAGGACCAGCTGACCAAGTGTCGGCAGGGAGAGTTAAAATAGTTTGGATATGGTTCCATCTTATCCTATTTCTTCTTTGAGTGGGTCCCTCATATGAGGCCCCAAGTGGTATTTATTGAGTTGAGGGAAAGAGACCCTCATATGTTGTGGTGGGTCAGGATCATGTCCCACACAGGAGCAGGTAGAGAGAAAGTGAAGTTTGGGGCTCCATTTTTTCATTGGCTGAAGGATCAGATCCTCATGATCAAGGATTATGCATATGCAAGTACCGATTTCAGGGGTGACGCTGACCTACCACTTCCACCTGGCGGACAGTGGGGAGACATGGGTAAGAAACAAAACCTTAAGATGGCAACTTGTCTTTTTGTCTTTTTAATGTTTTTTATTTTTTGTGTATAGTAACAAGACCAAAATATTTTCATGCATATGTTGGATTTACACAACCTTGGGGATCTTCCCCACTGGATAGATGAGCAGGAGCTTGGTTTGTTCAATGAGGCGATGACCCGATGGGAGAGCTAGGGGAGAACCTGGAGAGGTTGACTCTAAATATACCTGATGCATCCATCGACGATCTCTGGATGCAATATTAGAGGCACACAGTAGGAGTGTTAGGCCGTTTGCTATGTAGAGTAGTGTAGGTTGTCATATGCTACCATGAGCACCACTAGATAGTTCTACATGATGTAGTACTGAAAGCTGATATAGCTTCAGGATTTTGTATGATTTTGTGCTTCCTAAAAGCCAGAGTGCTTCATATGAGGTCTCATGACCTATTTTTGTAACACACTTTGTATATATATATATATATATACAGACTTTTACATCTGATGTTTATATGATTCAAATGGGAAATGTATTTACATGAGTTTTATGTGTTTTTACTGTTTATTAACAATATAATGAACCATGTTTGATTTTCATGTTATGAATGGGAAATATACTAGTCTAGGATATAATTTTCCAATGAATCAGCAACTACATTGTTTTCCCTAGGGATATGCCTATAAGTAACAACCTCAAATGACCTTTCCAATAGACATACCCTCCGATAGAGATGGAGCAGTATAGGATTTCTGATGGTATTGACCTGGTTCAAATGACAAACCACTAACTATGAGTCCATAAAAACTACCAAATCACGAATGTCCCGGGATGCAACCTCAGTCAGAATACCTATGACTGCTTCATACTCGACGATATTGTTGGTAGCAGGACCAATACAAACAGCTCCCGAACTGACTAAATCATGTGCAGGGGAATACAGAACCCAAGCAGCTAAAGCAAGGTTCGGGGTATGGCGGCAAGCACCATCAACAAGGCCCTAAAAATCCATCTGATTTACATAACCAAAACATGGTATAAACAGTTTGGACACTAAAATCAAAACCATATTGAAAATACTAAAAAACACTAAAATTCAAACAATGTACATATATACAAGGTACCATAAATGAATAATCTAGGCAAAGTACCTCTTTAGGTACAACCCATTGTGATGTTTCCCGGAGGGGACTCCGTCATAATCCATGAGCTCATAGGCCGCTTTCTCTAAAACCTTGGAAACGATAAAAGGACCATACCACATTGATTCAAACTTCCCTTTTCCTATCTTATCATGTCTCTGATCATAAGTTGGGACTAGGTCACCTTCATTAAACACACGAGGCTCGACAGATTTATCGTACTATGCCTTGACGCATTTCTTATGTGCCTCATTGACTAAGGCATCATCTCGTCTAGTTTCGTCAAGATTGGTCAAGTATAAAAACCTCTCTTCCTCGATAGAAGTATTAAGGAGCAGTTCAATGGCAAGTTTCAAAGACAGAATCTGGCATTGAATAGGTAAGACAACTTATAGTCCGTATACTAAGACAACTTATAGTCCGTATACTAACTGAAAGGGTGTAAAACCAGTTGTTGTTTTCACTGAAGTTCTATAAGCCCAAAGAGCGTAGAAGAGAGTATGGTGCCAGTTGGATTTGTGATCTCCAACCATCCGATGCAGCATAGTTTTTAAAACTTTGTTAATGGCCTCAAATTGACCATTATCTTGCGTATAATAGGGAGTTGAGTTTTCATGGTGAAAACCCAGCTTAGCACTTAACTCTGCCATCATCTGATTCCAGAAATGTGATCTGTGATCAGTGACAATAAACTGAGGAACTCCAAACCTAGCTATTACATTGTTAAAAGGGAAGAGGGCAGAAGTCTTACCATCCTCTGCATATGTAGGCATAGCCTCAGCCCACATAGTGAAATAATCCACAGCTACAATGATGTAACCATGCCCCCCGATTGAGGTAGGATTACAACACATGAAATATATCCCCCATTTGGTGAAAGGGCCAATGGCAACGACGGGGTGTAACAGAGCAGGGTGGGTGCACTTTTTCGGATAAAAGTGTTGACAGGGTGGGAATTTCTTAACAGCCTCATGACAATCGTTAAAGATAGAAGGCCATAAATAGCCAGCGCGAAGGATTTTCTGAGCTGTAGCCATCCCAAAAAGATGATCGCCACATGCTCTAGAGTGGTAGTCATTAAGAACTTGTTCAACCTCTTCATGGGTGAGACATTGTTGGAGAATGGTATCTATACCACTCCTATACACTGCATCATTCAGGATAATATAGTACTTCATGTGGTGACAAATGCAGCGACGATCATCACGAGAGATGTTAGGATGAAAATGTTGTGTCTGGAGATAAATGATTAAATCTCCATACCACGGATCATTTGTGCTTATGAGGAACAGAAATTCAGCTGGGAATGAATCACTGGGCTCAGAATATGCAAGAATCTGTTAAAGCACAAGGAAGGTCACACATCATCTTTTCAAAGACTAATGATTTATTTGAAGTAGCTTTGGCAAACTCAAGGTCAAACTCCTGTAGGATGACAATCCATCGAGAGTATTTCCGCCCTAGCACCTGACGAGTTAGGATGTAGTACATAGGGTTTTGTTTTGTGAGTACGGTAGTGGTGCAAAGCAGGATGTAGTGATGGAACTTTTGGACAGCAATGACTATAGCCAATGCTAGCTTCTCCACACGCGAGTATCGAGTTTTAGAATCGAGAATATTCTTACTGGTGTAATAAATCATGTGTTCTAGGCCATTTTGGTCCTCCTGGGCTAAAACCATTCCGATAGTAGTAGTAGAGGCATCAACACACAACAGAAATACTTCAAGTAATCCACAGGGTGTATCACGGGTGAATGAGTGAAGGCGTGCTTAATATTATCGAAGGCTCGTTGGGCTTGGTCATCCCAGAAGAATGGAGTAACCTTCTTAAGGAGACACATATAACCATGTGTTTTCTCAGCAAAGTTACAAAAAAAGCGACGAAGAAAGTTTTCCTTCCCTTGCAAACTTTGGAGTTCAAGCAGGTTGGTTATGGAAGGTAGAGCAACTATTGCAACAATATTTAATGGATCAATCCGAATACCATCCTTGGAAACCACGAAGCCTAAGAGACATCTTGTCTCAATGCAAAAAACACATTTGTGTGGGTTCAACCATATTTTTTAATGGCGACATCTTAGAAAAATGTATCTAAGATGTTGAGGATGGTCTTCCTGTTGTTGTGAATGTGTAGGGAGATCATCGAGGTACGGCTCCATGATGTTCTTAATGTCATGAAACGCATAGGACATAGCGCACTAGAATGTGGCCCCAGCATTCTTAAGACCAAAGGGAAACTTCCTATAGGAAAAGGTTCCCCACATGCATATAAATGTCGTCTTATGCTGATCAGTGGGAAATATCTCAATCTAATTGTAGCCGAAAAATCCATCCATAAATGAAAATATTACGCTCCCAGCACAGTTATCGATAATCTGATCGATGTGTGGAGTCGAAAAGTTGTCCTTAGGACAAGATTTATTCAAGTCTCATAAATAGATGCAGACTCGAATAGTTCCCTGTTTTTTGTTCACAAGAACGATATTCGATACCCATTCCGTCAAGGGTACAGGATATATGAATCCTGACTTCAGAAGTTTCTCAACTTCGGCTTTGATAGCCGGTGCTATATTGAAGTTAGGAATATAGCACCTTCTATGGACAGAAGTTGTTCCTCTCGTATGAATGGTTCAGATCCAAAACAAATGAGTAACAACTAGGTTGAAGACTTTCCATGAAAGTTATATATGCCTGGAATAAAACCTCTGATGAAGGACCTGTAGACCTGCAAAAACACATCAAACATTTAAGAACATCAAAGATACCAGAAAACTATCCATAAATCCATATTAGTGACAAACGAATCCAATAATACATATGTGAGATTAACACAACATATATATGGGAAGGAAATCAACTTTGCATTAATAGATGAATGAGAGATATTACAACCGTTTTGCCTTAGTGTCGATGCACTCCTTCAAAAGACTAGCATATCATCCCCGATAGCTCCAACTTGCTCCTCTATGCTCTCTAATGGATTAGGCCAGGATGTTAATTCAGCAGCATAACTTTACTTCTTTCTTCTCCCCCCTCAACCATGGAGTATGAGCTTGTATTTATAGGGCTCAAAGGGATAGGAATGGTTGAGAAATTTGTGGGTGAGGTGGCCATGAGATCCTCAAAAGAGGGATCTCGAGCTTAACTGACCCAGGTGAGTAGGGATAAGGCTAGACATGTGGCTTTTGTTCTAGAAGCTTCATGAAACCTCCTTTTTTTTAGTTTTTCCAAGGGCACCTCTTATACTCCCTTATGACAGAGAGGTGATGGGTGAGAACAATGCCAAAGACAAAGGTTAAAGGCGGTGGCACTAACTAGTTTCCATACAACTTGGGTGGTGCTGCATAAGGTACCTCTTATCTGCTTAAGAGGAAGAGCGGTGCTGATGTTTTGTATGTTAGAATCAATATCTAGAGCACTTTTTTCACTTCAAGTTTGGGATTAAGGGAAAACAGAGGTGTTAGGGATCTTATCACATGCTGGTGACATGATTTGGGTGTAACAAGGAGGATGATGACATGGCAAGAATGACATTGGATGTGGGTATTGGAGCCATTGGAACACCTAACGATCCAAATGACCCATTCTATGGTCATTTGTGCCTTCATGATAAATGAAGTCCACATACTTGGTAATAAAGGTAATTAGATGATGTGGATGGATTGAAAATACCATGCACTTGAAAAATAAGCCTTTTGACGTGCACATTAGATGATTTAATAGGCTTGAAGAAATGAAGATGATGTGGGCGTTTGGGGTCTTGGAACCTTTGGGGATGACCCTAGAGCAAAAGAAGATGAAGGAACTCACACCATATGTAGGAGAACAATCCCTAAAGGAATATAAAACAAGCCTTAAATAACATCAAGTTTCACCATTATATTGATAATTCAAAGACAAAATAAAACATTAAACTACACTCTCACCTTATTGAAGTCGGCTCAAATTTAAATAAAAATTAAAAACCTTTATGACAGGTCAACTCAGAAATTAATGGAAACCAATATAAATACCCAGTGCACTTCATTTAAAATAAAATAAAAATTGAGTTCTCTGAAATAGCGAACTGTCTGAGGAAGTTTGTGGAGGATAGATGGAGCTCTGATTGCGTTGGTTTGAAGAAAATTTCGAGGGTTGTAGAAGCAACAAAACGGAGGCAATTTCGTGATGAAGATGCTATGAAGGTTCACCATCATCCCTAAAAGTACGTCAATTACACATCCAACCAAAAGCACATAATTAAAGAGATTGTAATTTTTCGTTGGATGTTGTCTTTTGCTACCATGGTTAAAATAAGAAAAAATCATAGCCTTGGTCAATGACCAGAGAATGTTTCTTGGTTTGAATTGATGGTACTGGTTTATTTTTATGTCAATGATACTTTTAGAGTCCATGGTTCAATATTATTATATCATCACACTAAATTCAAAGCATTATTCCATAGATGTTTCCTTCTTGGATGCGTTAGCTATTTAGAGGAGGCACATTACTAATACAAGGGATGGCAGCAGATCATGATGCATCTGTGTGTAGGCCTTGTTTTGTACCAGCAGAGTCCATGACAGCATTAACATGGAAGGTCATGTTGCAGAATGACCTTTTACTTTACAACCCTAAAAATGTTGGATATGTGTTACACTACTACTGTAAACTGGGATGATGATTAAAAATCTAAGTAATGATGAGAGGAAGGGGAGTAAAAAAATCACAGTATAAATCTTGCAAGAGATAGATTGCATCCTCAATCAAGAGAAATATGTGGCATTGGAAACAATGGTTGGGAGATGAAGGATGCATGGTATGTGGTTAAGACAAATTCTGTGTTGCCAGAAGTCGAGAAGGAGCTGATTGAAAACATGCTTTGTAGTCATAGTGAGAAGCTGACCATTTCTTTTGGCCTTATTAGTGCAAGACATGGAATTCGGCTCTATGTAGGAGTAAGCTACTCTTGTAGCAAATGGACCCTCTTTCCAGCCACAAATTTGTTGATAATCTGGCAGAAATTTCATGCATGGGCATAGCTATACCATGTTCTATGATCCATGCATATGGGGGAACAATGCTTATACATATGGGTGTTTCCCAATTCTAAATTTATCCAGATCATTAAGGTTTCAATCAGAAGTTTGCTTTCATATCCAACATTATGAAGTGAGAAATTTGCAAGAGATGAAAACCATTTCTATCATTTTAAGGATGTGTTCTTGCAGAGATTAGTATTGTTGCTAGTTAGAAAACGCGCAAACCATAACCTTATTTAATGTGAAAAATACCAACATGATCATGGTTCTTCCTTGATTTAATAGTTTTGGTCTAGTCTTCGTTTATGTGTTCTAGATAATGACTTATTTAGAGAAGAAAGAGCTTTAATATGGTCTTTGAAGAGAGTGTGCATCATGTTTTTGAGTTGAACTATCAAGTCAATAGATTTTTGAGTTTAACTATACCAATAAATTGACAGCTTTATTCTTAATGTGGACTTCATATGTTTTAAAATTGATTTGAGAAAAGGAGGTTATGTGATTAATGTGTGCAATCCATGCGAGCTCCTTTCTTTGGTACAAAGCTTTAAAGAAGGATTCTCTAGCTATAACTAGAAATTCCTAACATTCAGTTATGGCATCCTCTTTTCTCTTTGGTTGTAGATAGCTTCTCAGTTCATCCAATTGCTAAATGATGAAGGGTGCAGCCACACACAAAGAGAAACACATCCTCTTTTCGTCAAGTTTGAAACCTATTAATTTATTCGATTTCATAATACAGTCCTTAGTACCTGATTGAGATTTCAAAATACTTTCATAATACCTAACTAACAACAAATTAATTGCACTTGCATTATTTTGAACCGTAATCATAACCTAAGTTTCATGCCATAGTGACTTCTCGCGTTATCGGTGAAGACAAATAATTTCAATGGTCTAGAATGACCGAAGGAAAGCATCATCAAGTTGTAAATTTAACCTCCATATGAAACTACATGAAAACTTGTTTCTTGTAAGGAAAGACCAGCTTTCATCAATGCCCCAAGGAAGAAGAATTTAGTTGATGATGGAAGCTCACACTTCTTAAATTTATAGACATTTCAATTAATGATTGAATCTAAAAGTTAATAAATTTATAGAACTTTTGGTGTTTGGAATACCGTTGAAAATCTAACCCCCATAATCTCTACATCTTCACACACCTCTTCTTCAAAAACCCTAAAAACAAACCAATGTTCCATACTAAGAAAATCATTAACCAATTCACCATGGGGTAATCATGTGATGAGTTCTCTCTTTGTGCAGGTTGTTATCTCACCCATTCATATGCGTTCATAGAGTAAAATTCACCCTAAACCAAATCTAACAGATTATTTTTTTGCAAAATTATTTTTCCATTCGCAACATTGAAACATTTAGAAATTTTATAGAGTAATATGGGGTTAAATGGAAGGTATTTACCTTTTTGGGGGCATTGTAACCTCTTGATGACCTCCACAACCTCTTCTATGTGGCCTCTCGACCTTCGTTACCTTCGAGACCTCAACAATCCTTACAAAATATCAGAAACCTCTAGGATCTGGAATTGTTAAGGTAATTGAAAATGCAGTCTCTTGCCGAATTTTGCAACCTCCGGGGTCTATGTAGCTTGGTGAGGTAAGTGAAAATGGATTCAGGCGGCAGGGGAGGTAAGTGAAAATGCATTTGCGTGGCTGGGAAGGTAAGTGAGTTTGAAATTTTAGGTTTGTTTGCTATGTTTTATATTTTTATATTTTTATTTAAATATTAAATATGCTTATTAATTTTTATTTTTTATGTAATGTTTTTTTTTTATATATTTAATGTTTAAAGTTTTTATATAT
>LPNX010991106.1:11272-28772 GCA_001517045.1 Pseudotsuga menziesii | reverse complement strand
GATGATGATGTTGATGATAATTAAGACGATGAAATTGATGGTTCTAATGATGATGATGATAATGGTGATGGTGATGAATATGAGGATGATGATGATGATGATTATGATGATGACAATGATGATGATGATGATGGTGATGATGATGACGACAATGAAGACGATGACATTGATGGTGCTAATGATGATGATGATTATGATGATGCTGATGATGATGGTGATGGTGATGACAATGAAGATGATGCCGACGATGATGTTGATGATGAAGATGATGATGACGATGATGTTGATGATGAAGATGATGATGTCGACGACGACGATGATGATGATGAATATGAGGATCATGATGTTGATGACGATGATGATGACAATGAATATGATGATGATGAAGATGGAGATGATTATGATGATGATGATGATGATGACGATGATGATGATGACGATGATGTCGACGATGATAATCATGATGAAGATGAGGATGATTTTGAATCGGCGATGACGACAATGATGAAGACGATGACGAATAGTTGTCGAATTTTAGATGAATAGTTGTTGAATTTTTTACGAATAGTTGTCGAATTTATGACTTGGGATTGTCGCATTTCAGACGAGAAGGTTGTCGAATTTCAGATGAACTATTGTCAAATTTCAGACACATAGGTTATCGAATTTCAAATGAACATGTTCGTCACAAAACTTACGAGCCGTAAAGTGAAAAATTCGATAACTCTGCAAGATGACAAATTTTTTTTGGAACGTATCGTAATTTTCATCATTGCAATTCGACACAATCGTAATTTACGTCAGATGTCATCGGATTCTGTCATCGGATTTTGGGCTCAAATCCTGTTGTGGAAGTAATCCATCATCCTATAACTCTAAAGCAGGCCCATAGCATATGCTTCCACATGTTGTACAAGGGTGTGGAATAACACATCGCTCTGAACCCTATGCGTCTCTAGTGCGATCTATAGCTCTAGTATGGTCTAGAGACCTAGTAAGTGGATCCTGAGTGTGCAATGGGCTAGCCTCAGAAGTGCCAACCCCTTGGCCTACATTGCCTTCGATAGTAGTCCCATGTTGAAGAAATGTATCTACCAAGTCGAATAAGGCCTTCTGTGTATCATTAATCATGGGAGCTGTAGGAGGATATACCTGAGGGGGTTTTGGTGTGTGTGGAGGGCATGGCACACAGTTAGGATCAATCCTAGCCCCTTCCCTATCTTGGGTCATCCCATGACCCACACCCTAGAACTCTAAAATATCAAAACAGTTCACATGATTTTCCAAGAAAAATTTTGCATACAACTTCCTCAAGAAATAGAATCGGATGTCTCTATTCCCATAAGGGTCTTCATCAAAGACCATGTACTAATGATTCATCCAATTAGATTTCACATTTGGTTACATGCACCAATCTATGGAAATGTGTGGTCCACTAGTGGGTGGAACCAATCTAGTGCTAGGGTCATGGAATAATGAAAACAATTGGTCTTTGGTTATCATTAGTTTTTTGACGTCTTTATAGCTCAACCCATTGGAATACTATTGTCTTTGGGATTCTCTATACGAGCTAATGTTGTATAGTGCTCCCTGGGCATTGGAAATTGTGTTTGTTATGGTATTTAATTCCTCGGTTAATGATTGTCTTAAATGG
This sequence comes from Pseudotsuga menziesii, assembly GCA_001517045.1. NCBI lineage: Eukaryota > Viridiplantae > Streptophyta > Pinopsida > Pinales > Pinaceae > Pseudotsuga > Pseudotsuga menziesii. The sequence goes on along the minus strand of LPNX010991106.1, from coordinate 27,118 downwards.
TCCTCCCCTCTAAATAGTGAGCTAAGGCACCTCAATGCACCCAAATGAGCCAGAATCTCAGAATTTATGTCTTGTTCCCCCTCCGTGATTGGGTTTGTGTCCGTATTTAGGTTTGGGTTTGTGTTTGGGTCTTGGTTATCAGTGGTTTCATTTTGCACATTTTCTTCAACATTTGTGTTCTCTGTTAAGATTAAAACAACAAATTCAAAATTGTTTTAATATTTGATTGTTTGATTTAATTCAACAATTTTTATTAAATTCGTTTTAAAAATAATAAAAACTATAAAATTAACAAACACAAATGAAAATTGAAAGCAATTTTGAAGGAAATGACCACTTACCTTCCATTGTATCCAACTTGTGAATCGACCCTTCCAAATTTGCCTCCAAATTTGTTCAAACTCAAATCGCCCTTCTTGTATTTCGCACTCCCGTTCCTCACAGCCTTGACTGTGAAATGAAAAATTGAGTTTGCGGCCCTCTGTTTTATTTTTTTGTTTCGTTATTACAAATCACACGCAAGTGCGATATATTGCACTTGCGAGTTGTAACTCTTACAAAACACAAGTGTGATATATCACACGTGCGATATAGGCTAACTAAGCTTAGCCTTAGTTTTGGGCTCAGGTTTTCCGAACCTATTCACAATAACGCATATGCGTTATAGATTTACATTTCATACTTGCATTTTCAATTTCTAAAGTGGCACAAAAAAGTGGAACCAACTTCTTCTGAGCACCCATAGGGTTTATGGAAAGCATCCAAGGGTTATCCCTTAGCCTATTAGAGGTACAGTTTATCTAGGAGTTTTCTCCTTATATATTTTAATAATAATAATAATAATAATAATTCTATTATTTCTCGTAGGTTATTAGACATAATCTAGTTTTAAATATATGTTGGGCAATTGACAATAAATACCTAATTCCTTCTAAATCTATTATGAGACACCGCGTTAGGCTTCTATTTATTGGCATTTCAAATTATTGATTACTTCCATATTTAATTTTTGGTGGCTCGTAATCTCTTTAAAGTATGTTTATATGCAATTAATAATTTAAAGAAAGGCTCTATACAGAGTTTCAGTGTGGTATTATTAGTCCTAAAATTCTAAGTTTATTGTTCTTATTTACTACCTTTGTACATGGCGTAATACCTTTGTTTGATCAAATGGTTTTCAGTTTATTACAAATGCTCAACCGTCTATAGAAGTCTATGTGGAAATAAAAAAAAATTGTTATTTTAACTGTGTGATTGATGTGTTTACACACACACACATATTATTGTTGCACATCATGTTTATTTGCAATTAAGTTTTATTCGAATTATATCAATTCATTTAGTTTTATTGTGTGTAACTAACATGTGTGTGCACCTAGGGTTTATGGAAACATCCATGGTTAGCCCTTACCCTATCACAACTAGGGTTTATTTAGGAGTTTTCTCCTTATGTATTCTAATAATAATAATAATAATAGATGTAGGTTATCAATAATAATTACATGGTGTAATTCCTTTGCTTGATCAAAGGGTTTTTATATATCATTTTATGTTTTAACTTGATTATCGATGCTCAACCAACTGTATAAGTCTACGTGGAAACTACACAAGCTCAGATCAAAAGAAGATTTCCATAGCGTTGAAGAGGCTTCGCCTGCCCTGACACCCCAAGGATTGAAGAATCATGCTTGATCGACTGTATAAGTCAAACTACACATGCGCAGGTCAAAAGAGGATTTCCATAGCGTCTGAGAAGTTTCATCTTCTCTGACACCCCATCCAACTTGAACAAAACACAAACATAGTATGTAAAATGGGCATGATTCTTAGCCAATTGTATAAGTCTATGTGGAAACTACACAGGCTCATGTCAAAAGAGGGTTTCCATAGCGTATTGTCTGACAGGCTTCACCTACCCTAACGCCCCAAGGCTTGAAGAATCAGTGAAATGTTTTATTAACAAGATCCACAAATTGAAAAAAAATCCATCTGAATTAAACAAAACACAAACATAATATGTAAAATGGGCATAAATTCATTTATTTATTTATCGGTTCTTTTCTTCAGCCCAATTTTCTTAAACATAATGATTTCATTTGAAATATAACATTTGAACCATGCACGGGTTCTTGAAAAGGATAGTGTACCTGTGATTCGAAGGATGATCGTGAAATCTCTTCTCGCAGTGATAAAGACCAAATGGATGATAGAAAATGGTGATGGCAAAAGCTCTTCTCGTAGTGATGAAGACCAAAACTCTTACCGCAAGAATCAAGAGGAACCTGAAAGTAAAACCCATGATGGCATTATTAATTTTTGAAGGTTCATTGTTTGTTTTTAACTTTACTTTGTTCTTTCCTCCTTTTCCCAATCGTTGAAATAGAACATTTGAACCATCTAGGGGTTCAAACAATAGCGTACCTATGACTCGAAGGATGAACATGTAGGAATGATAGCAAAGGGCGATGTCAAAATCTCTTCTCCCAGTGATCAAGAAGAACTTGAAAGTAAAACCCATGATTAAATCGAAAGCACATTGCACTCAAATGGAGGAAAAGAAAACGTATTCAGCCTTCATCGCTATTACCTGATAATCTTCTCTCTTGGTCGTTGGATCATGGGTGGAAACATCATATTGCTGGCAATGCACTGTTGTATATTGAAGACTACATAGCAATTCGCTGACCTACACATTCCAACTACACATAACTACCAACATGTGTCATAAAAGCAGCACACAACGGATACTGCCACACCCATTCCAGTGTCACATAACCACAAGCAGTTGGAGCCATGCACCATTCCATGAACTCAAACTGCACAGAATGCAGGAAAAATGATGTAACAAAATTGCAGGAATTGTTGCCACGCAAAGCCCATGGGTCAGATTAAGTAAGCTAACACAGATCTAAAGACATAAATCATTAGTTAAGGATACAACGACTTTATTTAAGGATACGACGGTTACAAGAACCATCCTAAGTGTACAGTTGTCAGATTCTCATCAATTTTGTTAATCCGCTACCTCAAGTCCTATTCTCAAAATATGAGATATATACGCCTATCGACGTAATTAGTTCTTGAAAACTCAAGGCATATTTCCGGTGATTGGTTACCCCTCACCCCTTTTACCCACGAGTAATGCTTATATTATCTACATACACACAACTTTCTCTCAATTTTACAATATATCAAAGCTCTCTTCAACTTTTCATCAGGAGGCTTATGCTAGTTTATTTATTTTCCATTTTGATGGTTAAAAACACTCTTATCATTCAAGTATAAATAAAATAAATGAATTAAAAACACATTAACTCTCTTCAGCGGCGACTCCATTAAACTTTGGATGGAAAATTGAGAAAAAATAACACTGCCAGATCATTGAACAATGGGATATGATAATTTAAGCCATCGTTTACCAATACGGATGACGTAAGTTGGGATATCATAATTTAAGTTATCGTTTATTAATACGGATGACGTAATTTCCGCGTCTTGCCAGCTTTGGTGTATGCTGGTTGAGTCATCGCATTATCACAAAGGTATATGGTGGTTGATTAACGAGTAGGATAAAACTAACTAAAACGTCCCGCTTTTCCGGTCGTTCTTTCTTAAAAACGGTCAATTTTTTTGATTGAAAATTGGTATTTCGATCTTTCTGCAATTTTTCCAATTTAATTGGATTTTCGTAGATTAAATGGCTAGTTTTAAAACCACCCAAAATATTAAAATTGGGATTTAAACCCTCTAAATATTGATTTCGACCAAAATTGGTTTGCCGGATTCCGGCGGTTGGGGGCGTTTTGGTTAGTGCTTCTACTGCTCCGTTGATTAATTTCGGGATTCGAATGATTCCATTAAATTGGATGCATGTTTCGTGTTAACGGGAGATCCATGAATATGTCGGCAATTCCATGCGTTTTCAGTCTGGATTTCAGAAACTTTGCACTTTAAATGTTTCCTTGTGCGCTGCATTTTGCAATACAATTCAACTAAGAGTTCGATTTGAAATTTACACAAGAGACGCCGTGTTATAAACGTCAACTCATGTGGATAAGATCTCGAAGGGAATATATAATTAATATGCGGAATACAGATGGCTGAGGTTGACGGTGGTCATCTGCATAGAATATCAATTAGAGCAAGTTGCACGAATAAACAGAGCCACGTCACTTAAAGACGAAAGACATGCAAGATGCATGACCAGACAGAGCCACATATAACGCTGAAAGCCAAGTCAAGAAAAGGCATTGGGAATCGATTCATGTATTATTGATCAGGCTGGTTTGGAAGGTAGTCTAGGTTATATATGTGTGAGAGACAGCAGTCTATTTATCCAGTGTTCTTGAAAGGAAAGGACTGTATTCTGCAATGGCTTTTATATTTAGGTTTATGGCTTTGCTTTTCTTGGTAATATGTCTAATGTTTGACCAAATTGAAAGCGATGAACAGCCTCAGCGCCACATTTCTTTGAAATCTGCCTGCGACGTGACATTGGATCCTAAATTCTGTGTTTCGACGATGTCGACCATGTTTCCGTCTGGATCATTGCAGGCAGATCCCATAGATCTCGGCAGGACAGCTCTCAGACTAAGCATCATCGAAGCACAAAAGGTCTTCCAAATAATTTCTACTCTCGGACCGTGGTTATTCACGGGAATGCAACTCGATGCCCTTGAAGATTGCACGCAGCTGTTCGATCTAACGTTGGACGAACTGAGCAAGTCTTTGTCGAATGTTACTGCTAATTCTTTGAAATGGAGGCAGGCAGTAGACATTCAGACTTGGCTAAGTGCAGCTCTTACTAATCAGGCTACCTGCCTCCAAAGTCTCCAGGAGGCTAGCGGAAGCCTGCAAAACATATTGACGAACAATGTCGTTCATATGTCACAGGTTGTGAGTAATTCTTTGGCTCTTGTCAGCCATATTTCTGTTGTTGGCAAAGTTCCGAATAGACCTCCTGTGCACAACCGACGCCTGCTCTCCGATCCGATGAGATATGAGCGTCACGATCAAGATGATGATAAATTTCAGTCACATTATGGATTTGTCGATGATGGCTTCCCTTCATGGTTGTCTGCTTCAGACCGAAGGAGACTTCTTCAAACCTCCGATCAAGAAGATGACGGTACTTTAGCCGACAATGTCGTGACGGTGGCTCAGGACGGTAGTGGTAATTATACCACAATTACTGATGCGTTGAATGCTGCTCCAAACAATAGTTTAGATAGATACATGATATATGTTACAGAGGGAATCTACCAGGAATACGTTGAGGTGCCTAAATACAAAAAAAATATTATGTTGGTGGGAGATGGCATGAACGCCACTGTCATTACTGGCAATAGAAGCGTTGTCGACGGATGGACTACTTACCGCTCTGCAACAGTCGGTAAGCTTTCTAGACATCTAGTTTCTTTCTGCGATTATCTAGGTCTCGTTGTATGAATTTGAAATTTGCATTGGGATTGGGGATGTGATGAAATTATTGTTTCAACCCATTACAACTTCGCTCGTTTTGTTGGTTGCTGTACAGCTCAGTTTAAATTTTTCAATGCATAGATATTTTGTTTCTGGTGATAACTATACTTGAAATAATTGTTATTACAGCTGTAGTTGGGCAAGGGTTTCTTGCTCAGGACATAGCCTTTGAAAACACGGCAGGCCCAGAAAAGCATCAAGCTGTCGCCCTCCGAGTTGGGGCGGATCTATCAGCATTCTACCGTTGTAGCTTCAAAGGCTACCAAGACACTCTCTACGCACACTCCCTTCGACAATTCTTCAGGGAATGCGACATTTACGGCACAGTTGATTTTATCTTCGGCAACGCGGCAGCTGTGTTTCAAAATTGCAATCTGCTGGCTAGGAAACCGATGGATAATCAAAATAACTGTTTTACTGCTCAAGGAAGAAATGATCCAAATCAAAACACTGGAATCTCTATACAAAACTGCACCGTCTCTGCTGCGCCAGATCTTGCTCCGGTGAAGAGCTCTTTTCAGACATTCCTAGGGAGGCCATGGAGAAATTACTCTCGCACAGTTTATATCGACTCATACATAGATGATGTGGTCGATCCTGCCGGTTGGACAGAATGGTCGGGGGATTTTGCTTTGACCACGCTGTATTATGGCGAATATATGAATTCGGGACCTGGGGCAGGAACTGCAGAGCGAGTTCAGTGGCCTGGCTATCACGCCATGGACATTGCTGACGCTCAGAATTACACAGTTGTTAATTTCATATCGGGTGATGCCTGGATACAAGCGGTACCCTTCGATGCAGGCTTAGATTAAGACAAAAGTAACATATGTTGTTGTAATCATCACCCAAAATGGTATATAATATCACAGGCGGATGTGGACACAATAGTCAGTTTTTGCCTGCCTTTCGGTGACAGTGTCACGGGAAAATGCTTCGTGGTTTGGGCTCAGCATGGACGATGCTGCCTCCGTTATGTGCAATATTCCTCTACTAATTTCACGACTGACGAGATCAGCTTTTCGCTCCACGACATCAAAATGTATTTCGAACCGTCGCTGCTGTGCTCATAAATCGAAGAGTACTAAAACTTAATCACTTTATTAATAAGTTATTAGATTTAGAGTACTAAGATTTTAATCCTCGCGTTTAGCTTTGTAGGTTAGCATATCGAATGATATCCTCATTTTTTTCACGTTTCTCTAAAATATTTGTGTAAGGTACTAATGGAGGGCCGATCTTATCTTAATAATATCTATTAAGTTTTTAAAGCTAGTTATTAAATTTTAGCACTCGTCAACTAGCACCACTTATTAGTCACTCCACTAGTTGGTTTTTAAGGCTATACTTATCATACTACTTATGAAAGCAAAGACAATTTATCATATTACCACTCAATTGACTCCTCCTTTTGAAGTTTTCTATAGCTAAAATCTCTCCCATGGATACTATAATATTTACCAAGCATCTTTAATATACGAAGTCAACAAAACACTCATATATCAAAGCCAACATTCTCTACACTCTCACTCTCAAGGATAAGATGGCAATATCTCTAAAATGAAAATACATGATAATCAACATCATGATGTTTATCTTTTACCTAGTATTCATTGTTTCTTTGTTGGAAACCAAGTTTTTAGAGGAATTATTAACCCATCATTAAGATACAAGTTGAGAATAATTTCTCCAAACACTTGGTTTTCACAAAACAAATAATTAGCAAACACTTGGTTTTCACAAAACAAATAATTAGCATCATATATGATGCCATTTTGTAGAAGGGGAATAGCTATTTTTATGCTTACATCCCTATAAGAAAACCTCACTTAAGACCAACCACCATTAGAATACTTCCCCAATTTTATGTGCCATATAATATTCTAAAATGCGCCCCATTCCTTACAAATTTGAGCTACATAGCCACTCCAAAATTTATTCATCTTTCATGTCTCCTACTTGAACAAAGTGGCCAACCCTTATTGTCGTATTCAAACTAGCCTTCGAGGATTTGATGAAGGTTCCATTTGGTTGTATCTAGAGGCCATCCTCAACAAAAGGGAACATTTTCTCCCCTGTCACACCATCCAAGAGGCCTTGGTTTAATGAAAGGTTATTCATCATAAGGATACTAACATGGGAACCAACATAAATAATTCAGAAATTTCTAGGCTTGAGGACAATGTTGCTTTTAAGTGGGATGGCATCTTAGGGTCCTACCCAACCTCCCTAAATAAATAAGTTTTTATGCATTTAGGTCATAAAGTAGATATAGTGTGAAAACAATTTTTGTAAGATTTACTATCTAAGGTTCTACCTACTAGAAAGTTCCTTCACTAAGAAGGCGTACTAGAAGGTTCTACCTACTAGAGAGTTTCTTCACTAAAAACCATATATAGGTATAGAATAAAAAGGTAACACGATATCATATTTAAAGTATTTTGTAATTGGATCTTGAGGCTTCATTTAGAGGTTGCCACCTCAAAGAAGCTATTGAAAATTGCTTTCATCTACTAGAATGCATGTGGTGATCTTAACACCAAGTTATATTTGACTCATAGGCTAACATGATGTTAATTTGTATAATGTTTAAATGCATGATCTTTAACCCTAGAATTTAAATATGAATTTGACATGAGTTAGATATATTGTAGGTTAACAATGACATAATATTAAGCAATACATGTGACAAATGTTGACATGGTATGATTTGATATGTGTTAGTCCTACAATCAAGATGATGTGACTTAATGCATGATCTACTTCATCTATGTGATCCACTCATGTTATGAAGATTGTCATCGATATCAAATATGTCTTGCCAATTATCACAATTCATATAAGAGCACATAAGAATTGATATATTATTTAACGGAAAAAAATTAATGTAATACCATGTTTTACATCATAGGGAATCCCTGAGATGGTTTGGATTCCATATTTATTTATGCAACGAGGCATCTTAATTTTAAGTGTCATCATCCATAATCCAAAGCATGTGCGAATTTAAACAAGTGGCATCCTACATTAAGGAAAAATCATGCATCCTCTATTTATTTAATGCAACTTATGGGTCCTTTGGAAATCACTCATGCCCCAGATTCCTTAATTCTTATGCCATTTTTTGGGTATCATATTTTATGGCATCTTGTCGTATTTTCTCTAGCTATAATGGGATAATTCATTTGGGAATGTTTTGGGAAGGATCAAGTGGATGGGACTCAAGGAGTGGTGAGCTCTTAGGTATTCATTTTTCTCCTTTTTTACAGAGGTAAGGATATTCTAGTGACTATTGTTGTGTATAGTTTCTTGTTCAATAAAATATTGGCTTATGTGCATAATTTATCTTTCAGTACTTTCGTTTTCTTTTCTATAGACATTTAGATGTTATCTTGTTAATTCTTTTAGCAAATAAGGGTGAATACATTTGTGCTTCCGTTAATGTATTTATGCTTTTAGGAACAAATAATGTGTTGTTAATATTTGTTGTGTCCTGAGAGATAACTAGACGGTTTTCTTGGTCAAGAGGGGTGATTGTATCAGGGTCTTCGTCTCATAATTATTTTTCTCTATTATTCATGCATATCTTTGATGTATACGATATTATCTATTATCTAGGTTTGGGTGAATTATGATTGAAGTTCTTTGTTGAAAAGAGGTATTGTTTATGTGTTACTAGGATAGAAAATATTAGGCCTTTGTAGTCGATTATGCCAACATAGTATTCTTCTCATCCCTATGTGGCAAATCCTTTGGTAAATCCTTACACCAACACTGATAGTGATGTTGGTATTCAGAAAAAATTGAGAAATTTCGAAGCTAATATGGAAAGAATGAAATAGGTCTTCGAATATTATAGTTTGCAATTGGAAAATTTAAGAAATACTTAGGAAGCAATGGAGGACAAAATAAGTGATCATATCTCTAAATGTGAGAAATTTGTTAGAGATATTGATATTCATTTCAATATTATTCTTGGTTTCTCTCATGGATCTAAGTCATCTACAAGGAAACCATGGTTTCCATAGACTCTTTTAAATATTTTCGTAAATAGGAAAACACAGTCCCACAAAATGTTCAACCCATAATTAATCAACACCATTCTATGATCTACATTGGCTTAGAACAAGAGATTCTTTTAATGGAGGAAACCTAGAATTGTGGTCATCATATTTGAAAGTAGAGGCTTTGAATAAAAGTGATTAAGGAAAATGAAGCAATCGACTTTAGGAAACGAAATCCATGGTTAAGTAATAAATAAATATATATATTGAAGACGATGAATATTACAAATGACACTCGCCTTTATAGGATTGAGTGTGTAAAATGAAAGGTTACACCCTTTCGAAATAATAGTTAACTAATTTAATTAATATTTTATTTAATATTTGTTACATTGCCACTCGCTTTAAGGGATCTTTGTCCTCACAGTTGTGTTAGTGAAAGATGTAGTTTCCAGTTGTCGGAATCATTCGGATTCCCATGTTGCATCTTCTTCCAGGAAGTTTTTCCATTTTATAAGGTACTCTTTAATTACTCTCGTCCTTAATCTTCTTTCTCTGGTAGTAATGATATATTCTGGTTCAAAAATAATTCTTCCTTCATCATCTAACATGGGAAGTAGTGTCTGTGCCTGCTGGTGTTGACCTATCATCCTTTTTAGGCATGAAACATGGAAGACATCGTGGACACGACTTGATTTTGGTAGCTCCAATGCATATGCCACGTGGCTGATCTTCTTATTGATTTGATATGGGACATAAAATCATGGAGATAAATTTATTCTTTCCACCTTTTTTAGTGTTGAATTGTTTATAGGGTTGTAATCATACAAATACCCAATCTCCAACTTCAAATTTATGTTCTGTTTGATGTCGATCTGCTTGATGCTTCATTCTACTACTTTTGGTGTTTAGATTCTCTTTAAGTATTTGTACAACCTTTTGATTTTCTTCTAAATTCTCATTTACTGAGGCAACCCTTGCTTGCTTGGTAATGAGATCCTTCCATTTTGGGGGTGCATATCCATAGAGGGCTTGAAATGGTGTCATTTTTACTGATGTGTGATAAGTAGAATTATACCTGTTGATGTATATGTAACTTTGGAATGTATTCACTTGTATATTTCATGTATTGTACCCCGATGTTTATTCTGGAAAGTATCTGTAATGTAATTGAGTCATATCATGCCCTCGATGTTCCTATCGGAAGGTTCTATAATGTAAACAAGTCATGTCAAGTCATTGTGGGTAACCCTCCTATTGTTCAAGGGTTAAAGTCCTCGCAGTTCGGGGGCCCTGGGGTTATTAGACTCTCCTAGAGAAGTCAGCCCTAGTGAGATATTGTCAAGTCGAGAATTAGTATAAATAGAGAGTGAGCCTCTCTATTTATCATACACTCACTCACACTCAGTTGTAGCGCATAGCTGAGAGAGAAGAAGTTGCTGGGGCTAGAAAGAAAGAGGCTACTACTGTTGGGAGATCATCTTACTATTTTGGGGTTTTACTTTTGGTGTTGATTCTATCTCTAAGGAAGTTGCGAGGTTTTCTCCATTTATGGTTTCCCCGAGGAAAAAAAGTGTGTTCATTGTCTCTTTTGTTTGATTGTTGTCCTTGTTATTCTCTCAGTTAAATATCCTAATATAATGCTAGCTTGAATGATAAAATCTAACATGGTATCAGAGCTAACCTAAGAAGAAGACACTTTGCAGCTACGGGAACTAGGGCTTCCTAATTTTTGGATCTCTCTCCATAGATTTTTAGCAAAAGAAGGTTGGGATGACTCTCCTCCCTAGGGTGCATCTTTCTGTTGAAACATAATTTGATTTTGAGTTTTTCAGTTCTGGACCCGACACTGCTGTCGAAAATTAGGGATTTCCACAGAAGTGAAATTTTTGAGTGATCCCAGGCTTGGATTGATATCCTCCTCAAAATCAAAGTTTAGAGATCAAGATCAAATCATTTGGTTGGACAGAACTCCGGGAAATTCAAACCCTAATCTACTCCTAAACTAGCACTGCAGAAATTTAGCTCCAAATCCAGATCTGACATCTCGACCTCGTAAGATCTAAATCTTTTGTATTTCAATTTGAGGTTCTCAGTTAAGATGTCTCATCATACCAAGCTTGATGAAAAGATTGAGGGAGCTGATTACTTTCGAGCTTAGAAGTATAGGATCTCTCTGGTCCTGGAACAAAATCAATTGGACTCCTATATCAATGAGGAGGTTCCTGTTCCAAAAGGAGATGAGGCAAAGGCCTTACACAAGAAGAAATTGGTCATGGCTAAGAGTATTATTGCTGACTCAATCAAGGATCACCACATACCATAGGTGTCCTCCCTAAAGACACCTAAAGCTATGTTTGATGCCCTGACCAAACTGTTTGAAGGGAAGAACATAAACCAGAATATGACTCTGAGAAACCAACTTAAGAATGTAAAGATCCAGAATGCAGAGACCATCCAATCTTACTTTACAAGGGTGTCTCAGATCAAGGAAGAGTTGGAATCAGTAAATGAAGAAGTGGAGAATGCAGAGATTGTGATAACCACCTTGAATGGTCTCCCTTGATCATGGGAATCCTTTATTCAAGGGATCTGTGCCAAAAAGAAGCTAGTCAAATTTAGTAGACTATGGGAAGAATGCTCTCAAGAAGCTCGGATAGCAGCTCGAGAAGAAAATATGGGAAGTGAAGATCAATCTCTCACAGTTCACTCCAAGAAAAGTAAAATAAGTTCTCATCACTCTAGAGATAATCATTTCCATAAAAATAACACTAGAAAAGATTTGTCTAGAATGAGATGTTATACATGTGATGAAGTAGGACACTTTGCAAAATATTGTCCTAAAAGACAAAATAAGAAAAAGGGAAACAAGAGAAGACATCATGCTCATGATGCAGAGGATGATGAACCTTCCACAAAGAGAATCAGACAAGAAAGTGATGAAGAATATGTCTTGATTTCTGCTCTCACGGGAAACATCACACATGGAAGCAATGATTGGCTTATAGACAGTGGGGCTTCCAAACATATGACAGGATTCAAAGAGTCCTTTGTGAAACTATCAGAACATGAATCACCCCATAAGGTGAAACTTGGAGATGACTACTAGTATCCAATAAAAGATAGTGGGGAATCCTCCTATAAGCTAGAGTCTAGAAAGTCTATGATGATGAAGGATGTATTGTTTGTATTGTTTGGATCTGGATCATCATCACTGGATTTGGATCATCACTGGATCTGGATCATCATTTGATCTAGATCATCTTTGGTCTGGAACATCTCTGCTGGATCATCATCACAGGTGTTGTCTCTTGATTCTTCTCATCATAGGAATTTCTACAGAGCCAGCCCTTTTTCATGTTGGTTGTAGGAATAGCCTCCATGTAGGTCTTCTTCCAGCACTTATATCTGACGCTAAGTTAGAATGGCCCGCCCATCACTTATATCTGATCATGTAGGAACCAATCCTATAATCATATCAGAAAGGCACACCCAACACTCACATTTGACCATGTGGGAGCACATCCCACAACCCTATCAGAAAGGCCCAACACTCACATCTGACAACCAATGTCAGAAAGGCTCAGCACTTACATTCGACCATGTGAGGAACCAATCCTCCATGCCGAAAGGCTCTGCACTTACATCTGACAACCAATGTCAGAAAGGCTCAGCACTCATATTTGACAACCAATATCATAAAGGCTTAGCACTTATATTCGACCATGCGAGGAACCAATCCTCCATGCCGAAAGGGCTCTGCACTTACATCTAACAACCAATGTTAGAAAGGATCTGCACTCACATCTGATCATGTAGGAACCAATCCTACAGTCACATTGGAATGGCCCTCAGTCCTAGATTGAGCTTTCCTGGTAATTGACACTAGTGGAAAATGAGAGATTAGTGACCAAGAGACCAAAAATTTTGGTCACCACAATTTTTTTCAAGGGATAAATGACCAAAATTGATAAATTTAAGCGGCTAACTAAAAAAGACCAAGATAAATGACCAATTTTGGTCACATGATAAAACTAAACTAAAAAAGACCAAGATAAATGACCAAATTTGGTCACCGGGTATCTAGAAAAAAATGACCACATAACAATTGGTCATTTATTTGGTCATTTTTAGTTGTGGATCAGTTCGGTAATGAAAAATTACAATTTTGACAATGTTGTATATTTTTCTAAATTTTAAGACTACAAATGGATTCATAGACCCCCTAGAACTTAGTAAATTGCAGAGCCTCACGTGTTACAACTCCACTGTTAACACCAAATTAACTATGACAATGTCTTAAATGGTAAATTAACTATGACAATGTCCTAGCGGTAAGCTATTACTTATATATTTGAAAATGATTATACAAATATACCTATATACATTTGTTTTTAAATATTTTATTTATAAATAATATTAATTATTAAACTATTTACATTATAAATTAAAAAAAAATTCACTAAGTATTTTTTATTATGTACTAATAATACATATAAAATTTTAAAAAAAATATACCAAGTAATTTTGTATTATATGCTATTTATATATAAAAAAAAATTAAGTTAAATAAATACAAATATGATAGAATTCAAGTTAAACAAATACAAATTTCATTCTATCATGTTAGTGTAGTTTCACAATTTGGGTTTTGGCGCCAACTTGAAGTGGTGGGTGCTAATGTAGAAAAATCTTACATTTCACTCAAGCTCAAGCCCAAGGTGACCCTGTTCAAGGCTTTTCAATCTATGGTCATTTTTCCCTGTGTTCTTCCCTTCCCTCCGCACGGCATTTTGGTGATTACCAGGATGCGACTGCAATGCAATGAAATATTCATTTCATCTCAAATCTTCAGGAAGGAGTCCAATTCAAGGGTTTCTGCAATGGAAATCAGAAAGGAGTCCAATTCAAGGGTTTCTGCAATGGAAATCATGGTATGTTTGATGGGGTTCTTTCCCTTTTGTTCAGCTGAAAGCCGGCATTCAGAGATTTGGGGCAGTCCTCCATTTTGATTTGGAGTAGTCCGCCGTAGATTTAGGTATTTGTTAGTCCTATATCTCTCTCTCATATATATATGCAAACAACACATAATAATTGCTAGATGGGAACACAAGCCACGAAGATCCATTGTTAGATCGGAACCCAAGTGATTTCAGGGGCGAAGATCGGCCATGGCAGGAGCCAACGATGCCAATGGGAAGCTCTTTCAATTTCTTAATCAGCTTCTCAACTAGGTAATATACGTAATGTTTATGTTCATGTTCATGGCTGCGAGATTGTTAATTTGACAAATTTATGCTTCTTTCTGTGCTAGTTTACTATACAATATAGGAAGGTAGATGCCACAGGGTTTTGGAAGGATAAGATGATACCAACTAACCGTGTCTGCAAATAAAAGCACACGGTTTTTTATCCAGGATCTATTACATGTTTAGAAATAAGTGAATTCATGGGCTTTGTATTTCTTAGGGTTGTTTTGTGTGACCTCATTCTCATATTAACCTCATAAAATATGTCTTGGCTGCTAATGGGGCATTGGTTCACTGGTGAGATCAAGGGAGGGTTAAATCCATCAACGAAGTTCCCACAATGTCTGTGATTTGGTCACCACATGTAGCTTGAGATTCATAGGGAAGAGGTCATATTATGCAAACCAAGTTCCCACAATGTTTGTGATTTGGTCACCACATATAGCTTGGGATTCATAGGGAATTTGTCGTATTATGCAAATTTGGTGGAATAGAATACCCTTCCAAGTTGGCAAGTTTGTCCAAGGAAGTATGATATTTGCAGTGGAGCCTCACCGGGCATGTTTTTTGGAAACACTTTCAATAAAAAAACAAGTCTCATCAGTTTAAAGCAACTCAAGGGTTACTTCCTGACACAAGGTTATAATTCTAGCTCTTTCAGTCTTTCAAAGTGGTATCTCACCAGGCACCTCTAAAGGGCCTTCTTCGCCCTCCATTTGCATGTGTAGATAATTAAAACAAATTCAATTTGACAAATCCATGAAAATAAACCTTGAAAGTTAAACATTCCATAAATATCGTGTACAAACTTTAAGGTTAGGAAATCTGAAAAGCTTAAACCGAATTCAATTTGACAAATCCATGAAAATAAACCTTGAAAGTTAAACATTCCATAAATAGCTTGTACAAACTTTAAGGTTAGGAAATCTGAAAAGCTTACCGTTTAAACATATTTTGGCTTTTTTACTTTTTACAGACTTGCTTTATACAATGCAACGTGAGGTTGAAAATTAACCTCACAAAAATTCTTAGTTTTTATAGTCCAGTACTCAATAACAGAGTTTTGAATTAATGACCTTACACAATTAGTGTCTTAATAGTACACCCAGTCA
>LPNX010991097.1:46768-143013 GCA_001517045.1 Pseudotsuga menziesii | reverse complement strand
AAGCACTTTTGTAAAAGAGTCAGGTTAGGCTTTTGATGTAAGATGATTTGATGTGAAGCTAAGGCTAGTTTTGTAAGAAAGGTTAAGTCCCAGCTGTGTGCGTGGATGACGTCTGCAGCTATGTGCGCAGAGGGTTTTTGGGTGATTAAGAAGATCTGCAGCTGTGTGCGCAGAGATCTACAGCTTAGTGCGCAGCTTGAGGAATTGAAGGGATCTGTAGCTGAGTGTGCAGATCAGAACTGTGGTTTTTGTAAAGAGTTGAATAAAACACAGTTCTATGGATGTAGCCCCTAAACTAGGGGTGAACCACGTTATATATTGTGTTGTGGCTCTTTTGTGTTGTTTCTGTTATGTTCTTTTATGGATTGATAAGTAGATAAATGATAAGAAATATCACTGCTAAATAATAGCTTTGCCATGAATTCCCAGTTAAGGGTTAAGAAAGACACTGTTTGTTTATCTAACTGCGAAGCTATATAAGTGACTGTCGAAGATATGTATTGTATGATTATTATTTGTAAAGGCTAAAGGTACAGTAATATCCCTCTTTTGCTTGTAGAAACTTGATTCTGCGGCACCCCATAGCTGTTTCGGGTGAGACTGCAACCTGTTCACAGGTTGTTGCCGAAAGGGCCAACACTATGGGTCATTTGTTGGTGCGAAGACAAAAGTATAGAACCCGGGTCTGCCCTAAGCCCAACAAATTGTTTTCGTTGTCGGTTGAACTCAGTATCTGCTTAAGAGAGGTTTACGTCGTACCTAGAGGGCTATGTTTTGGAGACCCTCAGTGAAAGAAATCGGTGATTGGATTGAAGAGACTTATCTGAAATTTTCTGAACAAGAGAACAAAGATCCGCGTTGCAATTTAGACGACTTTTTACAAAGGTACGGTTTTTCTGATGTTTATGAAATTTTCTTTGGTAGTATCCACATAGAGTTGTACCAATGGTTATCCAGGTTGACAGAGAGAAAGAAGAACTTCCAAGAAGGCCAGTTTCCTGATTGGAACCCCGCAAGAATTAATATATTGAAAAGGGTGAACAACGAGATATCCCGAGCTATTGATTTCTGGACAACGCGAACCCTTGAAGTATTTGTGACGGAGTTCACCATCGACACAAGTACTTCCTTCAGCGAAGCCGAACGACAATTTTTCAAAGGACCAAGGGGTAAGTACTTGAATTAATTTAATTTGAAAATTAAAATGCTATTGGCTGAGAAAGGTATATTGCTCATTGAATCAGACTATTACATTTAGTAGTACTAACTTATGTTTGGAAGTGAAAGTGACTTCGATGAGCAAAGTGGTTTGCTGCCAAGTGGTAAAAGATACAATAGGAATTTTGGATCCTATACCCTCAGTCAGAATACTGAATATACCCCTGTAAGTTCAGCAGACCCGACGCCCAATGAAACCCCTTTTGTTGGAAACCCTCCGATAACCCTGTTATCCCTGAGAATCCATCGCAGTCTGAAAGTAACCCTAGCCCAAGTATTCCTGTCGCAGGTAAGTCTACCCTAGTAAGTTCCCCCCCGCCTACTACCAGTCCCCCTCCCTCCCCCCCTAGATCCGCGATGGCCCATATGAATGATGACATTAAGCTCCCAGTATTTAAAGGAACTGGATCAGAGGATCCAGAACAGTTTTGGTTCTTATGTGAAGCCGTGTGGACTGCTAAGAAAATTACGGATCAAGATACAAGAAGAGCGCAGCTGGTTACTTCTTTTAGAGACCGCGCTTTGACCTGGTTCATGAATTTTTCCAGTACTCAGAACCATGTCTTGGCTGATATAAAAGCAGGAATGATAAAGGAATTTAAGAAGCCTAAATCAGATTCGCAGTGTATCACTGAACTAAAGGAAATTTAGCAGAGGCGAGGAGAATCAGTGTGGGATTTTGATTAGAGGTTCAAAGTTATGCTAGATCAAGTCAGTTTCACTATTGGACCAGCGTAGCATAAGGAATGGTTCATTGCAGCTTTGTTACCACATATCAGGACTCCTCTCATGCAACAGAAGGTTGATGATCAGCAAGAGGCTTTGGAAATTTCTATGAATCTTGAAACAGCTCCTATCGAAGATAATTCTGGTATAGCTCAAATACAAGTGCAGTTAGCATAAATGGCCTTGGAGCTGCGCGACATGAAGAAAGGAAAAGCTGTTCGAGAAGAGGTTTGGTGTACACGATGTCGGATAGAAGGACAGGAAAAGGAACAGTGTCCTGCGGTAAGAAATTACCTGAATTCTGGTGCACCGAACCCATTCAATCCTAGTGTTCTATATTGTGATATCTGTAGGACAACTGGCCAGCGTCGACATGAAGACTGCTATCTGCTGCAGAGATATGTGCAAGTACCTAAGAGCCCCTATTGCAAGTTTTGTAAGTCAGTTGGACACAACGAAGATGAATGTCATAGTTTTGACCTCATGTGAGAACGAACCTATGATGCTTATAGGGTACAAAATGATGGACAAGGAAATGATGGATATGGGTACCATGGTAGTACCTCAGGTCGAGGTACTTTTGGAGGTAGTGGTCGTGGTGGTTTTCCAGGAAGAGGTCGAGGCCAGGTAGTGTGCTATAACTGTAATCAGGTAGGACATCTAGCTAGAGACTGTCGGAACCCAACTATGACATGTCGATATTGCAGAGCAGTCGACCATGTGATTGAGTAATGCCCGCAGCTGATAGCCAAGATACAAGAAAGAAATAGCACTCCTACTCAGAATATTCAGATGATTGTTGTAGAGCAAAGACCTGTCCCAGCCATTAATGTTGTTACAAGGAGTGGCGCTACAACGCAAATACATAATAAGGAGAAACAACCTGATGAGGCTTGGGTTCGTAAGGCCCCAGAGAAAATTCCAACCTTCTATGTGGGAAGAGAAAAAGAGACATTTCTGGAAGCCAAAAAAGTCTTTGCTGATCCGAGCACACCAGTCGCACCTGTGCAACAGCATCAGCAGCAGTCACAGTCTCAAGAAGCTGCGACGGATAAAGTAAGTACATTGTCTTCATTTTTACAGAGTTGCATGAAGCTCTTAAGAAATCAGAACGATTTAAATGAGTTACATAAAGTTATTGCTTCTTGCGAACCTCAACGAAGCTCTGGTAAGGAAAAAACTGTTAATAGAGTCAGAAGAACTGGAAGAGAAATGAGATTGCATGCTCAGATAGGAGAATATGACATGACTGATGTCATTCTGGACCTAGGATCCGAAGTAAATATCTTAACTAAACAAACATGGGAACAAATGGGAAAACCTACCCTTGAATGGTCTCCTATACAGTTGAGATTAGCCAATCAGTAGAAAATTGTGCCCCTAGGAAGATTCCCTAGTGTCCCAGTAGATATTGATGGGGTCAGTACTTTAGCAGACTTTGAATTCATTGAGATAATTGATGATAGCAACCCCTACCCAGCTTTGCTAGGAATTGAGTGGGCAATAGACAATGCTGCAGTCATTAACCTTAAGAAGAGACAGATGAATTTCGAAGGGAAAGGTTTGAGAGTCATAGTACCACTGGACCCTTCTCAAGGAGAAAGGTACATAGAACCACTCAGAGATGAAGATCAGGATGTTTTGGACCATATCTACAACATCACAGCTAAGGAAGAATATTATGTTGATCCTACTGCCGAAGGTATCATGGATTGGTAGTGTGACAGTTCCTGCATGACGGATTCAGATGACGGTCTAAAGAATTGGCAGAATAGACTTTATGAACTACATGGACATCGATGTGCAAGAATTACCAAGTCTCTCAGATGGCTTGGTTCACAGACAAGAGAATTTCCTACCTTTGATGGCTTGACAGACCCAACAGATTTTATTATACAATTCTTAGAGCAGGTACTAGATTCACAGGAAATGGAGATTCTAGATTCATCATTCAGAGCCACGGCAGCCAGATGGTGGAATGGTCATAAAAAGTACATTCATAGTTGGGAAGCATGCCAAAAGTCCCTTTGCCTAAGATTCAGGGATCAACCTCAAGAGATACGAAGCAGGTTTAATGGTAAGACTAGTCCTCAGGGACATTTGGAGCAATGCTACAAAGCATGGAAGCATGTACCTCATGAAGAATGGGTACATAGGTTTGTGCACACCCTGGAACCTATAGCAAAGAACTGGTATGCGGAGGTCGAGCTTTGCCATGGTACTGTAAGTTCGGATAGTATTGTTGATAGTTTTGTGTTGACATTTTCTATTAATGAGGTTTGTCCTGCTTTGGACGTAGCTATTAGGTTGATCCATACTAAAGTGTTTGATGATCAAGAAATAGCAGAATACCAACCTGATTGGAAGGAACAAGAATCTAATGCAGTAGAATGTTATAACCTCGCAATTGAAAAGGATGATGATCCGCACAACATTAACATTCCTGAGTTAGAAGGACACTGTGAAGTACATGGACCAGCAGTTGAAGCACCTGAAGTGAATCAGCCCTTGAAGACGTGGACAGTAAACATTGGATCAGAAGGAAAGCCTAAGTATGCTATCATTGGAGATTATTGGGATGAAGAAATGGTGAGCAAAGTGACCCAAATTCTCCATGAGTATCGGGACCTATTTCTGACGAAGTTCTCAGAAATAAAAGGAATCATTGAGGCACTGCAAGACATTCTGTCGTGGGTTAAAGTTCGAAGGCATGTCGAAGATGGCATCAGGAAGTGTCGAATGTCCCCATTATGGTGCAGCCAGAGTTACTGCTTGTGTCGAAGAAGGAAATATCTGTCGGAGCTTAAAATACGACCGTTGGAGGAAACCAAATTTGGCAGCGCCGGTACGTTACCTGTATTAACTTCCTGTATTAATGAGATCTTGCCAAACCTACCACCATTTGGACAAGATCTCTGTCAGATTTGGTGTCTTCAATGCACAATTGTGACAGATTTAGTTGATAGATTCTATAAGAAGACACCCACACCCGTGAAGTTCGCATTAAGTAGTTTCTTGAGTTTTACAATTGAGCCCATGACCACTGATCGCAAGCTTCAGGAATTAGTGAGAGAATTTGAACAGGGGGGTCTGCCAAACCTTTTTAGCCATCCACATGTGCCTGCACACTGCGAAGAGACTCCCCCAACACCACATCAACCAATGCAGACACGATCTACCAGGAAGAATTTTAAACCAGAAGTACACTCTAAATGGAACGAAGACAGACATAAGCAATCAGGGCAAACATCGGAGGATCCCAAGATGAATCTGTCTGGTTCAGCAGAGATCCCATCTGAAGGGGATGAGAACATTGCACCGCAGCGTCTACCATATCTTTAGCCTGTTCGACTAGGAGTTCAACCACCGCGGAAGAACGCTAAGTTCACTTTACGCACCCCTTCGCTGCCACAGGGTGTGCAGTTGGTCGGAACCATGACACGGAAAATAGACCGACTTAAGTATGCAGACCATGATACGAATGAGCATGGGAAGTTTCCATAGTTCGCACTGCGAACATACTTACACTTCGTCAAATATCCGGATACGGGAGAGACATTACTGGAAGTGAAACAGTGGGCTGCTGGCTTAGATAAAGTTGGCTTGTTGAAGATGGTCGATGTTCCCCACTTTGGTTGCAGCACACAGGTGACCATAGTGGTCAAGCAGCTCTTGGCATTAGTACATGATGGGAACCTATGGATAGGAGACAAAATAATTCCTATTAATGGAGAGCTCATTCATAGGATGACAGGCTTACCAAAGGGCCTGATCCAGGGATAGAATTTCCTTCAAAAAATGAAGATACGAAGCTGGCACAAAGCATGAAGGACTGCTTCGACCTAACGAAAGGGAAGCGAGGGTATCAAACCTCAAAAATTGAGCACCAAAAAATTTTCTTCGCAGCTGAAATCTTAGCCTGCAAATTGATGAGAAAGTGCAGACCATATGAAGTGTCTGCCCCGATTGTCAGTATTGCTGCGAATTGTGCCGAAGGCCACAGTTACAACTGGGCAGCGTACATTGCAAAGGAATTCCTTGAAGATGCCCGTGACACGCAGGGTAAAGGTAGACCTTTTCACTACTCTTGGTTGATAGTCCTTATCACACTAGTAGGATGGAAAGAACCTACCGAGGTGCAGTTTGTTGCTGTGCCTCCGAACATGCCTGGCACAGCGAGGTACGCATCTCTCTGGGTGTCACAGGACAAAGCATCCCAGCAGATGACGAACTATGTGTTTTCCTTTAATATGATGAGTATCTCATATGAGATCGTAAATACCCCGCGGCTCAGTAATGAGCTATTCTCTCAATATGATGGAGTGGCCAACTTCAAGGCCGACATGCACAATGTCTTCATCTAGGCTCGCGCAGATAAGAAAAAGGCATGCTGGAAGTTGCCATACATGGTGACCAAAGAAGACATCCTCGCGGTAGTTCAATAGTGGTCAGCTTAATGGTTGAAGGACGCAGGGACAAAGCCCAACATTCCAATCCCTCTAGTCACCAATGTGGGTGCTGGCCCTAGTCAGACGCAGCAGAATGACCCAATCGAGGAAAGTGAAGAACAGAGTGCGTCGCAGCAGAGTGAAGGTGACCAGGGTGGAGATGACGGAGATGAAGAGGAAGAAGAGGATTCGGTCAAAAAAGTCTCGGACCCTAATCGTCCAGATAAGTGCAAGTCTCCAGAAGCAGAGGAAGTGACCAAACCTCAGTCCCGAAAGAAAACGAAGGCGTCCAAAGACAAGAATAACGACGAAGAACCTGGCCTGACAACTGAGGAACTTGATCAGGCTCTGACGAAGTCCATAGAATTTCTCACTAAGAAATGGTCAGAGTTTGCAACTACGCACCTTGATGCACTCACCGGCGTAGCTCGGGGAATTTCAGAGCTGAAGGAGTTAGCAGAAAAATCAGCAACTGGTGCTGCAGCAAATAGCACCCCAGTAAGTACATAGCCAGACACAAGACAATGGCCAGTTAGAGAAAATAGGGGACAAGTGTCAAGCGCATCCCTCATAATAACTTACGCAGTGTCTCGCTCGGAGATGAGCATGATAGTTGGAATAGATTACACCAAGATGTCCATCACAAAGTTGCATCTCTACCAATTAGCAATCATGAAGGAGATCCAAGCACGGGACAACTACTCACAGATACAATTGGAAAATACCATGAAGTGGAGTGAGAGCTTCGAAGCGCAGCTGAAGGAAGCAGAGTGGAGGAAGAGCGACGTAGAACGTAAGCAGGTCACATTGGCACGAGTACTAGATGAGGCATGCCGAAGTCTTCCTGGCTTCGACATATAGGCTGAGGAAGAGCTGGAGCAAAGAATTTCCAAGTTGAAAGACTACGCACAGCAGACTTGCAGTGAAATAGAGAAGCTCAAAGCAGAACATGAGGCTCAGATTGCGGAGCTTCAACTACGCATAATCCCAAAGAGCCCACCAGAGGTCAGGGAGCAGCAATGAAGATCTCTGATCTTGTAGGCAGCACAGCCAAGCTACTAGAGGAAAGTGTTGATGCCTGGACAACACTGCAGGAAAATATAGAAGTAGAAAAGCTGCAGGAAACCATCAAGCAGCGACAGGCAGAGTTGGATGCAGTGAAAGTGGAAATTAAGACCTTGTCTCCTATGTAGAAAATGCTCAAGGTAAAGCAAAGCAAGGAACTCCAGCAGAAAATTGAGTCGTATAGAATGAAAGAAACACTGCTAGAAAATTCTATGCAACCTCTTGTCAACGAGGCCTTGGAGTTGAGCATTGCTGTGGAAACCCAACTCAAAGTTATGAAGCAGTATGGTGCATTTGCATAGGAAAAGGCTAGCGAAGCGTCAGCAGCAGCATTGCAGGAGTTGGCGGAGAATGAGCAAGCAACCAACAATATCATGCGTGGCCTCAACAAGTAGTTCACTATCTTCGCCAACAAAGTTCTCCCACCATACAAATAGCAGAGTGTCTCGAGATGGGACACTGGTGAGTCTTAGGGGCCTGTTGGGGCGTGCACCTTAACGGTCCTTAATTTTGGTAACTCCATGGTTTTTGTGGAAGTTTGTAAGTGGATTTGTGACTCAAAATAGTCTTAAGGGTATCGGGGTTGAGTCAAAGACCTCTTTTTGTAATAAACCCATGGTTTAAGTCCAGGGTTTAGGGTTTGGGGTGCCCATGGTTTAAGCCCATGGTTTTGTAATAAGTGCACCTGTATAAATAAGCACTTTTGTAAAAGCGTCAGGTTAGGATTTTGATGTAAGATGATTTGATGCAAAGTTAAGGCTAGTTTTGTAAGAAAGGTTAAGTCCCAGCTGTGTGCGTGGATGACCTCTACAGCTGTGTACGCAGAGGGTTTTTGGGTGATTAAGAAGATCTGTAGCTTAGTGCGTAGCTTGAGGAATTGAAGGGATCTGTAGCTGAGTGCATAGATCAGAACTGTGGTTTTTGTAAAGAGTTGAATAAAACACAGTTCTGTGGACGTAGCCCCTAAACTGGGGGTGAACCATGTTATATCTTGTGTTGTGGCTCTTTTTTGTTGTTTCTGTTATGTTCTTTTATGCATTGATAAGTAGATAACTGATAAGAAAGATCACTGCTAAATGCCAACTTCGCTGTGAATTCCGAGTTAAGGGTTAAGCAAGACACTGTTTGTTTATCGAACTGCGAAGCTATATAAGTGACTGTCGAAGATCTGTATTGTATGATTATTATTTGTAAAGGCTAAAGATATAGTAATATCCCTCTTCTGCTTGCAGAAACCTGATTCTGCGGCACCCCATAGCTGTTTCGGGTGAGACTGCAACCTGTTCGCAGGTTGTTGCTGAAAGGGCCAACACTGTGGGTCATTTTTTGGTGCGAAGACAAAAGTATAGAACCTGGGTCTTCCCTAAGCCCAACAACCACAACTGCAAAGATAACTAAAACTTTGATTCAAATAGGAATACACTTCCGATAGCAATGAAAGAAATCATTCAAATCAAAGGACAACATTTTCAAATCAAACTTTAAACTCCATGACCCAAAGCATTTGCAGACACAACAATTTTTTGGAAAGCATGAAAACAGTTGACCTCGAAACAATCCAAACTGTAGCAGAGGGAAAAACAAAACAGAGTTCATGAATCCAAACGGAGAAGAACTTCGGCAATTTTGTACTCATTTGGTTTAGTACTTTGTTTTGATACATATTGCTTTCTTAGGAGATTTGATTCATATTTGCCTTTTGGCTTTCAATTCTTAGCATGGGATTATTTATATATAATATACTATTTACCTTGCTTCCTTTCCATGATTTTTTTTCTGTCACCCCCTAAAATAAAATCAAAGGGGGTCCAAAATTTAAAAAAAAAATTGGGGAAAACAGTTGCAGCTGCAACAATTGGTGATTACCTGGTGAACCCAGATCTCTGGACAACTCCTTCCTTTAGTGATAGACTGTTTGACAATAAAACCAACATGTTGAATTCTTCTAGATGTCTAGATTTTCCAAGTGGCAAATGTATGTACTTTTAATCATTGATAATAGTCCAATCAGGAAAATGGAAACCAAGATTTCAAAGTCAAGATAACTCTTTTGAGGCCAGGAATATGAGTTTCATTTATTACCTCTTTCTTAAGGTAGTTTCCAGCTCGGATGCCACAGGATTGTAACATATGGTAAACATAAATATTTATTTGCTCCTCATTCCCATTCCATTTTGCACCTTTTTGTGCTTTTGGACTTTTGTCCTTCATTTGAGTCCTCCTACATGCCTTTCTTTCTGATTTTTTTTTTATATTCAAGCTCTCTATCCATAGTGTCCTTTTGTGTGAGAGATGTATTTAATTTTCAGCTCATGGACGGAGAAGAACTTCGGCAATTTTGTACTCATTTGGTTTAGTACTTTGTTTTGATACATATTGCTTTCTTAGGAGATTTGATTCATATTTGCCTTTTGGCTTTCAATTCTTAGCATGGGATTATTTATATATAATATACTATTTACCTTGCTTCCTTTCCATGATTTTTTTTCTGTCACCCCCTAAGACATTTTTAAATGTGAAATGGATGGAGCCTCGAAATAGTATTCCAAACTTTTGATCCTGAGTTATTTTACAAAGATTAAGTCAGAATTCAATGTGTCCATAGCCATTCAGGAAAACTGTTAAACTAGAAAAAATTCCTTCAGATAACACAATAGTACACAGTCTTATAATCAAGGATCAGTTAATCCAAAATTCAGATGCTCTCCATGCAACCAAAAGTTTTCCTCTTTTATTGAAATCAATCAAAATCTAAACTAAAAACAAACAGAAGTAAAGTAAATAAAAAATAAACAACCAAATCGATTTATTTATGTACAAGACAAATCAAGAAATAAAAATCAAGAAAAATAAAATTTGAGAACTACACCACTAACTGGTCAGTTCTCTGCCCACCCCTATAAATCTGGCGACTTGTAAGCTAAGGGGCTAGGCTTGACTACAAATTTAAAAAGACCTAACCATTATCAAAAACTACATCTACTGGTCTTGAAAAAACTATATCTGAAACTGAAACTACTACTTTACAATCAATCTCATTAGCCCCTGAAAACCAAAGGAGATCGGGCTGGGTGTCTGATGTATTGCTAGCTTCTTTCGCTTGGTATTTTCTCGGTTCTAGCTCAATTAGATGATTTCCCAACATAGAATTCATTGGTTCATTTTCTTCTTCCAATTGTGTAACATTGTGCTTCATGTGGGCTTCTCTTAATATTTTAATCTGGTTTGGACTTCCTTTCTGAGGCAACCACAAGTGTGACCAATCTGAAGCAAAATACCCGTTTAGTCTTGCTTACCAGTCTCGATTCAAAATAAGTCCATATCCATTAGGTATGTCTACTACTACAATATCAATGTACTGACATATATTTTTAATTGTAGACAATCAAATCAGGACATCCTCCATTTCCCCGACTACTTTCACATTGGTCTTGTCTAACTGAGTTACCTGCCTGTCCATAGGTTTAGGTTGTCCATTAATATTTTTCCAGACTACAAGTGGCATAACATTAACAGATGACCCTGATTCTACTAAACAATTGTGCACATTATGGTTTAAAATCTCAAGAGTCAGGAGGAAAGGTGGGGTTTTAAACCTAGTCTTACCTCCCACACTTGCTTCAACAATTTCTTCTATAGGTTGGTTGTTGGTGGGAAGGTCTTCCTCTAGTCCTTCAGGTGCTTTGAGATATTCTTTGACATTACCCACTTTGTCTTCAATGTTGACTTGTTTCAGATCTTGAATACTAATGGTAAGTTTAGGTATTTCATCATCTGTGTTGTTCTTCTGTATTCTCTTCATCTTCTCATGAAATTTCTTAATCTTTGGAAGTATTGAGTTTTCTTCACTTACCAAACCTTGAATTATTGTTGTTTCATTTGTTTCTAATATTTCTTCATGTTTTAGTGAATTTTCGTCTTCTGTGTCAAAAAGTGAGACACAGTCCCATAAAACCAGAGCATTATCTTCTTGTTTATCTGTGGATTTATTACCCTTTTCCTCCTCCTCATCAGCTTCTGTTAGTTTAGAATCCAATAGGTGATTCATTACTAATGTAATTGAATTTATCCATTGAGGGCAATTTTTCTCAGAATGGGGCTGTTGATGAAAGGTGCAAAAGTTATCCATACCCACCTCTGTTAAGTTCATTGATGCAGGACCGTGTGGAGGAGGTTTAGACTGATTGTTATCCTCTCGCATTTTATAATAAGGATTATATGCTTTTTGAGCCTCCTTCTCTTTTTCCAAATCTATTATTCTATTATATAGCTTCTGCATTATTTTTACTATCCCCTCAAAGTCATGTGACTGCTCTTCCTTAGGCTTAGAAAATAATAAGGCTTTCTTACCGAAAGCTTTTTCTCCCGACTGTTCAGGATAGTCTTCTATGCTCTCTCTTTCAGCTTCTACTCTCTTAGCTTCTTCATAAGTTTTTGATAATGTGGGTTTGACTTTCATCTTGGAAAACATGGCCAAATCAGGCCCTAAAGATGAATTATAGTATTCGATCAGAACTTTATCAGAAGGCTTATTAGTTGCAGAAAAAATCTTAAGATAAGTAGCAAACCTTTGGGTGAAACTATGCACTTTCTCTTTTCTTTCTTTCTTCAAAGCGCACAACCCTTTCAATAAGGCTGCATGAGTTTTCTGGGCTTCATATTTATTTCTAAATATCCTTTCAAATGTATCCCAGTTTGTGATTGAGTTTGCAGGTAGATCAAAATACCACGAGGCTGCTGCTCCTTTCAGGGTATGTGGAAATAATCTGCAGACTACATCTTCGTGTTCTCCAGCCCTTAGTCCTTCTACAGACAAGTAGAATATTTGCAAATGATCATCTACTAAAATATTTTCGCTGGGATCAAACTTAGGTATCATTTTCTCAAAATCCTGAGGTAAGTCATGCAAAGGAGGTGCTAGGTTTAGAGGTGACCTAGCCTTCTAAGCAGGTGGTGGATTTGGTGGGTTAGGTGATTGATTAGCGTTTACGCCTGCCATGAGTCTGGGTGGAGAGTGAGGTGGTGAATGAACATGAGTATTAACAGGTGAACCTTAAGGTGTGTTTGGGCCCACTTGATTCAAAGGCTGGACAACTTCCTGCAAGGTTGTTTCTAGCAATTCTTCCAAATCTCCAACCAAAATTGAGTCTTCCAATACAAGATGGTTTTTTTCTTATACTCTCTTCTGGGTAAATCAGGGATAATCAGTAATCCTCCAATACTTTTCACATATGCCCTAGTATTTCTTCTCAGATCATTAACTACTTCGTTGTTTACAGAATACAAATGCTCTTTACCTTTCTCTTCAGGAATCAGATTGGGAAATGAACTATTTTCAAAATTATCACTGGTCAAGTAATTTCGAGGAAATGGGTTTCCTTGGCCAGCAATGCATTGGAATCCCTCCTTCTAGCGCCAAAACTGTTGAGGCCTGGAAAATCGCAGGAAACAATAGTAAGGGATTCTCCCCAGTAAACGTTCCCAACTAGCCCGTTACTGTTTGTTATGGGGAATCCGTCCAGTTTACGGTCTGGCTACCGTAGGTCAAGTAACAAAATAAAAAGGTTTTACTGGTTGCGTACTGGTCCACCGTGTATGTTTTAGTTTTTATATTAAAGTATGAGATGCAAGTTCCTATCTAAGAATGCAGATTGATAAAGAATATCAGGAGTGGTCACAATGTGATGCCCAGGCTCTTACCTCTCATCTTAAGATCTCTCGCACCTAAATCACACACAACAAGAAAACTGAAACTAACTATCTAACCTATCCCTAGGGAGCAAGATTATCATTCATTAATGAGTAATGTGTTTTGCACATGCATTAAGAAAAATCACAGATAGATGATACTTCTTTCAAAACACATGAACAATTAAAGATATTTGAACAACCAGATAGCCAATTGTTTATGAACAACATTCATTACTCATAGTGGAAAATTCATAGAATAAACTAGAGAGCATTCGTACAAGATCATAGGTTCAAAGAGTTAGAACGATCTCACAGTTCACGGACACAAGACTGAAAACGAAATAGTTCACATTCAGCAAATCCATGGCACAACATTTGAAAAATTCCACAAAGCTTTCTCCAATAGGAAACTTGTAATTTATTTATGTAAAAGGAAATAGTTGTTCTTACATCATATTCTCACAAATCTATTTGGGAAAAAGTCCTCTATCATATCTAATTCTCCCATACTTATAATACAAGCAAAACCTTTTAGGCTACCTCTCAGTGACCTTTGGGCTCCCCCAACCGTTTAATCTCACAATTTTGTCCTTTTGTGAGTGTTCATGATTCATACAAACGTTACATTTTAGATTTAAGATTTAAGAGCACTTTTATGAAAAGGGACCAGCTTGGTAAGTGATGAACTTCCTAAGCCTAGGCCTCTACTCTTAATGATTATGCTCTGTAATCCGTTGGTCCTTTTGAGATCCTGTTGATCTCAGACTTTTTCTCTCTTCTTTTCCTTGAGAAACATCTCTGCTTCTTTATGCTTTAGCTTCTTCCTTCATGGCTGCCTCCCTTCTGCTTTGCCCTTTAGACATATATTCTTTGCAATAATCTACCTATCATGAACATATCAGATCATTAGTGTTTAACAAAGTAACAAAAACTATATCAATTTATGCATTCTGTAATATGAACTATAAACAGTATTAATGCATGAAAATAAAGAATGTCAAGACAAAAGAAATCCTGCAATTTTGTGCTTAAATCCCTGTTCAAAAACTAAAACACATGCCCGATAGAACATATTCTTCCTCCCAATCTAGGCCACATCTGAACTAAATCAAAACCCTCTGATGAAAGCATGAACCAGGACAAAGTAACCACCACTCCTCAAAACACCAAACCCCCCAAACCACGCTCTTTAGCTCAGACAACTTTAACATCAACCCGCACCCACAGGAAAAATCCACCATTCCATAAAACAATGTAAAAACACACCAAAACGGTGGGAAAAAACCCACCGACATTCAGAAGCAATAAACACTAAGCATTGGGCAGATAATCCATCTCAGCGGGTGACCATACTATAGCATCAGACTATTAGTTCATTAAGCCACCGCAATGACAAAAATCATACAAACAACAGCTTCCACTATCAACATAAAAAACATCGGTGAGTGGAAGAACTAAAGACTTTGGATGCATAGTCCTATTCACATCCGCAACGACAGGATTTAGACATACAACGAGTTCTGTGAGACCATTAAGTCTATCAGAGTCAAAAAGACTAAATACTAATGCATTGGACGAAAAAAACTCCTCGTCGATGAATGGAATGACATAAACATCGGGTGGTAAGTTCACTAAAACACCGCAATGGTGGAAAACGTATAGGCTACAGCTTCCGCGATCAAATGAAAATCGTCGATGGTCATAGGTTCTCAAAACTAGCTAACAAAGCATCAACAGATAAACCAACTAAGCGACGGAAAGATGGTTTACTAGAAAGACGGAATGGCAGATGTCAAACCAACTATGGTTCTTTGTAATCATAAAACCATTGGCGATCAGAGCAGTTATATGGCGGATGTTTAGTTTGCTCGGGAGCCACAATGGCAGAAAGCAATCAGACTATAGTTTCGAATCAAACGTCAAATGATTTTCGATAGTGTTAAATAAACATCGCAAATTAAACAGTTGATCAATAAACTAAGGAATCAGCGACAATCAAAACTATCCATCGGGTCGTTCATTGTTTATCTTCCGCATCGGCAGCTGCATAGAGAACTATGGCCATGATTCATGTTCAACTGACCTTCGAAAAACCAAATAAAAAAAAATGTTAAGTTTCGAAAGACTTCGGCGGTGCAACGATAGAGGTAGTTTGTTTCTTCTCCGACACCACGGTTGCAAAAAGAACTAAAAATTTGATTTGAATAGAAATAGACTTCCTATAGCAATGAAAGAAATCATTCAGATCAAAGGACAACATTTTCAAATCGAACTTTAAACTCCATGACCCAAAGCATTTGTAGACACAACAAGTTTTTGAAAAACATGAAAACAATTGACCTCGAAACAATCCAAACTGTAGCAGAGGGAAAAACAAAATAGAGTTCATGAATCCAAACCATTTTTAGACAAGATAAAATCAAAGGGGGTCCAATTTTTTTTTTTAAAATTTGGGGAAAATAGTTGCAGCTGCAACAGGTAGTCAGAGAATTTTCTCTCTTGTCACGATAACATTCACATATACATTTAGCTTTAAACAAGCATGTAGAAGGATAGATTTCTGCAGGTAACAGAGTGATTTGAAAAAAAAATGATTGAAAGACAGACAAATATTAAAACCATTGGGTGATGGAGTCATAGTATGAAACATTTAAGGACATTACAACAGATAATAAACAATGATTTCTCTCCTATATTATGTGGCAAAGTAAGGACAACATTCAACAAAATATCTTTTAATCCATGGAGAGAAGAAACAGAAAATCCCAACACGACAAGGGGCACCTATCGATGGATGAATCCCTTGCAATACCTTTAGCAGAATAAAAAAGAACGGAAACAACTAAAACATAGCACCTATCAATGGATGAATTCTATCGTAATTGTTACAAATCACATTACAAATATTATTTTCTAATACAATAGTGCTTAGCTAAAAGTGAATTCCTGCATACTAATCTAGAAATGTATTCGCAGAAATAACACACATGGAAAATGAATTAAACATAGAGCACACACTGAACACAAAAACCGTCATGAATCTCATAACAACAGAAAAATATATTCATTATTTATCCCAAAAATGTTTACAGAGCTACAAAACTAGTGATGAGGCCTCAAAAAATGAAAATCAGTACAACCCCTGTCCTCCTATGAGGAGGTTATACTTATATTGCAATTTACCCCCTTGAGATACATCTCGAAACGGAGTTTTAGAAACGGTTACAAAGTACAGGATTAACCCGGAATCATCATATTGAATCAAACTACATTAGGTGGCAATTTATCCATGATTTCATTACCAAAATAGGAAATGTTCTATGAAATACAAGCTGTTCAGAATGGTACTATGGCATATGAATGCAGGATTGCTTGTCTTGACAAGATGCTTCTCTAACAGTTTTATATTTCTTGTGCATCTCCCTATTCTGTGGGATTAAGTGGGTACATGGACTTCTTGTGTTTTAAGTCCTTCGCTTGGTACCGCCACTATCATCCAGGACCAGGGTAAGACAACTCCTCCCTCTGACAATGTTCATTCCTCATCGGCCTCATCATTGTTGTCGACCTACTGGGGCCAGGTCCTTCTTATGAGGCACGTCGCCGCATCCCTCCCCAAGGATTTTCATCATCCTATCCAAGGTTGATAGTATGAGTCCAAGAAAATGATAATGGAGCCCTCCGCTCTCTTCTTCCTGCGTGAGAACGTTCATTTTGACCGTCCATCTCTAACAATGGGTACTCTGCACCATGGAAAGGGAGTCCATGGCCTTGTCTAGGGGATTTGGTGGGATATTTGTAGGGTTGGGGATTCCAGTTACTGCCCTTGCAATGGTGTTTCAATTTACCAAGCCCACATGGTTTCTACCAGCATCAGAAAAATTTCCTAGTGCAACAAATGTATTTACCTTGATGGCTGGAACTGTTAACATGTGAAGGCCCGATAGGGGCCATGTATCTTGGAAAATACAGGATCTCTCCATCACAAAAATTGTAACAGGATTCAACTAAAACTCCTGGTGTCCTTAGCAGAGTATCATAGACAATTGCCAGCAGCAGTCAATTTCTCACATATTCTTGAATTCCTTCGATAGTGGCCTTATATCAAGCTAAGAAATTGAGTTTGATGTCGTGCTTGTCGAGTTTATAGATGCACCATCGTTAATTGGCATGATGACAAAATGGGTGATCACATGGGATCCTGGTCTATTTCGCTCATGCAAAGGTTCCAACTACACCGCCCTTTGGTTCTCGGTGCCCCCTGCCTTATTATCGTATGGCGTGGAAAGGACATTCTTACCTTCTATCGCCAACCTGCCTCAGAGTTTGTCCTTGTTGCGCATGTTTAGCCATGAGTTCATGGATCCCAAGATGTGACTCACGTTGTTAGCACTCCTTGCCTATCTCTTCTGGCGTCTTCAAACATCAGGGCAGATCCTAGCTATAGATATCCTCCCTACTGTATCTCGACCATCCAACCGACTGGTTTCTACCCTCTTCACGATCCGATCATTGGTTATCCTTCATCCATGTCTCTATCACGACATGGATCGAAGTCGTCAGTTAATCACCTTGCTAGATCCCCATCATCTGAGGGGAAGGGCCCTACATGGTTTCACGTTGCCTCCTTCCATTATCCATCATGCATCTTCTCACCGCAACTTCAATCAGGGTCATCAATCAGATCCTTATCTGATCGCCACCATCCAATCATGCAGGGACTTCCTCCCTTTCGTGGACACTCTATGCCTTATCTATTGTACAAGTTGGAGTGGAGAAAAACTTCTTAGCCGTAGATCTGGTCCGCCCTAATCATGATCATTGGGGGGAAAAGACGAACCACGAATTTTGTGTGCCCTTATAGCTTAGTTCTCATGAGCGCCTCCTCTATTGTGAACTCCTCAACATCTGTTGCTCTGTGCTGCCTGATCCTTTATGGTGATTGCCTCCGCTCAGGCCCTCTTAAGTGCCAAGGGACCATTCGCTTCTTTGCTTAGGATTAGGATAGGAATCTTTATCTACCTCAAAGTCATTAAGCTTAGAAATTTTCTGACTGTACGCCCTTCCTGCCAGCCATTTATCGCAGATTCAAAAACATAGCATGAGTGCTAATGACAGCTCCAACTCGGGGATGCTATCCTCCCTGTGAGGTAGAAAATAACTTGGGTAGATCATGTGCCTGATCCATTGGGATGACTTGGGATTGTCTCCTAGAAACTTACCAATGTTCTCTGAAAACAAAAGCCGAATAGATAATAATATCATGAAAA
Organism: Pseudotsuga menziesii; assembly: GCA_001517045.1. Taxonomy (NCBI): domain Eukaryota; kingdom Viridiplantae; phylum Streptophyta; class Pinopsida; order Pinales; family Pinaceae; genus Pseudotsuga; species Pseudotsuga menziesii. The sequence goes on along the minus strand of LPNX010991097.1, from coordinate 124,595 downwards.
TTTGCAAAAATAAAATGTTGGTCGTGTCTAGCTTATTTGATCCTACCTACCCTACTTTACGTGAGCACTAGTTCCTAGTCAAATGAATTTCGACTTCCAGTGAATCCAATCAAGTAGGTGATTATGTTTGCAAGCTATTCCTTCATGCTTGATCGATGGCAATAATTTGAAGCGTAATGATCGAAGGTTACTCTTGAACCTCCACTAGTGGAAAATGAGAGATTAGTGACTAGGAGACCAGAAATTTTGGTCACCACAGTTTTTTTCAAGGGATAAATGACCAAAATCGATAAATTTAAGTGAGCTAACTAAAAAATACCAGGATAAATGACCACTTTTGGTCACATGATAAAAAGCAACTAAAAACGACCAAGATAAATGACCAAATTTGGTCACGGGATATCTAGACTAAAATCACCACATAACAATTGGTCATTTATCATAGGATTACTTTACATGTAATAAAAAAACATTAAAAAATTTGCATAACTTCTTGAACATCAAATTCTATGAATAATTTATTTACCTAATTAGAAATTCAACCTCAAATTGATCATTATCTTCCAAAAGAATAAATTAACCCCATTCTAGTGATATCCTTCCAAACTAAAAATTAAACCCCTACCTCCATTAAGTTGCTAAAAATTATAAATATAAATTCCTTTTTAATGTCTTTCTTTAATTGTATTTCAAATATTCTAATTTTGTTTCTATTGAATTTTAATAACCCAAAAAACTTGCTACGATATTTAACCACTAATTATACTTTTATTATCTTAAATATTTTTTTTAAAGTTTAATTTTTAAATCTTCATTCAAATGTTATATCCATATAATACAAATATTAAAGTCAATGTAATTTGTCTCTCTCGTGTGTATATATATGTATTAACAAAATATAGCTATATTCTAAGAAAATCAATTTTGAGAAACAAATTTTAACTATGATAAAAAAATTTCCAATCACCAAATACGATCGTTCTCATAAATTCATTTTACATACTAGGTTACATTATAGAAATGGAGAGAATTTACAAACATGTGGAAGGGTTTTACAGGGGTTCAACGATTGTTGGATCTCTTACGGATATCATTTCCGTACATAGTTCCACACAATATTCACATACTTTTCATTTTCGAAAAAATATGCCAGAAAAGGATGCATTTTCTAGAGGTTTGGAAGCTACAAGAAGCTTCTTCCTTTTTAGTATTGAATATACACACATTTGGTGTCACATGGATTCGAACCCATAACCCCTCGTCTGTTGCAAAGCACAAGAAACAGAGCAAGGAATCTATGTGGAAGTGTAGAATGGGAAATCATCTTTAAATTTTCCACTAGCAATATTGGGAAGTGCCAGATTCAACCAGTAAACATTAATGGATAACAAGAAAAGGGGATTCCATCAAAGGGGATGTAAATATAGGGAAGAAGTTTGGAGAGGAAAGCCTCAATTGAGAAACAACCATAGAAAGGAAGATCCCTTGCCAATAAAGATAGAGAGAAAATGGAAGATAGGGAAGCTATGACAAAGTACCACAAAAGATTGTTAACTACAATAAATACAGAATATTTCCCTTGATATGAAGTGGGTTTCACATTTTCACATATGATAGTCGATTCCACCAGCAACAGTCCCCATTGGGACGAGGTTAGTATAATTCTCACCTCCTCACATCTCTGCGATTTCTTGTATAGAATTGCTTTTTATCATGGTCAACAGGGAAATATATGCAAAATGCACAAGAAATAAAGCTTGAATCAAGGTCGGGATGAATAAGTCCAGATTCCAGAAGCTGCAAATCCATATTCCCCCAAATCCAAGAAGTACAAATCACTACAAAGATCGATGCACTACCTAATGAAAGAGCAATGTTTGTTGTTTGTCTTGGTGAGTATGTTGAAAGCCTCTCTGATATTCATTCTATATCCCAATATTGCAAAGTGTGACAGAAGGAAAAAATAGGCAGCTCTAACAAATTTTTCTCCAACAAATTGGAAAATCATGGGGTTAAGAAGACAACCATAGTACCAATATCATGGTGGGTGTGAGGAGGCAACCTCTAAGAATAGTTCTCATGAGGGGGGGGGGGTGTGGATTTGTGGGAATCCAGCTGGCTTAAAGGATATTGGAGAGGGGAAAAAATGTGATTGTTGTTGATGATTTCTTTAGTGGTATAAGGAGAACGTTATGCATCACTTCAACAATCCCCGATTCGAACTCATCTGCCACGATGTCTTGAGCCAATAATAGGTTGATCATATTTACCATCTAACATGCCCCACATCTCTTATTAATTACAAGTACAATTTTGTGAAGGAAATTATATCCACACCTTGTAGGTAAGTTTTGGCTTCCTAGTTTGCATTTGAATTTCTTCTTGATGTCCATTTTGGTTTTTGGAATATCTTTAAGAAACGATGAAATTTATCTGGATTAGGTCCCAGGTCTAAGGAGTTTCTATTCTACCAAAAGTGTACATGAATTGAAACTTCTCTCATGCCTTTGAAACTCATGCTATATGGGCATACTACAATGAGAGTGGATCCATGGTGGATGCTCTAATAGTCCCTAGATCACACCAGTAAACCAATGCCCTATCGACATATATTGTTGTTTTGGTTGGCTTTAATTTTTATGTCTGTGTAGGACACCTCACTATGTTTCCTTATTTTGGTATCAATTATGATAGGTCATTTTACATCAATGTCATAAATTGCTTAGCCTTCTCTATTACCATGCCCATGTAAACAAATCAACCTATGCATGTTGTATATTTTCATTCATATGGTTTTGATCTTAAAGTATGGACTGGCCTTTTAGTTTAGAAGGCAGGTTTGCACCAATTTCCCAATTGGTAGTCCTCAGATAAGTCTTGGTGAATTTATCACCCGCAGACACATTATTGATTAGGTTCAAACCTTTACCACTCTGTTAATAATGGTTAATAATCTATTGCACACATAACAGGTTCCAATGATATTGGCAATATATGTTTGATATTTTTCCTTGATGACCTAGGGTGACAAAATTACAATGATTCACATTAATGATGGGAGTTGTGTGACTACAGATTATTCTTCTTGCCTCTAGATATTAAAAAATGACCCGATTTCTAGGATATTAGTGTCTTTGGAGTCGAGTTATCACCTATTTTTTTGGCTATTAGCTTCTTTGGAGTCATGCCATGCACTCTTCTATGATACTTTATAATGGGATCTTTTTGGAAGTCATGTTATCTATAATTTTGGTTATTTGTGGGAATTAATGATAATTCAATTCAATTCAAACAATAATATTTTATTGATTCAATTCAACCATTGGGTATATTTATTGATTCATCTTTGACTTTGCATGAGCGAGACTTGGAAACTAAGGAATGAAGTTTTCCTTCAAATCACCAAAAGTGCAGCACTAAAGCTAACCCCTTCTCACAACTTCTAAAAAGAGCTTTAACTTCGTTGTTTCCAAGCTACTACTGCTAGGCTTAGGACTATATATTCCTAGAGAAACGAAACCTTTGCGGTTCCAGACCTTACTAAGGTCATTAATATACACTCACAAGCCCAAGAACTAGTTTATGGTGTAGGCTATAAACTGTTTATTGTTTGGATGGGTTTTCTGGTAATTTTTTTGGACAAAATCTAACTGAAATTGTTGAAATCACAGAATCGAGCTGTCCAGAGGTTTTCTGTACTAACAAATATGCAATTTGAAGAATGCAAAATTGCGATTTCAGCAAAAAATTATCTGTAGATTCCGTAAAAAATGACCAGAAAAGTCCAAGTGTCAAATGATTATCCAACTCCCTAGTTTACGGATGAAATCTGACTGAAATTGTTGAAATCACAGAATTTGGGTGTCCAGAGGTTTTCTGTGATAAAAAACACAATTTGAACAATAAAAATCACACTTTTAGCAAAAAATGATCGGCACATTCTGTAAAAAATGACCAGAAAAGTCCAATGTCAAATGATTAGCCAACTCCCTAGTTTACAGTCCTTAATGAGATCTATGGTCTATTAGTCTTAATTCTTACCTTTGTGCAGCCAAAGAATTGGGTAGTTCATTTCCAACATTGTAAAATATTAGTGTTCATGGCCCTAGCATTAGGCAAGCATAGCATAATGTCAGTTGAAATTAGAACAATGTTTTCAAATATGTTATTCAGGTATAACACTAGTAAGAAATAAATGTATTATTTCCTTGTAGAAGAAGAAACATAATAGTAAGGACCAGTGTATGGTCCTATCTGAAATGATGAGAGTCAAAATGTTATTTTCATAGAAATAGTCAGGAAGTAGTATGAATGCCAGCAATAGTGGCACATTGGTGCATATTGAGTTGCAGTTTACTTCATGATGCCTATGCTTGCGTCCTTCCTACAACTCTCAAAGGTTTTTAGATCTAGATTCAGTTAATATGGAGAGTTGATTCTAGATACAAACTGAAAGGGATTGCACTCAGAAAGGATTTAAAATCAATGGAGGGATTTGAAAATGAATAAAACAAGGGAAGACATGGTGCATAGTTTATACTCGGCCAATGCATTATGCTACTTCCTAGGATTGTCCATTGTTCATTTTTATCGTGAAACATGCAGATTTTCTTTTTGCAAAATAATAGGATTCACCACCATAATAATAGGTTTTTTTTAATGATACCATTGTCTAAAATATTTTTCCATATTCTTAACTTTATGTGCAAAATAAATTAATTGCATATAAAAACAATTTCAACAAAATTAGAGACCAATTTTTTTTTTGTTCAAACATAATCTACCAAATCGTGTAAATTTGCTAACAATAAAGTGAACTATTTTATCATTTTAAATGTATATATATTATGTGTTGATGAAAAAAATGATAACCTTAGACTTTATAATTTAATATTGTTCATGCAAAGTGGAGGTGACAATCTTCACCTTTTAAGTTTCTTCTTTTCTGAAGTAATGTTCATATGAAAATGTGGAACAATTTATTAAAATAATTTATATCGTTTCTCTCTCTCTCTCTCTCTCACACACACACACACCCACCCACCCACATGCATATCGTGCATGCAACTCTAGTAATTTCAATATGGTTTGGGCATATGTGCAAAAAAATAATAATCTTGAATTTGGGACAACTTCACTGATTTAGTTTTAATTTTTATAGCCAGAGGACTAGGATGATGAGGAGGATGGTGAATCGAAATCTCCAACCATTCCAAATCCATAGTGTTAGCACTCAGAATGTACCCAGGTTATAAAAGGTAAACTCCAAGGTAACAGCAAAACCACTTTAGAAAAAAACTGGTATTTTCTTCCAGAGAGGGATCTCTCAATACAGATTTAATAGGATCAAATATAAAACAACATTTAAAGATTTGTATGTATGGCTGAAACAATCACATAACCATTAGGAATGGAGTCACATACATATAAAGATATCACAAAGACATATACATGAGATTCATCAAAGGCAACATAATCACATCATCACAGTCGTTCAATTTAATCCAGGTGAAACAGAAGAGACGAGGAAACAGTCCATTAATACAGAGCATCAAAGATGAATTCCATATCAACTTTAGCAGAAAATGTATAAAATATCTGAAATGATGACTAGAGTATAAACATATGAATTCTAATCACCCAACACTATATTTCAGATACGAAGAAGAGACAAAATGAAGTGTTACACTGGGGAAATATGATCACATAAAGAAAGAAGCACAGACTGTAATATCAATGACACAGGAATCTCTGATAAATCTTCATGCATTCACTTTGTTATTCAAAAATATATATGTTCTCCAAAAACATTCCACAACACGATGGGTTCCAACCCCCATATCCTAAAAAAGATGCCAATATATACACAAAATAATAGATCTTCCAAGAAGATTTACAACTGAATGATCGGCTTAATTTAGAATCTTGTAACTAAATCCCTAACTTCTAGGAATAAATTACTACTCCAATCCTAACAGATCATAAAGTAAAAATCAGCTTGGTAAAACGTCTTCATCCAGTCAGCTCCTTGTCTTCATCCAATCAGCTCCTTGTCTTCATCCAGTCAGCTCCTTGTCTTCATCCAGTCAGCTCCTTGTTGTATAACACCTGTCTCTATGCATGCAAAATGTGTTTGGTCTTTCCGAATCTCTCCACAGATTTCCACTGTTCTGCGCTCGGGGTATCACATTCCATCATTTCCTGAATTGACACTTCAAGTTCCATATAAGCTTCGTATGGCACCTTGGGGAATCTGCTTCTGATAATTGCGAACTTTTGTAAAATTTCGAAATCCTCTGTTAATTTATCAACAATAGTTTTTCCTGTTAGGTCCTTTTCCAAGTTATCGAATTTAGAGTGGTCCATGCGATTCTGAACTAGCAAGCTGTGATAATGCTACTGAGATAACATTCGTCCCTCCTCGTCCCAAAAAGAAGGTAGGCCCTCCTCAAATAGCTCCTTGAAATCCTGCTTGAAGTTATTGACTTGTGTAACAATTTCATCCGTTCTGTCCTGGACCGTCTTCATTAAATGATGTTTGTGAATAAATTTCTTAGCCCACAGCACTATGGATATCCTGTCTTTTATCCCCAAATCATGTAATTTTTTATATGTCAATGATTTTAAAAAGTTCAGTGCATTTTGAGCTGTGGTGAGAGGTCTTTTTCGCATGTGTTCATTCACTAGCTTTAATCTTTGGTGGGCCAAATTGATCAAAATATTCTGATCATCAATGAAATTCAGATAATGCCTGAATTTGGTAATTTCTATAGACAACGTGTCCCAAATAATGTGTTTTTCTCCTTGCAGGGGACCTTTACCTATGCTTTTCTCCTTCAATTCATTGAACTTCTTCTGCAACTAGTTTCTATCTTGTAGTATTTTGATTTTATTTTCATTCATTTTGGCCAGTTCAGATTTGATCTTTGCATTCTCTGTCTTTAGTTCTTTGATTTCTTCATCTTTTAAACTAACCTGGGACATAGGCACCAGTAGATCATCTGCAGAAAAATCATCCAACGGCTTCTCGATATTCACAATGGACAAGTCTTCACCTGTGGGATTCTGACTCATTAACTCCTCCATAATTTCCTTCTCATCAATTTGATCTTTTTTCATCAAGGAAATTTGAGATAACAGTTCATTTCTTTCGCTTTCCCACCTGTCCTTTTCTTCCTATAACTCAACAGCTCTCCCTTTATACTCCGTCATCTGTTGATGGATCTTGTCTTTTTCTTCTTGCAAAGCCAATAGCTCAGAGGATTGAACATGCTCAGAACCTGGGATTTTCAATTTTTTCTTCAACACTTGGAGAGCATTGTCTTTTTCTTATAGCATCCTCCTGACCGCCTGGGTGTTATCTGAATTGACAATATCTGTTTGGAGCTTCTTGATCTGGATGGCATTTGCCTTATTTTCGACTCTTTCATGTTTCAGTTGAATTTCTAACTTATCTGTCAAAATTTGCAATTTATTAATATTTACCATAGCTTGTAACAAATCTGAATAAATGATATCATTGGTTTGTTTATGAAGTTGTATCTTATCCGGTATGCTGATCTTATCCAATCGAATCTCCATCTCTGACATTTTCTTGTCGTTTACCATGGCTAACTTGAATGTATTCCTTTCGACATCTCTAGCAGAAAACAGAGAAGTTTTAGGACTGTGTAAACTTCTCACCCGCGGCAGAAAATTTCTTGTCTCTTCCAGAGACTATTTTCTTTTCTCCATATAACTAGCTTTGAGTTCTTCCTTTGACTTAAAGACTGGGCTTAATTCTGAACCATCCACACCCTTAAAAGAGAACTGATTTACTTGCACAACTTTCATTGGAACTAGAACAACCTTTTTGAAACCATCATAAATTTCTTCATTTACAATTTCACCACCTTGAAACAACTTTGCCTTTTTATGCGATCCATCTTGGTCAATTTCCATACTTTCGATTTCAGACAGACTTCTCTTAATCACAATACTAGTATCCTCTGATGTTTGAGATGCTGTGACAGGTAGAGTATGTGTATCTTCATTAGACCTTGAAATCTCGGTAAACTGCAACAAATTGGCTGTTTCAGCCAGACCTTCAATTAACTGGTGATCAAACGGTTTGTTCTTGTTAGCCTGCTTCCTCAAGGAGATCACATGGTGGGGATCATAATTTATCTTTGGCTCCCTTTGGAAATCCATATTCTCCATCAATTTCTCTATGAACACTAAAGCACCTTTACTTTTGAAAATGAAAGAACTGACTTTCAGGGGGAATTTAATATTTGAATACTTTTTAAAAGCTCCAAAATGTTCTTCTTCAGAATGCAACCTTTGTCTAATGAATTCTAAAGCAAAAATCCTTGGGGCGAGGAATGCAGGTAACTTATAAGGTTGCCCGATAAAACCATATACTCTTAACACAGTGGAGTCTCTATGCAGGAACCAAACTCCAATTCGGTCTTCGGGTGAAGGCTGCATCAAACATTTCATCTTGTCCAAAACACGAGGCAATTCTTCATCAAAAAACATTTTATACACTTCTGACATAATCGAATTGGCATATTCGAACATGCTGATTTGCTTGGGCAAATCAGAAAAACAGATAGTATTCAAAAACTATAGCTCAGTGACACTGGAACACAACAGCATGTTGAACAAGTAGGTCTGAAATCTAAAGAATCAAACCTTTGGAAACTCACTTAGCTGAAGATGGATTGATTCATCAAGGTATTCATCTAGACTAAACACCGAAATTGACTGAGATTCAGAGCCTAAGGAACTTATTCTCAACAAAAAAACCAAGGACGACTTCGCCCACGCAACAGTCATCATCAAGACCTAATATTTGACAGACTAGAGATACTACCAATTGGACTTCATTTTTAAAATATGAACAGGGTAAGGTAAGAAAAAACCATCTAAAGATTGACCATCTTTCAGAATACTAGACAGGAATTGGCAACGGATTTCAGTTTCACACATCTTGTATTTTTCAACAAGGACCGACTCATTCACTGACTCACAACTATCAGGGTAACTATCAGGTAAATTGAGGTTTTCTTGAATGACTGTAGCATTGCCTTTACAAATTATTCGGGATGTGGATTGACTCATGATAATTCTCTGAGAGGGGGAGTAGTTAACAGCACACCATTCTGCAAATTCTGGGCAATGGAGGGTTTGTTCGAGGGCGAAGTAATATAGAAAGGATTTACATACATTCAATATATCATTTCCCTGTGAGACGTGGTAATACCATAATCTTTCTTTTCTAACTGACACACTTCCTACAGATAGGAAGGGGTCACATACGCCCCTGTCTCTGTCGACCAAATAATCCTCTCTATCATCTATAACATGACCACTCTGTAATTCCTCCTTGTCCATAATTCAATTGATAAATAGCGAATAGACGGACGAATTACGAGAGCTTTAGGCCTTACCTGTTAACTGTAGTGGTGTGTGCTTTGGAAACTGACAGTTTAAAGTTGACAAAGCCGTGAGTCTATTTCGTTCGTTCGGTGCCAATAGAATACCCATGGAGCAAGTCAACTGCCTTTTATAGGACCCCACTCTGGAGCGTCCTTTCAGCGGTTTTCCTTAAACTACTTTTGCCTCCGGAGTCGAACACAATTAGACACATGGACAGCAGTTTATATTCTGCCACTGCTCTTAGCTTTTAACTGTCACACACTTTAACACTTTAGATTGATTCATGGCCATTGATCTATTTTCCCTCAATTCTCAACCCTCGGATCTTGCGCCACGTAACTCATTCCGCTGGGTTCCTTCGTCTTATCCTTCGTGCAACTTTATGCTCCGGAACCATATATAGCCATCGATGTAATCTACTTTATATCTACACCGTCAGATTTGGTGGCGCACATCCAATTCCGCTGGGAGCCTTGGATTTATCCCCCGCGCAATTTTTCACTCCGGAATCAGTCCCAACCGTTGATGTGATCTAACTTTACTTCTCCATCGTTGGATTAAAAGACATGTACTTGATTCCGCCAAGTTCTTGGGTCTTAACTACCATGCAATTCTAGGCTCCGGAGTTATCCACGATCGTTGATTTTATATGCCTTTATCTTGTCACCGTCAGATCGAGTGGCATATACTTGTTTTCGTTGGGCTCTACTATTTTAACAAACATGCAAATTCATACGGCGGAGTTTACAACGGATTGTGGATCTCTTCGAACCGAATCAACAGCCGTTGATCTGTGTATCCTGTTAAATGCCCGGACATACTTTATCTTCCTCGCACCTCTTAGAGAGCGGAGATAGTATAGGCCATTGATGTTCAACTCTTCACTTTGCACCATTAGATCTTTTGACAATTTCATCGTTCTCGCTCCTCATCATACTCTTATCCTATACCATTTAACCAAAGTTTGACAAGCCACTAATATTTCTCCTTCATCATGGTTTTTTCATCCCTGTGCTAAATATATGTGTTAACAACTGGCTCCATCTGGGGATGATATCCTCCCTGTGAGGTATCAAAGAACTCGTTGACTAGGTGCCTTCTTTTGGTTTTTCATAATAACTTCTAGAAAACTCATCTTTTGCTTTTTGTAAATATCTCATTTTTATATATTTTTAGAAAAGGAATGGTATGCTTCCTGAATCTTGGGGATTTCACAACAAGCTTCAAATACATTCGGCTTACCACTCATGTTGACTTGTAAAGAAAAATTAGTATGTACAGTCTATGACACAAATTTTACCTTTCTCCTCAGGTTAGGTAATGCTTCAGATATCGTCCATTTATAGGGTTGCTTTCCAGAAGAACCCCATTTGTATATTCCAGCAAAAATGCGTTCTTCCCTCTGTATCCCGCAACAACGTAAGGTCCTACCCACATAGGATCAAATTTTCCATGCTTGTCTTCATTAGGAGCGTCCCACTTCAAAACCAGGTCATCAATTTGAAACTGTTCTTCCTTAATTCTTCTGTCAAAAGTATTTTTCATTTTCTCCTGGTGAGATTGCACTTTGTCATAAGCTTTATTTCTACGTTCTTCCAGTTCGATGATCTGATTTATCCTTCTCTGTATGTGATTTGGTTATTCTTCCTGATCTTGGAAATATCTCATAACTGGAACCCCTAATGACGTTGGAAAAACCACTTCAGCCCCATACACTAGCTGGAAGGGAGACATGCCGATTGCTCTTTTAGTGCTAATCATGTTGGCCCATAGAGCATATTTTAGTTTGGTGTGCCAGGACCTCTTATTATCTTCCAATAGCTTCTTGATGATCCTTACCAGGATTTTATTTGAAGATTAAGCTAACCCATTTCCTTGAGGATAATAGGCAATTGAATGATTGAGACTTATGTGATATTTATGACAAAAATTAATCATTTTCCTGGATTTGAAAGCAGCTGCATTGTCTGTTACTATCCTTTTTGGACACCCGAATCGAGCCAATATTTTTTCTTCAAGAAAATCCATGACCACATTTTCAGTGGCTCTCCTGGTAGGAATTGCTTCTATCCATTTAGTAAAATAGTCTGTGGCTGTCAAAATCCACTTGTGTTGACCTGATGAATTGGGGTTTATTTCACCAATAAAATCCAAACCCCACTGCTGGAAAGGAGCTTCAACTGTTATTGTATTCAAACGGAGAGGCAATACCTTTCTCTTACCGTAAAAAATTTGGCATTGATGACATTTACTGATTTCTTTGTACACATCTGAAAATAACGTAGGCCAATAATAACCGGCCCTTAGGATTTTGTTCGCAGTCACTTTCCAAGAATGATGTCCGCCACAGTCTCCCTGATGAAATTCTTTGGCAATCTGTTGAGCTTCATCTTCCAAAAGACAATTCAGCAACACTCCTCCAGGGTCTTTCCAATAAAGATACCGATTTATGATACAGAATTTAGCATATTTTAACTTTATAGATCTCGTTCTTGATTTACTTAATCCTTCTGGTGCTTGCAAATTACGGAGGACATATACAATATCAGAATACCATGGAGATTGCACAAAATCAACCATTACTTCTACCTTCGTATCCAACTGATTAGCTTGATGAGAAATGAAATTAATTTGCAAGGCTTCACAATTGGAATTAGCCATCATCTTAGCTAATCCTTGTCCTTTAATCAATTTGGTAGGCTTTATTTCAATATCATATTCCAATAATGTAGCAATCCATTTTCCTCTTCTGCCTTCTGGATCTGGTTGAGTCAGGATTCCTTTTACTGCAGTAGATGGAACATGGGCAATTATATGTGAATGTAAAATATATATTCTGAAATCATTCAATGCTTTAATTAAAGCATAGGCTTGTTTCTCCATAATGTCATACTTTAATTCACCATCCCTCAACATCTTGCTGAAGAATGCTATGGGTTGTTCCATATTCTCGTCATTTTTCTGCAGTAAAACAATTGCTATAGTATATTCTGAAGCATATGAAAATACTGAGAAATCTTTAGTAAAATCTGGACTCACTAACATAGGAGCCTCTGAAATTGCCTTCTTTATTTCCCAAAAGGACTGTCTATCTTCAGTATTCCGTTTTATTTCATGCCCCTTTTTCAACATATTGGTGATGTTCATTAGGATCTCAGCAAAACTTGGCACAAACCTTCTCAGAAAATTTACCTGCCCTAAGAAAGATTGTATCTCCTTTTTTCTCCTTGGTTCACCTACTTTCAAAATGGAACTCACCCTCTCAGGATCAATCTTTATGCCATCTTTGCATATTATATGGCCCAGCAATTTTCCCTCTTCTAATACAAAGTTGGATTTCTTTGGATTCAACGATATACCAAACTTTCTACATTTCATGAACACTTTCTCCAGATGATGCAGATGCTCCCTGTCGGACTTGGAGTAGACTGTGATATCATCCATGTAGATCACTACAAAATTTCCAATTTCCCCTGCAAAAGCGATGTCCATAGCTTGCTAGAAAGTGGCCCCTGCATTCATCAAACCGAAAGGCATCTTTGCATACATAAAGGTGCCCCAAGGTGTAGTAAAAGCAGTCTTCTCCTGATCTTCCGGTAACACCTTGATCTAATTATACCCGGAAAAACCATCCAGCATTGAAATTCTTTCAGCTCCCACCACTTGCTGCAGTATATGATCCATCTTGGGTAGAGGATAGTTATCCTTCATGGAAACTTTATTCAAGTTGGGGAAATCTATGCACAATATTATTTCTCCGTTCTTTTTCCTGAAAGGAACCAAGTTTGCAACCCATTTTGAAAACCTCAGTGTGACAATAATTTTAGCATCAAATAGCTTCTTGATTTATTTCTCAATAATAGGCATCAACATAGGATTTATTCTTTTGAGCTTCTGTTTAAAAGGCCTCTCCCCAGGCTTTATAGGAATGGTATGTTGTATGATGGAAGTATCATACTCTTTGAGATCCTCATAACTCCAAGTGAAGACATCTGTATATCTTTTCATTAATTTCACATACTCTTCTTTTTTTTTTTCAGGTAATTTCTTGGACAACTTCACAATCTTAGGATTTTCTGCGGTACCAATATTTTTGTCTTCAATAGCATCATCAACATGCTTCACTTTTGTATTTTTCGCCACATCATTTTCATCAAAAATATTTTCTAAAGGGATTAGTCCTCTTGGTATGAAATTTTTTTTTAATTGGATGATATCCTTACCCCCTAAGGTCCCTTTCAATTTTTCAGTGCTATTCCCTTCCTCTTCAAGCTCTTCATCCTCTTGAGTGCTCTCGTTATTGTCATTATCAGTGTCAATAGGAGTATTCACAAATTCTTCTGAGAGTTCCAGGAATCTTCGGATCTGCATATCGTCTTCAAACACTTGCCAATATTTAGAGTTGTCAGGAATAGATGGTCTATTCACAATTTCCACCTGGTATTCCCTCTGACCAGCAACTGGTGTTTCAAATTTTCCAGCGGCCACAGCTAAGGAATCAGCTACCAAATTTTCATGTCTAGGAATCACCTGAATTGTATGCTCCGTAAAGAAGTTACCAAGCATATCCCACACTTCATTTCTGTAATCCCTCATTCGAGGATGCCTGGTTTGATAGCTTTCATTTATTTGGTTTATTACCAACTCAGAATCTCCTAAGATCCTTATCTTTTGAGCTCCTAAATCTTTCAAATCATGCAGTCCCAATAATAGAGCTTCATATTCTGCCACATTATTTGTACACTCAAATGTCAACTTGTATGATAGTGCTTTGAAATCCCCCGGAATAGGAGAAATTATGTATACACCGGCTCCAGTACCTATCTTTGCAGCAGACCCATCAAAGTACATAATCCACTGGCCTTCTCTTTTTTGCTTTGCTTCCAAAGCATCATGTTCTATCACTTCCCTTTCCTTGTTCTCTTCAGACTTATTTTGCAAAGCCTCCTCTACATCATGCGGAACAGCATCATTGAAGAAAATGGAGGAGCCTAAATCAGTATCAACAGCATAAATGTGATGAATCTCAGGTTTATCCTGACTGCTTACTACATATGGAGTTCTCTTTTCACTATATAATCTTCTGTTCCCATCTTGAATAGGAATCGTGGCATACGACATATCCATCTGCAAACTGCCTTTCAATTTGGAAGTCCAGGATCTTGACAACATGACCCCGAACTTTGGTGGGATATCTGCCACTACCACATCCATAACTATAGTTTTAGAAGGAAATTTGTTTAGGGTTACCACCATGTCTTTAATTAATCCAAGGCATTTTACTCTTTTAGAATCAAATGAATACAGATCTTTATAAGGTCTTGTTACCTCCAATCCCAGACTTTCTACCACTCCTTTGGGCATTAGATTGTGTGATGCCCCAGAATCAAACATAGCATTATGGACCACTTTGTCATGCACATTTAGGCTTAAATAAAAAGGAGGAACTTCTTCACCTTCCATATTTTCAACTTTTGATCCAAAAGAAATAGTGGGATTATCATCATTCAGTTCTAAAATGTCAGACTGCCATTCTCCTTGATTTTTGACCATTTTTGTGATGGTATCTTTGTATTCAGTATTTCTCAACAATTCATTAAACGGAACAGAGATTTTTAGCTTTGAAAGCTCATTCTGTAAATCAAAACCAGCACTAATCCTTTCCACATCAAACGAAGTCGCCTTCTTTATTATTTTATCCCTTTGTACATCATTTTCAACCTCTTTATTTACAAAATGCTCTTTTTGTAGTTCTTTTCCTTTTTCTACATTCAAAGAACTAGAGGAAGGCTGATTTGGGTTTACCTTCCCTTTATTTATGAGGAAATCCCTGTTCCTCAACTTGATTTTCCTCTGTACATCATCCATAGCATGTAAATATCCTCTTTGATACAATTCGTTCTCCTTTTCAATTTCTTCATTTCCACCCTCCTATTCAAACATGTTATGCTCTTCTTCAGTGAGATATATCTTTGAATCCTGTTCTCCAAACAAATGAATCTCATTTTCAGGGGGATCTTCTTCATCGGCAACATAATTTTCAGGGAAGGGTGGACGGATGGGCTGTTCTTCTTGGTTTCTTGGATTTCTCTGGTCTCTCTGTCTATTTTGGGGAGGGACAAGGGGATTTGGTCTTCTAAAATTTGGATTCCTGATTTGGGGATCCCCTTGCGCTCTGTTGAAAGGCCTAGTATCCATAGTTAATCTATCCATCAATTTTTCCATGGTTTTCAACATCATTTCAAATTTAGCATCAGTAGAAGAGGATGAAGTAGAAGGCAAATTCTCTTCTTTTCTCCTCCTATCCAAATCCCTATGCTTCATTTTTCCACTCGCCATCATGTTAGCTTCCACTTCTAGAACATCAGTAAACATGGTAGCAAGAGTTGTCGATTTGCTCTCTCACAATGAGAATGCAAAATCATTATTAAAGGCCCCAGCATAATGTAGTTTGGCAGCTGCAGGAGAAGGTTTTATATCTTCCGGAATAGAGTTGTAAGCCCTCATGAATCTACTGGAAAATTCATGAATAGATTTGAAACCCCCTTTTTTGAGACTATTTTACTGAGATAAAAGCTGCAAAGGATTATGTTTATCATCCCACCTGTCCAGGAAATCATTTTGGAAGGCCTAAAAATTTACTATAGACCCATTTGGTAAGTCTTTAAACCACTTCTTTGCCTCTCCTGACAAAATTTGGGCAAATAAACACATTTTAACATCAGGATAATCAACCTCTTCTAATTCAATAAATTCTTCAAACTTGGCAACATGCTGTTTTGCGGTTATATCACCCTCTCCATCAAATAAAGAAATTCTCCGAGAATAATTTTGAGGGAGATCATGTAATACAGCAGGAAGATGCAAGGGAGCAAATCTGGCGGCCATTGTTCTGGGTGGGTTCACAGGAAGTGAAGAACTTTGAGTACTTTGAGAGGTCTGAGTACTTTGAGAGGTAAATGTGTCAGCCTTTGTGGTTTGTTGCAAATCTCTCCAAAGGGAATCTAACAAGTAAGATTCTAACCTACAGGGATTAAACTCAGTATCCTTAAGGTCAGAGTCAGATTTGGTTTTCAACAGATTTTTTCCAACGTTAACTTCCCATTTTGGATCAAAATGATAATCTCGAGATGATGATGCACCAAACAAAGGAAAATCTATCTTTTCTTTATTTTTTCTTTTAAATAGCTTTTCTGGGTCTTCAAAACTTTTCAAGAATTTGGTATCAGAGTTACCTCGCGTGTGTCTTCTCAAAGCCAGAATGACTCCTTAGGTTTTGAACAAGCTTCACAATGTAGTCGCCAGGGAAAATATACAACCTCTTATGCTAATAAAATTCCTGTTTGCCCACAGAAATCTTTCTTCAAAATTTGTCGTTCTCCCAGGGTAGATATGCACTTTCATTCCAGACAACGGTGCCAGTTTGTTAGAACTTTGAATGTACCCAGGTTGTAAAAGGTAAACTCCAAGGTAATAGCAAAGCCACTTTAGAAAGAAATTGGTATTTTCTTCCAGAGAGGGATCTCTCAATACAGATTTAACAGGACCAGATATAAAACAACATTTAAAGATTTGTATGTATGGTTGAAACAATCACATAACCATTGGGCATGGAGTCACATACATATAAAGATATCACAAAGACATATACAGGAAATTCATCAAAGGAAAGATAATCACATCATCACAGTCGTTCAATTTAATCCAGGTGAAACAGAAGAGACGAGGAAACAGTCCATTAATACATAGCATCAAAGATGAATTCCATATCAAATTTAGCAGAAAATGTATAAAATATCTGAAATGATGACTAGAGCATAAACATATGAATTCTAATCACCCAACGTTGTATTTCAGATACGAAGAAGAGACAAAATGAAGTGTTACACTGGGGAAATACGATCACATAAAGAAAGAAGCACGGACTGTAATATCAATGACACAGGAATCTATGATAAATCTTCATGCATTCACTTTGTTATTCAAAAATATATATGTTATCCAAAAACATTCCACAACACGATGGGTTCCAACCCCCATCTCCTAAAAAATATGCCAATATATACAAAAACTAATAGATCTTCCAAGAAGATTTACAACTGAATGATCGGCTTAATTTAGAATCTTGTAACTAAATCCCTAACTTCTAGGAATAAATTACTACTCCAATCCTAACAGATCATAAAGTAAAAATCAGCTTGGTAAAACGTCTTCATCCAGTCAGCTCCTTGTCTTCATCCAATCAGCTCCTTGTCTTCATCCAGTCAGCTCCTTGTCTTCATCCAGTCAGCTCCTTGTTGTATAACACCTGTCTCTATGCATGAAAGATGTATTTGGTCTTTCCGAATCTCTCCACAGCTTTCCACTGTTCTGCGCTCGGGGTATCACATTCCATCATTTCCCAAATTGACACTTCAAGTTCCATATAAGCTTCGTATGACACCTTGGGCAATCTGCTTCTGATAATTGCGAACTTCTATAAAATTTCGAAATCCTCTGTTAATTTATCCACAATAGTTTTTCCTGTTAGGCCCTTTTCCAAGTCATCGAATTTAGAGTGGTCCATGCGATTCTGAACTAGCAAGTTGTGATAATGCTCTTGAGAGAACATCCGTCCCTCCTCGTCCCAAAAAGAAGGTAGGCCGTCCTCAAATAGCTCCTTGAAATCCTGCTTGAAGTTATTGACTTGTGTAACCATTTCATCCGTTCTGTCCTGGACCGTCTTCATTAAATGATGTTTGTGAATAAATTTCTTAGCCCACAGCACTATGGATATCCTGTCTTTTATCCCCAAATCATGTAATTTCTGATATGTCAATGAGTTTAAAAAGTTCAGCGCATTTTGAGCTGTGGTGAGAGGACTTTTTCCCATGTGTTCATTAACTAGCTTTAATCTTTGGTGGGCCAAATTGGTCAAAATATTCTGATCATCAATGAAATTCAGATAATGCATGAATTTGGTAATTTCTATAGACAACGTGTCCCAAATAATGTGTTTTGCTCCTTGCAGGGGACCTTTACCTATGCTTTTCTCTTTCAATTCATTGAACTTCTTTTGCAACTGGTTTCTATCTTGTAGTATTTTGTTTTTATTTTCATTCATTTTGGTCAGTTCAGATTTGATCTTTGCATTCTCTGTCTTTAGTTCTTTGATTTCTTCATCTTTTAAACTAACCTGGGACATAGGCACTAGTAGATCATCCGCAGAAAAATCGTCCAACGGCTTCTCGATATTCACAATGGACAAGTCTTCACCTGTGGGAGTCTGACTCATTAACTCCTCCATAATTTCCTTCTCATCAATTTGATCTTTTTTCATTAAGGAAATTTGAGATAACAGTTCATTTCTTTCGCCTTTCCACCTGTCCTTTTCTTCCTGTAACTCAACAGCTCTTTCTTTATACTCCATCATCTCTTGATGGATCTTGTCTTTTTCTTCTTGCAAAGCCAATAGCTCAGAGGACTGAACATGCTCAGAACTTGAGATTTTCAATTTTTTCTTCAACACTTGGAGAGCATTGTCTTTTTCTTCTAGCATCCTCCTGACTGCCTGGGTGTTATCTGAACTGACAATATCTGTTTGGAGCTTCTTGATCTGGATGGAATTTGCCTTATTTTCGAGTCTTCCATGTTTCAGTTGAATTTCTAACTTATCTGTCAAAATTTGCAATTTATTAATCTTTACCATAGCTTGTAACAAATCTGAATAAATGATATCACTGGTTTGTTTATGAAGTTGTATCTTATCCGATATACTGATCTTATCCGACCGAATGTCCATCTCTGACATTTTCTTGTCGTTTACCATGCCTAACTTGAATGTATTTCTTTCAACATCTTTAGCAGAAACCAGAGAATTTTTAGGACGGTGTAAACTTCTCACTCGCGGTAGCAAATTTCTTGTCTCTTCCAGAGACTGTTTTCTTTTCTCCATGTAACTAGCTTTGATTTCTTCCTTTGACATAAATACCGGGCTTAATTCTGAACCATCCACACCCTTAAAAGAGAACTGATTTACTTGCACAGCTTTCATTGGAACTAGAGCAACCTTTTTGAAGCCATCAGAAATTTCTTCATTTACAATTTCACCACCTTGAAACAACTTTGCCTTTTTATGCGATCCATCTTGGTCAATTTCCATACTTTCGATTTTAGACAGACTTCTCTTAATCACAATACTAGTATTCTCTGATGTTTGAGATGATGTGACAGGTACAGTATGTGTATCTTCATTAGACCTTGAAATCTCGGTAAACTGCAACAAATTGGCTGTTTCAGCCAGACCTTCAATTAACTGGTGATCAAACGGTTTGTTCTTGTTAGCCTGCTTCCTCAAGGAGATCACATGGTGGGGATCATAATTTATCTTTGGCTCCCTTTGGAAATCCATATTCTCCAGCAATTTCTGTATGAACACTAAAGCACCTTTACTTTTGAAAATGAAAGAACCGACTTTTAGGGGGAATTTAATATTTGAAGACTTTTTAAAAGCTCCAAAATGTTCTTCTTCAGAATGCAACCTTTGTCTCATGAATTCTAAAGAAAAAATCCTCAGGGTGAGGAATGCAGGTAACTTATAAGGTTTCCCGATAAAACCATATACTCTTAACACAGTGGAGTCTCTATGCAGGAACCAATCTCCAATTCGGTCTTCAAGTGAAGGCTGCATCAAACATTTCATCTCGTCCAAAACACGAGGCAATTCTTCATCAAACAAAATTTTATACACCTCCGACATAATCGAATTGGCATATTCAAACATGCTGATTTGCTTGGGCAAATTAGAAGAACAGATAGTATTCAAAAAATGTAGCTTAGTGACATTGGAACACAACAGCATGTTGAACAAGTAGGTCTAAAATCTAAAGAATTGAACCTTTGGAAACTCACTTAGCTGAAGATGGATTGATTCAGCCAGGTATTCATCTAGACTAAACACCGGAATTGACTGAGATTCAGAGCGTAAGGAACTTATTCTCAACAAAAAACCAAGGACGACTTCGCCCATGCGATAGTCATCATCAAGACCTAATATTTGACAGACTAGAGATACTACCAATTGGACTTCATTTTTAAAAATATGCACAGGGTAAGGTAAGAAAAAACCATCTAAAGATTGACCATCTTTCAGAATACTAGACAGGAATTGGCAATGGATTCCAGTTTCGCACTTCTTGTAAAATTCAACAAGGACCGACTCATTCACTGACTCATGGCTATCAAGGTAACTATCAGGTAAATTGAGGTTTTCTTGAATGACTGTAGGATTGACTTTACAAAGTATTCGGGATGTGGATTGACTCATGATAATTCTCTGAGAGGGGGAGTAGTTAACAGCACACCATTCTGCAAATTCCGGGAAATGGAGGGTTTGTTTGAGGGCGAAGTAATACAGAAAGGATTTACATACATTCAATATATCATTTCCCTGTGAGTGGTAATACCATAATATTTTTTTACTAACGGACACGCTTCCTATAGATAGGAAGGGGTCATATACGCCCCTATATCTGTCGACCAAATACTCCTCTTTATCATCTATAACATGACCACTCTGTAATTCCTCCCCCTTGTCCATAATTCAATTGATAAATAGCGAATAGACAGACGAATTACGAGAGCTTTAGGCCTTACCTGTTAACTGTAGCGACATGTGCTTTGGAAACTGACAGTTTAAATTTGACGAAGCCGCGGGTCTATTTCATTCGTCTGGCGCCAATAGAATACCCACGGAGCAACTCAGCTTCCTTTTATAGGACCCCACTCCAGAGCATCCTTTCGGCGGTTTTCCTTAAACTACTTTTGCCTCTGGATTCGATCACAATCAGACACATGGACAGCGGTTTATATTCCGCCACCGCTCTTAGCTTTTAACTGTCGTGCACTTTCACACTCTGGATCGATTCGTGGCCATTGATCTATTTGCCCTCAATTCTGAACCCTCGGATCTTACGCCATGTAACTCATCTGCCGGGTGCCTTCGTCTTATCTTTCATGCAACTTTATGCTCCGGAACCATATACAGCCATCGATGTAATCTACTTTATATCTACGTCGTCATATTTGGTGGCGCACATCCAATTCCGCTGGGAGCCTTGGATTTATCCCCCTCGCAAGTTTTCACTCTGGAATCAGTCCCAACTGTTGATGTGATCTAACTTTACTTCTCTCCTGTTGGATTAAAAGACACGTACTTGATTTCGCCAAGTGCTTGGGTCTTAACTACCATGCAAGTCTAGGCTCCGAATTTATCCACGATCGTTGATTTGATATGCCTTTATCTTGTCACCGTCAGATCGAGTGGCATATTCTTGTTTCCGCTGGGCTCTACTATTTTAACAAACATGCAACTTCATACGGCGGAGTTTACAACGGATCGTGGATCTCTTCGAACCGAATCAACAGCCGTTGATCTGTGTATCCTGTTAAATGCCCGGACATACTTTATCTTCCTCGCACCTCTTAGAGAGCGGAGATAGTATAGGCCATTGATCTTCAACTCTTCACTTTGCACCATTAGATCTTTTGACAATTTCATTGTTCTCGCTCCTCATCATACTCTTATCCTATACCATTTAACCAAAGTTTGAAAAGCCACTAATATTTCTCCTTCATCATGGTTTTTTCATCCCTGTGCTAAATATATGTGTTAACACATAGTACAAAGGACCCTAGAAGCCAAAGGTGCTTGATTCAAACTATTATAATTTTACTTTGTGTATATCATTCCTTGCCTATTTTGGTGTATACTAATTGTGCTTCCTTATATTGTTGTGTCTAATTGTACATTCTTATAATGCTGCATCTATTGTTTTGGCAGAAAATCAAGAATTTGAAGTACAAAGGAAAATGGGTTGTTCGAATGATTGACAATTCGGGTAAACTATTGAATTTTAGTAACACTTTGACTGAAATTTACCATTGTCTATATATTTCAAGTTCTTTTAGTTTTTCATATTCATTCCTTATTCATGACTTTGGGATACATTGTAAGCATATTTCAAGGATGATCCAGAACTCTATGTTTTCCCCAGTCTGAAATACGTAGGAATTGAGTTATGGCAAGTATGTGATAGATTAGTTTTCCCTATGTTAGTATTTTATATAAAATATTTTCATATAATAAATGTTCCTTGGAAACTATATTTTTTAGTTCTTTACTTTATTTTTCTAGATCTGCAGGTCATCATACTTTTAAGATGTCAAAATTGTATTTCATCAGGATGAAAAGGAAGCTCTTGAAGCAGAAGAGAAAAAGAAATATGAGGTTAGTGTATTGTGTACTTGAAATTTTAACATTTAGAAAGATAAGGTGGATTAACATGCTTTGCAATGACCTGTAATCTATTTTCTCTTGGTATTTTTACGTTATGTTGCATAAGATGTTTACTAACATTGTAGAAGGTGATCAATGTGCAGTGTAAAATAGATGCCCTTAGATAGTGGACACCACTCACATGAGTTACTGCACTTAGAAAGAGAGGCTGCTGGGCACCACAATCAGCCTCAAATTAAAACCTAATAAATTTGCTTGTCTTCGGGTAGTCTAGACCAGGTTTTCTAGATAATGGAATGCATCATTGCATGATTGGCGGTCTCTTTTGTTCTGATGAACCCATCTTGATTAATATAAACTGTACATCTTGACTGCAGAAGATGTCTTTTCTAAATTTTGTAGATTATGCAAGTCCTTTATTGAGAAGGGAGGCATTACACTAAAGCAAAACTTGTTCTGGCATTGCCAAGGCTGAAGAGCTAAGATGTCATGTGCTTATTAATTTTATCCTACTAAGATTTGATGGGTATAAGTTAGAATCCTAAGATGAATTTTGAGGGAAATAATGAAAACCCTACAACGAATCCTGGGAACAGTAATGAGAATCCTTCAATGAATTCTAAGACCAATATTGAACATCTTCAAGCAAATCATGATATGAATCATGAAACAAATGATGAGATGTATCCACAACAGAGTACTGAGATGAATGCTGAGACAATGAATCATGAGACCAATCCTGAGACCGATCCTGAGCATATTCAGAGGGATTCTAAGATCATTCTTGAAACAACTTCTGAGAAAAATATGCAATAGAATCCTGAGATGAACACCGAGACAACGAATCATGTGACCAATCTTGTACATCTTCAGACAGATTTGAATATGAATCTTGAAACAATTTCTAAGAGGAATCTGCAACAAAATTATGAGATGAATGTTAACATTGAGATAATTGATCTTGAGGATCTTCAGATAGATTCAAATATTAAAACAATTTTTGAGATGAATTTGCAACAAAATTATGAGTTGAATGTTAATGTTGAGATAATTGATCTTGAGCATCTTCAGACAAGTTGTGATATCATGCTTGAAACAATTTCTGAGAAGAATCAGCCATAGAATGTTGAGATGATGCTGAGACAATGAATTCTAAGGTCATTCTTGAACAACTTCAGACGTATGTTGATGTGGATCTACAACAGATTTTTGACATGACTGCTGAGACTTTGATTTCTACAAACCTTGAGCATCTAGAGACGTATTCTGATGTGAATCTTGAAACAATTATTGAGCTGAGTACGCAACATATTTCTGATAAGAACACTGAGACATGAGTTCTAACACCAATCTTGAGCATCTTCAGATGAATCTTCAAACAAATTATGAGATAAATATGCAACACAAACTTACATGAATACTCAGAAAAATTGTAAGATGGAAACTTAGTATTTCTATTTTAAACATATAGTTCAAGAATTTTACTAGGAAGGGCAATAGTGTGTTTCATAAACCCTTGCACATTTGATACCTTTACAGAATTATGGTTGTTTAGTTTGAACATGGGCAATGCATATAGTCCTTTGCAGGAACTTATGGGGTTTGAAAATTTTTTCACCTATTTCAGACTTCTAAATACTGTTGTGACTTTATGGATGGCCTTTCATTGTTTGGATGAGAAATTCAAATTGATGATCATGTGGTTTGCAGTTGCATTGTGTTTCAATGTGTTCTTTTTCTGCAAATTCTAGTTTTGCATGCTGTTGAATCATTAATAGAAATGTTTTAGTTTAATTCTCCTAGGTGTTGACTAACAAGAGGCAGATTGTACTTACTACTAGGTAAAATGTGGTCTTTGGTCATTGTGCAGGTGATGTGTTATCCAGCTATGTTTTTTCAACTATTGCATGCATTTTCAGTTGTATCCACTTTGGCTGTATTCATTAATTTATGCTTGTTCTTAGGTAAGCTCTTGCATATGTTGTGAATGAAGTCTTCTGATTTTGTACTTTCGACTGTGCATTATTTTATGCATATTTCTTGTATGAAGGGATCTCTCTATCTATTGTTTGCTACAATACCCTTGCTGGTAACCCAAGGACCAGGACTCCTGAATTTAGAAGAGGGACTCTTTTTCCAGTCTCTGTTTTAGGTTGGTTTTATTTTTTATATATTACGCATTCTGATTTAGTGCTTCAGACGGTTTATTTGTCACTTTGTTTCAGAAGTTTACTTTTACTAGTGTGTGGTCATTTCTCCCTTCACAAACTCCTAATTTACATTTAACCATCAACTTGTCATGCATCTCAAAGGAAGTCATTTAATTTAGCTAGATTTTGTCAATTCCACTGCTAAGAATCCCTTAAAATAAGCCCAATTGTTTAGTGACTACACTTACCACATGTTACATGAGAAGAAGTTTTTGGGTGTTAGTTGGCACAAGCTCTTACAAAAATTTGAAAATTGTAAGCCCAAATGTTTAGTGACTACACTTATCACATTTTCAATGAACGAAAATTTCTGGATGTTAGTTGGCACAAGCTCTTACAAATTTTGAAAACAGTGATTGCAATATTAGTAGTTGGTAAGAGGTATTTATGGCCTTATAGGTTGTAAATATTTTGAAGTGTTACTCTAAGTTGCACATATTTCAGATACAGATGTTGTATCTGAAATCTATATCTGTATCCACATGGTGATAGTTTTACCAGTACATGTCGAAGTTGTTTCCCAAGTATGTCATTAACACTATATATATATATATATATATATAAAAGAGAGAGAGAGAGAGAGAGAGATTCTAGTCACAAAATCAGGATATGATATGGTTAATGTCAAATAAATATGTACATGCATATATAAATATATATAGAGAGAGAGTTGGTGGGCTAGTTTGTTTGGTTGAGTACTTTGAGCTTTGTACAAGAGGTCTAAGGGTCAATTGCTCAAGTTGGTTCTCTTTTGTTGTGTTCTTTATTCGATATTCCTACTAGATTAGTATTGTATCTCATATCAACAAGTTTACACCTGTTCAATTGGAAATGTGGAAAAGTGAACAAGTTTACATTGGGTATCATTCAAAATGCAAAAGTGTCCTGGGTCAGTTGTTCAAGCTGGTTGGATTTTGTCGTGTGCTTTATTCGATGTTCCTACTAGATTGGTATTGTATATTGTGTCAACAAATTTACAGTGGGTTCCATTGGAAATGTGGAAAAGTCAACAAGTTTACACTGGGTATTATTCGAAATGAAAAAGTGTCCTGGGTTCCATTGGAAATGTGGATAAGTCAACAAGTTTACACTGGGTATCATTCTAAATGCAAAAGTGTCCTGGAGTTTCTTTAAAACACATTTCCAGCTCCTTGGGGTGGAGATTACGATAACATAGGTTTCATTCCTAAAAATAAATTTTAGGAAGTACAGGACTTTCAAGAATATCTGGAGGAAATGACGAATGTTCCAATCGATATTATTAGTACTGTAATGATATTTGACTTTGCATGAGTGAGACTTAAGAAGCAAGGAACAAAGTTTAGCTTCAAAGAACCAAAAGTGCAACACTAAAGTAACCCATTCTCACAGCGTCTAAAAGAGCTTGAGCTTCACTGTTTCCAAGCTACTGCTGCTAGGGCTTAGGACTATAGATTCCTAGAGAAATGAAACCTTTGTGGGGCTAGACCTTACTGAGGTAATTAATATACACTCACAAGACCAAGAACTAGTTTATGGTGTAGGCTATAAACCGTTTATTTTTTGGATGGGTTTTCTGGTAATTTTTTTGTACGAAGTCTGACTGAAATTGTTGAAATCATAGAATCGGGGTGTCCAGATGTTTTCTGCACTAAAAAAAATGCAATTTGAACAATGCAAAATCGCGATTTCAGCAAAAAACGATCTGCAGATTTCGTAAAAAATGACCGGAAAAGTCCAACTCGTGTAAATTTGCTAACAATAAAGTGAACTATTTTATCATTTTAAATGTATATATATATTGTGTTGATGAAAAAATTGATAACATTACACTTTTTGGTTTAATTTTGTTTGTGCAAAGTGGAGGTGACAATGTTCACCATTTAAGTTTCTTCTTGTTTGAAGTAATGTTCATCTGAAAATGTGGAGCAATATATTATAATCATTTATGTCATTTCTCTCTCTCTCTCTCTCTCTCTCTCTCTCTCTCTCTCTCTCGCATACACGCACACACACACACACACACCCACATGCATATCGTGCATGTAACTCTAGTAATTTCAACATGGTTTGGGCATATGTGCAAAAAAAAAATCTTGAATTTGGGACAACTTCACTGATTTAGTTTTAATTTTTACAGCCATAGGGCTAGGATGATGAGGAGGATGGTGACTAGAAAGCTCCAACCATTCCAAATCTAGAGTACAAAGGACCCTGGAAGCCAAAGGTGCTTGATTCAAACTATTATAATTTTATTTTTTGTATATCATTCCTTGCCTATTTTGTTGTATACTAATTGTGCTTCCTTATATTGTTGTGTCTAATTGTGCATTCCTATAATGTTGCATCTATTGTTTTGGCAAAAAATCAATAATCTGAAGTCCAAAGGAAAATGGGTTGTTCCAATGATTGACAATCTGGGTAAACTATTGAATTTCAGTAACACTTTGACTGAAATTGACCATTGTCTCTATATTTCAAGTTCGTTTAGTTTTTCATATTCATTCCTTATTCATGACTTTGGGATACACTGTAAGCACATTTCAAGGATGATCCAGAACTCTATGTTTTCCCCAATCTGAAATACATAGGAATTGAGTTATGGCAGGTATGTGATAGATCAGTTTGCCCTGTGTTAGTCATTTATATGAACTATTTTCATATAATAAATGTTCCTTGGAAACTATATTGTTTGGTTCTTTACTTTATTTTTCTAGGTTTGCGGGTCATCATACTTTTAACATGTTAAAATTGCATTTCATCAGGATAAAGAGGAAGCTTTTGAAGCTGAAGAGAAAGAGAAAGATGAGGTTAGTGTATTGTGTACTTGAACTTTTAACATTTAGAAAGATAAGGTGGATCAACATGCTTTGCAATGAACTGTAATATATTTTCTGTTGGTATTTTTTCTGTATGTTGCATAAGATGTTTACTAACATTGTAGAAGGTGAAATATTTCTTCCTCATAGTCCAAAACTCGGTTTCCCCTTGTATACTAATGAATTAGAATACCAAGGAACTACCTCTTAAATGAGAAACTCAGTATATAAAGAATGCCAAGGCCTAAGTTTCTTTCTTTGCATGCAAAGATGGGAAACTTTATTTAGCAAGATAAGAAGGGATATAAAAGTATTTTTGAAAAGCTTCTTTTTAAGCAATTCATTTAAATTGAATGGGAAAACATGTTTACATCAATTTTATCATAAATTATGTAGATCAGACTTAAGAGAGTAATTTTTACAGTCTCGTCACCTTCTCAGACATGTTCACTTTATTCTAGCTCTTTTTCAGGTCTGTTATTTAAGCAGGGAAAGGAAAAAATGTAAATTTCAGTTTTTAAAGAGCTAGTTATATTATGCTACATCGGAAGGAGGACAAGCTAGTTTTTAAACTTGGCTTGTGTTTGCATACATGTTTTTTTTCACTCAGACATTTACCATAAGCTACTTCAATACCAACATTTTATAAGCAACCTTCTTTGCATCCTTTTTTGTGGCAGGTGGAAAAGAGATAGAAAGTTTTAAGGAACATGGAACATTTAAAGAAAATTACTTATATGTCACTATGCATGGAATCCGTCTTCAAAATGCTGATGGTGCTCCTCCTACAAGCACTTTGCCTACTAGTATTCAACGCAGTATAATTTTGATGTATTACAAGATATTTAATTCCAACAAGTAGTGGGATTTTTGCGCCAAGAGGCAGTGTACACCCCAGTATGGGGGAGATGTTGTCACGTAACACGTTACGCAATGTAACATGATAAAAATAATAAATAAATATTGGCTCCATTACATTTGAAAAAATGCTCCATTACACTTTATATAACAACCTAGATCCATTCTAATATTGGATCTACGAAGTGCCAAGAGGGATCAAATCCTCAAGTTTTGCACTCCAAATACGGTTTGCACCTTGAAGGATTTGATCCCTCTTGGTGCTTGGTAGATCCAGAGTTGGGTGAGTGATTTTGGACTATCTTGGTGATGTATTATTTCTACTTTACAGTTCATTGTTTTTCTACTGATATTTGTTTATTGGATTTTGCTGGAGTGAACTTAACTAAGTGAGCCATTGAGTATGAAGAGCCTATTGCTGAGGCTTTTCCATTGAGTATGAAGATCCTACTGCTGAGGATTTTAAGCTGCTAAGCATGGTTTAATTAAAGTTGCTGCATAGGGATATAAGTATGGCTTAGTAACCAAGTACAAGTGGGATGGTTTAGCCACTGTAATAATTTGAAAAGTCATCGATGTACTATATGATTTTCATGTAAAGTTATATGGAGATAGTTTTTGAGAAAGCACATACTTATTGTAATATTTGACATTTCATATAATATAATTTGTGCGGTTTAAAAGTTATATGGTTGTAATTTATATTATTTATAAGTGTTGTAATTAACTAATTAATGTGACATTGCATAATTCACATGTGTATTAGATGATGATAAATAATGTATGATTATTTGTTTAATTTAAACATAATATCATATTAAAAATTTATATTTATTAATAATGGACACCATTAAAACTACTAAAATATGATAACCACATATAAAACGACTATAAATGACTAAATTAGTGACCAATAAATGAGATTAATGACCAAAGTTCGCATATAAAATGACCAAAAATTGAGAGATATGTGACCAAACAATGAGATATAAATGACAAAAAAAAACCAAAATTTGCATATCAATAACCAAAAAGCATTTTTGGTAGCTAATTTACGGTCTTTTATTACGTCACCAAATTTGGTAATATTCTAGTTTGTCATGTGGTCATTAATTTGATCATAAATGTTGTCATATATTTGGTTATTGATTCAAATATATGAACAAATTAATGACCAACTAACAAGCTATAAATGACCAAAATAAAAATGACCAATTTTGGTCTCGTAATAAAAGACCATAAATTAGCCACCAGCGATCGCCAAACAAAAAGTGGTCATTGATATGCGAATTTTGGTCCTTTTTTTGGTCACTAATCTCTCATTTTCCACTAGTTCTCTGGTTCTTGTCATGCATAATTGTCATATCATTCCTCTCATACAGCTTCTCCATAGGTGTAGCCATTGGGTCATGAAATCCCTTCGTAAATCCTGATATACACTTGTCATGACCAAGCTGGTCCATGTACTTAGCCACATGATCATAAAATCCATGATTGTCCTGAACCTCTCTCAGCCTTGCCAGCTCCATGATTCCCACTCCAAAGGTATCTTACCCTACACACTGCTCATTTGTTCTTCGAAATACTCATGCAAGGAGAAATCGTGACCATATGTACCTGAGACCTTAGTTGCCTCATTCCAAATGCTAGAAATGATGCCCTGTAATTCCTTGTGCATTTAATAGGAAATGTTTTCAATGAAATATAATGAAGTACACTCTTCTTAACCTAGGTATTATGAGCTGGAAGACCAGGAAGAAACGTCCCATTCAGGACACTCATCTTTTGAGAAGTTGTCCTCGTGTTCCTCATACAGAGGAGACTTGAAAACCTCCTCAAAATCCCCACGGACAAGGCTTGCAATAAGAAGGCTATTTTCTTTGTCATACAGATTGTAATACTCCTCCTATATAGGCTTGGACCACTCATTTGTGTGCTCATAAAAATAAAAACTAGGACGCACATAAAATCTCATTTTTTCACTTCCCCCATCATCCATCATCTCATCTTTTCTATGCTTGGTTTGAAATCTTTAATCTCTGCTTCATAAAATCAAATGAGGAAACGCACAAGGGTATTCCATTTCCTTACTCCTGCTGACTATGTTCTTCATAAAAAGAAATATCGAGGTGTTGAAGAGACTTTCGTTGTTTTTTCTCTTCCTCTCCTACTAGTAGAGAAGGACCTGCGTGTTCTTGTAGGTCTTCAGGTATAGTTTGATCTTGCACAATACATAGGGGTCCTCAAAATTCTTGATCACTTATGGGGTAGAAATTGTGATTCATCATGAATCCCTCCATCCATCCTTCCAATATCTCCATTATCTCCTCGATTATAGCCTTCGGTGTGTCAGAGAGAGGAAGGTGGGGGAGAGCTTTGTTTTGTCTTCTCTCTTCTTCTTTTCTTCCCTTCTCCATAGTAGTAGTCAGGTTCGTCTCCACCTCCATGAAATATTTCATCATGCCTGACAAATATTTTTACCTTCTCTCACCGAGCCACAAAGCAAACTCGCTATCAAAGTCCTCAACATACTGTAGTTGGGTAGCACCAGAAGATGGTTTTAATTTAGATGGGATAGCGTTATATATTTTCATGAATCTGTCAGAGAAATTATGGACAGGCTAACTCTCTTCCCTCCTGATGGACTAGAATTGAGACAAGCACCTCCTGGGATCTTTCTTTTTTTCCCATCTCTCCTTGAAGGCATCCTCCAAAAATTGATAGCCCGAGATGGAGCTATCTTGAATACTGGTGAACCATATTCTTGCCTCTCTGTCAAGGCTTTAAGTGAACAGTCTGACCTTAATGTCATCGTGGTCCACTATTTATAGGTCAATCTATTCTGAAAACCATTTCAAATGCTCCTCAGCTAAATATCCCTTTTTCCTAGAAAATTGCTTTATCCTTAGGGTGTACCCCTGGGGAAGGTCAGAAAGGACTACAAGGAGAAGTATAGGGGTGAAATGCTTAGCATTTGCTGCGGTTATGGTAGTGCCTTCAAGAGGGGATATGACACTGAGTGATGAAGGCTCCTTACACTCTGAAATTAGAGGAGGCAAGGTTGTAGTGGCCAGTGGTCTTTTGACTAAGAGGTTTGATGAGGCCAATTTAGAGGAAGGCAGAGGGTATTCTGGATCAGACGAGGGATGAAGACCCTTGTCTAGGGTTTAGAGAAGGGAACAATATCAGTAGTAGCATCATGAACCACATCGTGAGCCTCATGGGGCTTAGATGAAAGGGTTTGGCCCGAGTCATATGTACAGGGAAAAGGAGACTTTTCGGTCTTTAGAGAGGGATATACATGGATGGGTCTAGGGTGTTACCCAAGCGTAATAGATATTGGAGAACTGTTTTGATCAGCCCAGGAAAGGATAGGATAAGATGCACTAGGAAGGACAAGATATCTCATAGAAAGGCTACAGAGTACATAATATTGTACTGTGCCCTTCCAAGTTCTTCTATATTGGGCACATTTTCCCCAATGGAGTCACCATGGAACCTTTGAAACTCTTTACAGCTTCTGGGTGTTCAGGATTCCCAGTGGAGTTGGCTTCGAAGGCCTTGAGTAGAGTCGCTAGAGAATATACAACCAAAAATGTGTCTAGGACTAGCTACTCAACCAGGTCATAGAACTAACCAATGTCATTTTTCCCAGGGATGATTTGATCATTCAGTCCTCGGCAATGGCGCCAAGATGTTAGCACCCTATAATTTTATTATGGTTGTTGTAGGAAGTCACAAGGGTAACCATTTCAAGCTAGCTTTAGATTTCCTTCTAGCCAAGTTAGTCACAAAGGGCTCTCTCTTGTCACGATAACATTCACATATACATTTAGCTTTAAAAAAGCATGTAGTAGGCTAGATTTCTATGGGTAACAGAGTGGTTTGAAAACAAAATGATTGAAAGAGAGATAAATATTAAAACCATTGGGTGATAGAGTCACACTCTAAAACATTTAAGGACATTACAATAGATAATAAACAATGATTTCTCTCCTGTATTATGAGGGAAAGTAAGCACGACATTCAACAAAATATCTTTTAAGCGGTGGAGAGAAGAAACTGAAAATACTAGCATGACAAGGGAAACCTATCAATGGATGAATCCCTTGAAATACCTTTAGAAGAATAACAAAAGGAGGGAAACAAGTGAAACAGAGCACCTATGAATGGATGAATTCTATGACAGTTGTTACAAATCACATTACAAATACAATTTTCTGATGCAGGAATGCTTGGTTGAGAGAAAATCCCTACATACTAATATAGAAATGTATTGCCAGAAATAACACATATGGAAAATGAATTAATTAGAGAGAACACACTGAACGCAAACACCGTGATGAATCTCATATCGACAAAAAAAAAATATTCATTATTGCTCCCAAAAATGTTTACAGAGTTACAAAACTGACGCTGAGGCCTCAAAAAATGAAAATCATTCCAAATCCTATTCTCCTCTGAGGAGGTTATATTTATACTATAAACTACCCCCCAAAGATACGTCCCAAAATAGGGTGTCAAAAATAGTTACAAAGTACAGGATTAACCCAGAATCATCATATTGAATCCTAATAAGCTACACTAGGTGGCAATTTTGCCATGATTTCATTACTGAAATAGGAAATGGCCTATGACACGCATGCTTTTCAAAATGGTACTGTAGTGTTTGCATGGAGGCTTACCTATATTGATGGTGATGCTTCTCTAACATATTTATCTTTCTTGTGCATCTCCTTGCTCTGCGGGATTAAGTGGGTCTTGAGACTTCTTTTGTTTCCGGTCCTTTTCCTGATACCGCCACTATCAGCCAAGACTAGGGTAAGACAACTCCTCCCTTTGATAGTGTTCGTTCCTCACCGGGACCATCATTATTATCGACCTACCAGGGCCAGATCCTTCCTACGAGGCACGTCGGTGCAACCCTCCCTGAGGCTTGTCATCATCCTAGATGAGGTTTACAGTATGATTCCAAGACAATGATGATGAATCCCTCCGCTCTCTTCTTCCCATGTCAGAACATTTGTTATGACCATAAATCTCTAGCAATGGGTACTCTACACCATGGAAAGGGAGTCCATGGCCTTTTCTGGGGGATTTGGTGGGATGTTTGTAGGGCCAAGGATTCCAGTTACTGCCCCCACAACAGTGTTGTAATTTACCAATCCCACATGGTTTCTACCAGCATCAGAAATATTTCCTATTGCAGCAAACGTATTTAACTCGATGGCTAGAACTATTAACATGTGAAGGCCTGATAAGGGCCATGTCTCCAGAAAAATAGAGGATCTCTCCACCACAAAAATTGTAAGAGGCTTCAAATAAAATTTCTGGGGTCCTTAGCAGAGTATTGTAGACAATTGCCAGCAATAGTCAATTCCTCACATATTCTCGAATTGCTTCAATAGTGGTCTTATATTGAGTCAAGTAGTTGAGTTTTACATTGTGCTTGTTGAGTTTACACATGCGCCATCATTAAGTGGCATCATGACAACACAAGTGATCACATGGAATCCTGGTCCAATTCCCTCGTCTGAAGGTTCTAACTATGTCGCCATTTAGTTATTGGTGCCCCCTTCCTTGTTGTCGTATGGCGCAAAAAAAACATTCTTACCTTCTACCACCAACCTGTCTCGGAGTTTTTCCTTGTTGCATGTGTCTAGCCATGAGGTTAGGGATTCCAAGATGTGACTCACGCCATTAGCACTCCTTACCTATATCGCCTGGTGTCTTCGAACATCGGTGTTGATCCCAACGATATATGTTATCCCTATTGGATCTCAACCATCCAACCGAGTGGTTTCTACCTGCTTCGCGATCCAACCACTGGTTATCCTTCACGCATGTCTCTATTGTGATTTAGAACAAAGTCGTCAGTTAATCACCTCATTGTATCCCTGTTGTCGTAGGCGAAGGGCCCTAAACAATTTCATATTGCCTCCTTCCATTATCCATCGCGCATCTTCTCGCTGTGAATTCATTCAGGGCCATCGATTAGATCCTTGTCCAATCACCACCATCCAATCATGGCCTTCCTCCCTTTCATGGAAACCCTATGCCTTATCTGTTGTGCAAGTTGGAGTGGTGAAAAACTTCTTAGCCATAGATCTAGTCCGTCCTAATCATGATCGCTGGGGAAAAAAAACAAGCCACAAATTTCACGCACCCTTATAGCTTAGTTCTCATGAGCACCTCCTCCATTGTGAACTCCTCAACATCTTCTACTCTGCGCTGCCTACTCCTTTGTGGTGACTGGCTCTGCTTGGGCCCGCTTAAGTTCCAAGGGACCATTCTCTTCTTCTCTCAGGCTTAGGATAGGACTCTTTATCTACCTCAAAGACATCAAGCTCAGAAAGTGTATGACTGTACCCCCTTCCTACCATCCATTTATCGCATATTCAAAAATTTAGCACGAGTTCTAACACTCTCCCAAAACACTTTTCGGCCATTCCATAAGTAGATTCTTACACCTTTTTTCCCATTATTTTATTCCATGAGTACGGTGAGACACCTTTTTCTCTCAAGTATTCACACCCCATTTTTCCATCATCCCACCACCCTACCATTCCTACTTAGTATGTCCATACATTCTCCATACCAACCTAGAGAACCAGCCTGTGGAGAGGTGGACCATTTCTAAGACAACCAAAGTGGCTCATTTTGATAAAGAAAGAAGGTATAACTTTCATGTATTTGTTTTTTATTTAGTTTAGCCGTATATGTTTATTTTCTTTGTATTGCTGATATTGTTTATTGTTGTAGCTTTCTTCCATGAACTCTACCTTACTGTCCCATTGACATAAGGCTTGTGCTTTTGCAAATAACAGGGGTGAAAACCACATTACAGGGTGTATAATGAAGAAGTCATATAGGGAAGATCAGTTCAACAACAATTGAAGGACAAATCAATGACAGGGGTCATTGAAAGGAGACGAGGAATGTCGGTTAATAAGAGTAGATAAATTTCTCCAGCATAATCTTATTAGGGCGTGTTTCCTGCACTTTCTTCACCATATCCTTTTTTAATCGGATAGTTAGAATGGTTACCAATTAGTTTTGAGCATTTCAAATGCCAACCACCTTAAAATTGCTTTATTTAACTAATTTTCATTTTTTCCACTTTTCTCAGGCCCATGTGCCCTATGGAATGGAAAGGAGCATGGCTACTCAATTTACAGAAGTGAAAGGTTCATGCGGCCTCAATTTATCTTGTAACTTAGTTATTTTAGCTAGGAAAAAATGGGATTATCTTCTAAGGGTTATGACCCTCGTTTAGGATAATTTTTAGGGTTTCTTCCATGATGTGAAGTACATTTGGACGATCGTTGTTGAAAATTGCATGTTATCTTATGAGGTCATCTTCACAGATGTTGAAGTGTCAATTTGTGTTATAATAGGTGTCCCCTAAGTGTGATATCGAAAGTTGAGCTAATCGTTGAAATACATTATAATTCTAAGGAAGGGAAACCAAGTGGTATCAAGGTGAAACTTCCCAAACAATGGATTAAAAAGGTAATTGTAACAAAGGTGAAGGTGTCAAAAAATTATCTTCCCTAATGCGGGAATACCCATGCTCAGGTGTAATGACACATAGTTTCAAAATCATGTACACTATGGATCCATGGGATATGTGAGATGCAAAATCATGGCTGTGAAAAGAGTACATAATGGATTCATTGAATATATATAGAATGTGACATCATGGCCATGACAATGAAACACAATGGATCCATGTTGAAAGATATCATAACCATGAATAACTTACATAGTATATTTATGTCTTAGTATATATAAAGAGAAAGCTATAACTACAATGAGGATAAACTATATCTCTAGGTAATACCAGTGTGAGATACTCTATTGTACAATCTTACACAACTCGAAAAATATAAAAATGTGGAAGTGTTACTTTTACCGAATGTTTTCCATTGAAACCATCGAAAGGTACGAGTCCTAACCATATGAATAGATGACCTAGTGTCTTCAATGGAGCACATTATTTGATTATCACCCATTGATGTATACTGTTAAAAAATGCAAGACAACCAACCAACAATGATAATGGGATCCAAGGTATGTACTACATTCTAACAAGTGAGAATAAATGTCTTGGTGGTGAAAACTGGTAGAATATATCAAGTAGGATATAATGATGCATTCCCACTACCAACAATGAGGTAAATTTC
The DNA here is from genome assembly GCA_001517045.1 of Pseudotsuga menziesii. Taxonomy (NCBI): domain Eukaryota; kingdom Viridiplantae; phylum Streptophyta; class Pinopsida; order Pinales; family Pinaceae; genus Pseudotsuga; species Pseudotsuga menziesii. The sequence continues at coordinate 87,844 of LPNX010991097.1, read as the reverse complement.
CACTAATGACTACAATACCCAAGGTACTATCTAGTCTCTAAATCCCATTCCCATAGCAAGATGTGTTGAATTCGATGGGAAGAGATCAATTGGAAGGGAGGAATTAAGGTATCCTCCATCAACCAACACGAGGAAGTATTAAGAAGTGATATGACTTGGAAATGAATAAAAACAAATTGTCGAACAAACCATGGAGTACATTCTTGCATGCACCAAATGTAAATAGCACAAGAGTATGCCCCATGCATGCACCAAATGTAGTGCGAGAAAGAGATCCCCTTAGCAATAAAAAATAAGGAACTCTACTATTAGAGGCATAGAATTCCACCAATGAGGAAAATGGAATCCAAGGTACATCATCACTCCCAAAATGTTAATAAAGGTGTTGACATCGAACATTCACGAAGTTAATTAGTTAGAAACCAATCATGAGATGTCATATAATAAGCACAAGGTAACCTATAAATAATGTAAATAAGCCTAGGATGCTACTAATCCATGTCAAAATATCAAACAAATGAGTCATCGTCGATGAGGCATGAACAACAAGTGATAAGTCAATGGGGACATTCCACACTAGCATGAGTACAAACACTTGTTATGATGATACATGTTGAGAACATCTTGCCAATAGGTGTTAGTTTTTCTAATATAATTATATTTATTAAGATATTTATCTAAAATAATAACAAGTACAACAAGATACACAAGATAGAGTAGATACATAAGACATAAATATTTTTACTGAGGAAACCATAAAAGAGAAACTCCCGCAAACTTCCTCATAATAGTTCTGTCACAAATACTGTATCACAAGATGATCAAACCCAATAACAAGGAGTCTTATGCACCTATATATCTCTCCTCCTTGTCTTTCTCTCTAGCCTCATGTGAACTTGAGCGAGTGAGTGTGTGTGCATAAATAAGGGAGGGTGCCTCCCTATTTATACCTTTCAAGTGACTTAACATTACATGAATGGGGATGATTACTTACCTTAATAGGGATGAATTCTCCTATAGAGACCCCAAAAATAAATTACATGATGTTACACTAGGGACTATTTCCCTGACTTACAGTGGAGATCATACCTCAAAGTCCATACACAATAATTACATTCCAAAAGGAGGAAAAAATATCTTCGATGGGGGTACAACAACATACAATGATAATATACATCAGACTATATTCCTAAGTTACAAATACATCAAAACTCACTCTTAACTAGGAAGGAATTCTCTCTCTCCATAGTCATCAACACATTAGGTACAGTCATCATCATAGATTCATTGTCATAGTTTCTTCCATAGTCATCTTCTAGTTGATCCTCTAATGGTACTATTTTTCATCTAAAGTTTCTACAAAGCCATGCCTTTTTCATGCTGGGTGCAGGCCTAGTCCTCATCTAGGTCTTCATTATATCTATGAGCAAGCCATCGTGTAGGTACAACCCATGACCTTCTTTGCATTTCCACTCCAATAACTTGCGTCTCTACGTTCATTCATCATATCCAGATAATCTCTTTGTCATGCATAAAACAAAGTCAACAAACACATAGAGCACATAGAGCATAGCCCAGATGCAGATCAAAGTTCATTCCACCAACATAGGAAAATGCCAGCATATAACTTGCATCTACCACTATGCAAGAATCTCCTAAGAGCACACCAAGTACATTATGTCTCTTTATGGTCAACCTGCATTATACCAACATAGGAGAACTATACAGGTGCACACCAAGTGCCCTATGACCTCATAATCTACAATATGGGAACACACAATATAAGGACTGATTACAACCGAACAACTTGTGTACCACGCTGGGATCATTTTATTTTAGGTCAACCTCTAGGAATTATTACATATGAACAACGTGTGTCCAAGATATTTTCTGTTTTGATAAACTTTGTTACTTATTACATATGAGTAACTGGCACACCACGTCAGGACCCCTTTTGCACTCTGGACAACCCATAGGACTTATTACATCCGAACAACCTACTACACTAGGATCTTTTCCATTCAGATAAACTGTCTCAGGACAGATTACATCCAAGGATAACCTATGATCTTTTCAATGAATGATTACATCCAAGTGTACCCTACATGACTGATTATGTCCCAGCAACCTGCTACACGAGGGTCTTTTCCACTCAAAATATCTCATCGACATATAGCAAGAGAATCACTAGTCTTCTTCCTTCAACCTTGAAGCAACTGTTGGAATCTGATTTAGTATTAGTAAATGCTAGGCTAATCAGGAAGCTATCCATCCTAACATACCATGTCCTCGGTGCCTATTTCAATCCATACAAGGCCTTCTTCAATTTACACACATGGGTGTTTTCTTGTCATGTGTCTTGAATCCTAGTGGTTTTTCTACGTATACTTCCTCTTCGACTACAACATTCAATAATGTTGTCTTGACATCCATCTAGTCTATATTCCATATCATAACTGCAACCAATGCAAGTATAGATCTACTAGATGTGTACCTCGCTACTGGTTAAAACGACTCCTTGCAGTCTATGCCTTATTTCTGTGAGAAGCCTCGTGCAATGAATCTTTCCTTCTATTTATCGATGATTCCATTTTCCACATGCTTGATCTTGTAGATCCACTTTTAATTTATGTTAAACTTCCTTTTCGGTATTGGGACTATCTCCTAGACATCATTCTTCATAATCGACTGACACTCCTCGATCATGGAATCCTTCCATTCTTTCTTTTCTGCAACCTCTTCATAGGTGGAAACTTCCTTGTCAATGATGTCACACAATAGGGATACATAGATATTGTGAGTCTTTGGTATTTTCCTTTCCCTATGCATCCATTTTAGACTTCCATACCTTTCTCCTTCTTGTATGAGCTCCCATGCCCATGTTTTTTTCCTCTTGTGGGAGTCCTTTTTGTGAATTGTCTCTACAAGGTCTTATGCTTCTTCCATGTCATGATCTTCATGCTCTTTTGGAATTGATTCTTTAATTTCTATACCTAAGGCTCTCATTCCTTTAGGTTCCTCGACCTCTTCAATAGGTAACCTCCTGGATCTATAATATGGTGACTCCTTATCAAAGGTTACATCTCTATTGATCTCGATCCTCTCGAATCTTGTGAAGTATATTAGATAGGCATTTGATGTATCACTCCATCCTATGAATACACCTTTCCTACCAGAAGGATTGTGTGATAAATTCAAACTAGCAAGTGAGTAATTCGAACCACAGGAGAATCTAGGAGCATTAGTGAGGTTCACAAATCAAATTTGGGTGCAAGATTCAGTAAAAACCATCAAATTACAGATAAATTACACACAATGATAGCTGGAAACAAGATAATTTTGGACTGTCTAACAATAAAATCATTATTAACAGGTTTATAAATACATAATAAGATTTTTGAATCTATTTGGAAGCCAATTGTGAGCAAATAACCCAAAATTTCCAAACTGGCATCAAAGCCCCCTAGGTGGGCCAATCACGTCCCAAATCTCTCCAAATGGACACAAATTGCTGAATTGGCATGGTTGATTTGTTTTAGGTCAATTATTACACCTCAAAAAGCATGGGTGTTGAAAACTGGGTGGTTTAGAGTCTCAATGCAACACTAATTGCATCAAATCAAGCCAAATTTGGGAAAAATCCCACTCTAGCGCTCCAAGTCAACTTTCATGTCCACATTTAATGAATGGGAGCACACTAGAAATTATGGATGTGCATATGTTTCTAGTTTACTAATATGGAGTACCCATGTGGGTCATGGAACCTCAAATTGACATGGCATATGTCCACCTAAGCACCCCTAGTCCACCTCATAGTGTATTAAAGCTTAAAAAGCAATAAAATTGACTAATTAGTGTAACTAAGGTACTAATGATGGATTAATTTTCTAACACCCTCCCTTAATCCAACAATTAAGTATGCTCACAAAATGATGAAGGCATTGGGAATGATGGCTCAAGTCACCTCAACTACATAATTCAGAAATTACAATTTTTATTTGTCCATGTGAACCGAGGAAAGAAGGAAAACCTCATGGGAAAAACCTTCCCTCAAGAATGGACATGGGGCTGGACCTGCAATAAAATAGCATCAAATTACCATCCCTCACTCACCCCAAGCAAATATCTCAGTTAAGTGAAGGTATTCTCAGTGAAATACTTGGTAAAAATGTCAGCAGTTTGCTCGGTGGATGGGAAATACTACAGTGAGATCATCCTATCATACAATAAGCCCCAAATGTAATGCATGTGTATCTCTATGTGCTTTTTCCTATGCCTCTATACTGGATCAGTATATATCTTGATTTCACTCTTATTATCCACCCAAATGTTGGTTGGAGAATCAATTGTGACACCAAACTCTTGAAGAATTCCCTGCAACCAAACACACTGTGTTGCAGCATTAACTGCTTCCCTGTATTCGGCCTTTGCTGATGAAAGTGAGATGGTGTGCTGTTTCTTACTTGACTAGAAAATGGTACCTTCATAAAAAATGTCAGCATTTTTCTCGGTGGATGGGAAATACTATAGTGAGATCATCCTGTCATGCAATAAGCCCCGAATGTAATGCATGTGTATCTCTATGTGCTTTTTCCTATGACTCTATACTGGATCAGTATATATCTTGATTTCAATCTTATTATCCACCCAAATTTTGGTTGGAGAATCAATTGTGACACCAAACTCTCGGATAATTCCCTGCAACCAAACACACTGTGTTGCAGCATTAACTGCTTCCCTGTATTCGGCCTCTGCTAATGAAAGTGAGATGGTGTGTTGTTTCTTACTTGACTAGAAAATGGTACCTTCATAAAACATGAATACAAAACCTGATGTTGACTTTCTTTCAATTGGATCACCGGCCCAATATGAATCAGAAAATCCAGCCAGTTGAAGTGAGGAACTAGTTGTGTAGTGCACCCCGAAATTCTTAGTTCCCTGGACATACTCAAGAATTATTTTTTCATCCTTCCAATGGAGCTCATGTGGCTGGTGCATATGTATTTCTATAGAACTCAGATCATAAGACAAATCAGGTATTGTATGAGTGAGGTAGAGAAATTTGCCCACTAGTTGTCTGTAGAGTGTGATATCCACCATTGGGGAATTGCCAAATTCATGCATTTTAATACTAGAAAGAAAGGGAGACTTTGCTTCCTTACACTCAACCATATTAAACTTATTTATCAGGTCTGAACCATACTGTGGATGACTTAGAATGATTCCCTTACCATTTTTCTCAATTTCTAATCCCAAAAATTGCCTTAGCATTCCTAGGTTTGTCATAGCAAATTCACTGTGCAAAGAGTTCTTAATTTGGCCAATTAAATTGGTGCAGATACCTGTAATAAGAATATCATCAACATAAATAACAATGACCTGAAAATTAACATCATTTTTTTGTAAATACATATTAGGGTCTGATTTGCATCTTGTGAAGCCAATTGAAAGCAAGAAAACATCCATTTTTGCATTCCAAGCCCTGGGGGCTTACTTGAGTCCATACAGTGATTTTTTCAGCCTACATATCAATGAAGTATCCTCTTGGAAACCTTAAAAACCTTCATTCTGCTGCATATATATATCCTCCTGTAAATCACCATGCAAGAATACACTCTTTACATCCATGTGGTGAACTTCCCAACACTTACTAGCTGCTAGTGCAAGAACTAGTCTAATTGAGTCCATCTTTGCAACCGGTGCAAAGGTCTCCATGTAATAAACTCCATGGATTTGAGAATATCCATTAGACACTAATATAGCCTTATATTTTATATCATAATGATCAGCAGCAAGTTTTTCCCGGAAGACCCATTTGCATTGAACAACTTTCCTCTTGGGAGGAAGGGGGACCAATTCCCATGTATTGTTCTCTTGGAGGGACTGAAGCTCATATTCCATTGCTGAATTCCATATTGGGTCTGTACAAGATTTCTGATATTTCTGAGGATCAGAACTTTTCAGCATGTAACAATGCTCAGCAAGAGCACTATCACTTGCAAAAGAAGCCTTACTAGTTTGTGATCTAGTTTTCCTAGGCTCTTGGGGATTTCCTGCCAATTCCTTAGCTACTTGCACAATGTTTTCAGCCCATTTGGGCCTAGATGGTGAGTAATATACATAAATATCATATTCAACAACATTTATATCAAAATTATCAGAAAAAACAGAGCATGTGTCATCACTTACTTCTTTGAATGGTTGAGGAGAGGAGCAATCCCCCAGTGCAAGTTCGAAATCAGGAATTGGCTCTTCTTGGAATTTGACACTTCTTTCAACAAAGGTTTTACAAGTAGATGTGTTAAATATATTGTACCCTTTGGTGTCCTCACCATATCCAACCATGAGACACTCCTTTCTTTGTGGTTGCAAGGCTTTCCTCTTCTCTGAAGGGATTCTTTCCCATGCTTTTGTCCCGAATATCCTGAAATTTGAGACATTTGGTTTTTCACCAAACCATGCCTCGTAAGGTGTCATTCCTTTCACTGATTTGTGGAAGGATTTATTTTGGATGTGAGAAAAATGGATTCAGCTCACAACTTGGGATTAAGTTCCCTCACTTCTATCATTCAAGTTGCCATCTCTTTGAGAGATCTATTTTTCCTCTCTGCCAGACCATTTGGTTGTGTTGTGTAGGGAGTTGAGTGTTGCATTTGGATTCCACACTCCTCAAAAATTTGTTGTAGATTCTTGTTCACATATTCCTTTCCATTTTTCAGTCCTAAGGAATTTTATCTTCTTGCCACTCTGATTCTCTACTAGTGCTTTCCAAACCTTGAGTTGCTCAAACACCTGAGATTTCAATTTCAGAAAATACACCTAGCAAAATTGAGAGTAGTCATCGATGAATGTAATAACATACCTAGATACACCATATGAGGAAGTGGGCAGTGGACCAATCAAATCAGAATGCACCAACCCAAGTGGTTGTGTTGCTCTCCTTTCCTTCCCCTTCTCCTAGCTCTGGTTAGGATGCTTCTCAATCACACTTCCAATACATGCTCCAGTAGATGGCTGAATTTGTGGAAGACCTTCCACCATTTCTTCTCTGTGCAATGCTTGGATATATATGTAATTCATGTGGCCAAACCTCTCATGCCATAGTTTGGAATCCTCATTTTCATGTGAGTGAAGTGCTTGATCATTGGAAGTAGGGAGGAAATTAGATAATTTGTACACTCTCTCATGATGATCAGCATACCCAACTATAATAACTTGGTCTATTAAGATTTTAGAAATCTATACAGAGTCAGGAGAAAACATCACTCTCTTTTGCTCTCCTGTATGGGCCATCTGGTAGACTGACAACACGTTTTCTACAATGTCTGGTACATATAGTACATCACTGAAGAACCCATCGTCTAAATCAATTCTCTCAATCCCTCTAGTATAGAGTTCAGAATCATCTCCCATTCGAGCTGCTGAGCCAACATTCGAACTCATGAAGGAGAAAAATTCTCTCCTAGATACCATATGCTTGGAAGCACCTAAATCAATAATAAAGGATGAAGAGTTAGAAGCACCTTCCACCAATGCATGAAATTTCTCCTAGCCTTCACTTGACCTGGAGTTGCCAGTTTTCTTCCTTGCGCTGTCAGGGACTGGAATGTTGTTCTTCTCCAGTAGCTGCGCCATGGTGTCTATGGTTTTTTTCATGCATGAGCTCTCTGGATGCCATCCCTTGTGGAAGTAAGTACATTTGGCCTTCTATTTTCATTTATTCTCCTTTTCTCTGGGTGGATTCAAAGATCCCTCACTAGATTTGGGTTTCTCTGATTTCTTCTTGTCTGGAAACTTCGAATTCTTGGACTTGGGCTTGCCCTTTGCTGAATTTGAAACCCCCACTGCTAGTGGTTGATATTTGGTCTTGATGGAACCCATTTGGACCAATTTGTCCTGCTCTTGAGTGAGTGACTCCATGAAGTTTTCCAGGTTTGGCATTTTCCAGTTTCAAAGGGTGAGTTTTCCTAAGTGAAATGTGCTCACAAAGCTTGAGAACTCTGGCCCCAACTTCGAAAGTATAGACAAGATCAGTTGATATTCCTTCTTCTCAATCCCACATTGTTTTAACTGCAATACACGTGATTTGAACTTGGTGAAGAAGTATTGGCTTGTATCATAGTGTGTTGGGATCAAGCTTATCAGCTTATTCTGAAGCTGGTGACCACGTAGCTCATCAGTTTTTCCAAATAGAGAATCAAGCTTCTCCCAAACATCCTTTGGTGATGTCAAAATGTCAAGGTGGAACAAAAACTCTCTTGAGATGCTCAGAAACAAAAAACCATATGATTCAGCCAATTTCTTAAAATTCCTTGCTTTCTCTACAACAGAATTTGGTTCCACTTCAGTGCCCATGGTAACTCTGAAAAGCCCCTTGGCTCTCAATTGAGTCACCATATATACCTTCCATTCAAATAATTTTAAAGGTGTTAGCATGATTTGGGTAGCCTCCATTACTTCCTGCGTTGATGGTGGTGAAATTTTTAACTGGTTTACATACAAAAATTCAATTTTATCTGGACTTCCATAACAAAGCAGCTCAAATCCACTAAGAATTTGGTATGCAACTTGAAAATATCCAACTATATATAATACAATGTGAGAAATTCAAACCATCAATTGATTAATTCAAACCACAGGAGAATATAGGAGCATTAGTGAGGTTCACAAATCAAATTTGGGTGCAAGATTCAACAAAAACCATCGAATTATAGATAAATTACACACAATGATAGTTGGAAACAAGATAATTTTGGACAGTATAATAATGAAATTATTATTAAAATTTTTATAAATACATCATAAGAGTTTCTAATGGCTTTGGAAGCCAATTGTGAGCAAATAACCCAAAATTGCCAAAATAGCATCAAACCCCCCTAGGTGGGCCAATCATGTCCCAAATCTCTCCAAATTGCCACAAATTGATGAAGTAGCATGGATGATGTGTTTTAGGTAAATTATTACACCTTGTACAGCATGGGTGTGGAAAATTGGGTGGTTTAGAGTCTCAATGCAACATTAATTGCACCAAATCAAGCCAAATTTGGGAAAAATCCCACTCTAGCGCTCCAAGTCAACTTGCCTATCCACATTCAATGAATGGGAGTGCACCAGAAATGATGGATGTGCATATGTGGCTGGTTGACTAAGCTGGAGCACTCGTGTCGGTCATGGAATCTCAAATTGACATGGGATATGTCCACCTAAGCACCCCTAGTCCACCTCATAGTGTATTACAGCTTAAAAAGAAATAAAATTGACTAATTAGTGTAACTAAGGTACTAATGATGGATTACTTTTCTAATAGATCGAGCTTGGTCCTCTTCTCCTTTGGGATATGTATGTACACTAGGAAACCAAATATTCTGATATGGTTGGCTTCTGGTTTCTCTCCTAAGAAAACCTCTTCATGAATCTTGTTAGAAAAAATAAAAAAATAGAATGGTAGAAATGGAATTTAATTAAAAATGTTAGAATAGAATGGTTAGAAGAGTCACTTAATTAAAAATGTTATGGATTTATCATAATTTTTTATAATTTTGTGATTTAATAAAAAAATATTATTGTTTATTAAGAAAATTATTATATTTATTATTATGATTAATTCTATTTTAATGTAAAAAAAACAATACTATAGATTTTTTTTTTGTAATGTTGTGTTATATAATCATGTTAATATGTAAATTTTGTAATATAAAATTATGTTATATTTTTAAATATTTTTATTTTGTGCATTATTTTTAATTTTATTCATTAAAATACATTTAATGGTTAATTGGTGGTTATGGAAATCATTTGGTTTCAAATTTTAATTTGGGTGGCTTAATGATAGACCTTAAATTCATAGGGATCACACCAATTCCTTTATTCCAATTAAGGAATTTATCGTCTAAATTGTTGTAAATAAAAGTTTAGTAATGGTTACTTGGTTGACCGCCAATAGACTAAAAGGGGGGCCATGCTTTCTAGATTAAGAGTCCAGATAGACTTCAGATATCACATAAACCAAGAAAACACAAATGCAAACATTTGATAGAGATGATAGAACAAATGGAACCTATTTCCAAAGATTTACCTTTTGATGCTCAGGTCCTTCATATTTGACGTGATCTACTCTAATAGTTTTGGACCTTTAGAATAGAAAAAAAACCTTCCTCACAAGCTTTATGGAATCAAAAGAAATACAAATCAAATCAAATTATTTGATATAATCAAAACTAATCTTGGTTAATCTATTAAAGAGATTAGTATTCTTTGACCAACAAAGATTAAGCAATTCAAGATTTAAACATGATTTTTGGGGAAGGAAAGGTAACAAAATTCTATTAATAGACAATAAGAATGATGTACATATTTTATCTGCACCATCTCGACACCTTTCAAATTCTTTGACTGGATCCCTTTTCACTTGAACCACTTGTGTTCCAACTCCTAAATGCTTTATCTTTGAAGGGTGTATACCGAAGAAGTCATATAGGGAATATCACTTAATCAACAACAATTGAAGGACAAATTAGGGACATGGGTCACTAATTAGAGGAAATTTGAGGTCTAAAATGGGTCTCCTAAGGAAAATAACAAAATAATAGTTAAAATAATAAAATAATAGTTATTAATTTTGGAGGAAGAATGAAAAAAACTACTTTTTGTGTTCGTATTTTTGACATATCTCCCTGTGTTTTTATGCAAATTCTGAGAGGGAGATCTCGTTGGATGTGGAATTTAATTCTACATCCAACGAGTACCCACAATGCATACTTTTGACGGACCCCACTACCCTAAAAACAAGAAATACCTGAAAAATGTGATGATGACATCATCATCACGTTTTTTCAGGTATTTCTTGTTTTTGAGGTAGCGGGGTCTGTCAAAAGTATGCATTGTGGGTATTTTGTGAGTTAGAATTCAAGAACCAATAGGTTTTCAATAAAATGAGTCAACCATAATGGTTGAATTCACATATTTGTCATAAAAGAAAACTACTTTTTTTGTTTGTATTTTCGGCATATCTCCCTGAGTTTTTACTCGAATTTCAAGAGGGAGAGCTTGTTGGATGTGGAATTTAATTCTGCATCCAACGAGTACCCACAATGCATACTTTTGATGGACCCGACTACCCTAAAAACAAGAAATACCTGAAAAAATGTGATGATGATGTCATCATCACATTTTTTCAGGTATTTCTTGTTTTTAGGGTAGTGGGGTCCATCAAAAGTATGCATTGTGGGTACTCGTTGGATGCAGAATTAAATTCCACATCCAGCAAGCTCTCCCTCTTGAAATTCGAGTAAAAACTCAGGGAGATATGCCGAAAATACGAACAAAAAAAGTAGTTTTCTTTTATGACAAATATGTGAATTCAACCATTATGGTTGACTCATTTTATTGAAAACCTATTGGTTCTTGAATTCTAACTCACAAAATTTATTGTTGGTGTGTTTTCTTATAAGGCCCATTTTAGACCCCAAATTTCCTCTAATGTGAGGAGAGATATGGCATGTAGGGTAAGGTTCGTGCAGCCTCAATTTATCTTGTAACTTAGCTATTTCAGCTAGGAAAAAATGGGATTGTCTTCTGAGGGTTATGATCCTCGTTTAGGCTAATTTTTAGTGTTTCTTCCATGATGTTAAGTACATTTGGATGATCATTATTTAAAATTGTGTGTTGGTTTATGACGTCATCGTCACAGATGTTCAAGTGCCAATTTTTGTTATAATAGGTGTCCCCTAATGTTTGATATCAAAAGGGGAGCTAATGGTTGAAGTACATTATAATTCTAAGGAAGGGAAACCAAGTGGTATCAAGGTGGAGCTTCCCAAACAATAGATTAAAAAGGTAATTGTAACAAATATGAAGGTGTCAAAAATTATCTTCCCTAACGTGGGAATACCCATGCTCAGATGTAATGAAACATGGTTGCAAAATCATGTACACTATGGATCCATGAAATATATAAGATTGAAGATCATGGCCATGAAACGAGTACATGGTGGATCCATTGAATATATATAGAAATCAAGACCATGGCCAAGACAATGAAACAAAATGGATTGACGTCGAAAGATATCATAACCATGAATAAATACATAGTAGATATATGTCTTAGTATATATCAAGAGAACACCTATAACTACAATGACAATAAACTAGATCTCTACGTAATACCAATGTGAGATACTCTATGGTACAATCTTGTGCAACTCGGAAAATATAAAAATGTGGAAGTGTTACTATTTACCGAATGTTTTCCATTGAAACCATCAAAAGGTATGAGTCCTGACCATTTGAATAGATGACCTAGAGTCTAACATGGAGCACATTAATTGATTATCAGCCATGGATGTATACTATTAAAAAATGCAAGACAACCAACCAATAATGATAATGGGACCCAAGATATGTACTACATTCTTACAAGTGTGAATAAATGTCTTCGAGGTGAATAGTTTCATAATATATCAAGTAGGATATAATGATGTATTCACACTATCAATAATGAGGCAACTTTCCACTAATGAATACAATACCCAAGGTACTATCTAGTCTCTAAATCCCATTCCCATAACAAAATGTGTTGAAGTCAATGGGAAGAGATCAATTGGAATGGAGGAATTAAGGATCCTCCGTCAACCAAAACGAGGAAGTATTAATAAGTGATTTGAATTCGAAAAGAATAAAAAACAATTGTTGGAAAAACCATGGAGTTCACCCTTGCATGCACTGAATGTAGCGGGAGAAAGAGAGCCTCTAAGCAATAAAAAATAAGGAACTCTACAATTAGAGGCATAGAATTTCACCAATGAGGAAAATGGAATCCAAGGTACATCATCACTCCCAAATTGTTAATAAAGGTGTTGACATCAAACATTCAGGAAACTAATTAGTTAGAAACCAATCATGAGATGTCATATACTAAGCACAAGGTAACCTATAAATAATGTAAATAGGCCTAGGATTCTACTAATCCATGTCAAAATCTCAAAGAAATGAGTCATATTCTATGAGGCATGACACGCAAGTGGTAAGTCAATGGGGACATTCCACACTAGCATGAGTACAAACACTTGTTATGATGATACATGGTGAGAACATCTTGCCAATAGGTGTTAGTTTTTCTAATGTAATTAGCTTTATTAAGATATTTATCTAAAAGAATAACAAGTACAACAAGAAACACAAGATAGAGCATATACACAAGACATACATATTTTTATCCTGGAAACCATAAAGGATAAAACTCCCCAAACTTCCTCATAATAGTTATGTCACAAAGACTGTATCACAAGATGATCAAACCCAATAAGAAGAAGTCTTCTACATCTATCTATCTCTCCTCCTTGTCTTTCTCTCTCTCCTCATGCAAACTTGAGTGAGTGATTGTGTGTGTATAAATGAGGGAGGGTGCTTCCCTATTTTTACCTTTCAAGTGACTGACCTATTACATAACTGGTGCCAACCTCTTACTTTAATAGGCCCGACTTTCCCAAATAGACTCCAAAAATACAGTACATTATGTTACACTGGGGAGTATTGCCTCGACTTACAATAGAGGTTGTACATCAAGGTCCATACATAATAATGACAGTCCGAAAGGGGGAAAACACATCTTTGATGGGGGTACAACAACATACAATGATAATATACATTAGAATATCTTCCTAAGTTACAAATACATCAACACTCCTGGTTAGCTAGGAAGGTATTCTCTCTCTGCACAACCATCAACAAATTAGGTCTAGTCAGTATCACAGATTCATCGTTATAGGTACTTCCATAGTCATCTTCTAGTTGATCATCAAATGGTACTATATGTTAAGGAAAGTTTCTATAGATCCATCTTTTTTTCATGCTGGGTGTAGGCTTATTCCTCATCCGGGTATTCATTATATCTATGAGAAATCCATCATGTAGGTACATCCTGGGACCTTCTTTACATTGCCACTACAATAAAATCTGTCTCCTACCTTCATTTGTCATATCTAGATCATCTCTTTGTGATGCACAAAACAAAGTCAACAAACACATAGAGCACACATAGCATAGCCCAGATGTAGACCACATGCGTTCTACCAACATAAGAACATGTGAGGATATAACCTGCATCTACCACTATGCGAGAATCACCTAGGAGAACACCAAGTACATTATGTCTCTTTATGGTCAACCTGCATTATACCCAGGTGCACACCAAGTGACTTGTGACCTCATCGTCTCCAATATGGGAACAAAAACATATAAGGACTAATTACGACTGAACAACCTACGTACCACACAAGGATATTTTTAGTTCACGTCAACCTCAAGGACTTATTACATCTAAACAACCGGCGTCAAGGATATTTTCCATTTGGACAACCTTCGGGCCTTATTACATAAGGGTAACCTACGTAGATGGGACCCCTTTTACACTCTCGACAACCCACAAGACTTATTACATCAGAACAACCTACTACACTAGGATATTTTCCATTCGGATAACCTATCTCAAGACTGATTACGTCCAAGGATAACCTATAATAGCATCACTGGTCTTCCTCCTTCAACCTTGAAGTAAAAGTTGGAATTAAATTTACTCTTATTATATCCTAGGCTCATCAGGAAGCTATCCATTCTGTCATACCATGTCCTTGGTGCCTATTTCGATCGATACAAGTCCTTCTTCAATTTGCACACATGGGTCTTTGTGTCATGTGCCTCAAATACCAGTGGTTTTTCTAGGTATACTTCCTCCTTGACTACACCATTCAAGAATGTTGTCTTTACATCCATCTAGTGTATATTCCATCTCATAACTGCATCCAATACAAGTATAGATCTAATGGAAGTGTACCTCGCTACTAGTTCAAATGAATCCTCGCAGTCTATGCCTTATTTCTATGAGAAGCATTGCCCTATGAATCTAGACTTGTATTTTTTGATGCTTCCATCTGCAGCATGCTTGATCTTGTAGATCCACTTTGAAGTCATGAAAGACTTCCTTTCCAGTCTTGAAACTATCTCCTAGACATCATCCTTCATAATCAATGGATACTCCTCGATCATGGAATCCTTCCATTCTTTCTTTTCTGCAGCCTATTCATAGATGGAAAGTTCCTTGTCAACGATGTCACACAGCAGGGTCACATAGCTGTTGTAAGTCTTTGGTCTTTTCCTTTCCCTATGTATCCCTTCTGGAGCGCCATACCTTTATGCTTCTTGTATATTCTCCTGTGCCCATGTTGTTTCCCTCTTGCGAGAGTCCTTTTTGTGAAGTGTCTCTACAAACTCTTATGCTTCTTCCATGTCATGATATTCATGGTCTTATGTAATTTATTCTACAATTTTTGTACCTCGGACACTCATTCCTTGACCTCTTCAATAGGTATCCTCCTGGATCTAGAATATGTCAAGTCCTTATCAAAGGTTACATCTATATTGATCTCAATATTTTTGAATCTTGGGATGCATATTCGATAGGCCTTTGATGTATCATTGCATCCTACAAATATACCCTTCCTCCTAGAAGGATTGAGATCGGTCCTCTTCTCCTTTGGAATATGTATGTACACCGGGAAATAAAATATTTTGATATGGCTGGCTTCTAGTTTCTCTTCGAAGAAAAAATATGCATGAGTCTTGTTGTCAAGTACTCAATGAGTAGTATAGTTATATACATACACAATTTTCCTTCCTGCTTCTGCCCAAAGGTGCATTGGAAGATCATGGTCATGTAGTATTTCCTTCCCTACTTCACGCCATTCTCCTAAGGATTGTATAGAGTTCTTAACTCCCTCTTCATATCAGAATCTCTGCAAATTTCCTTGAATTCTTATAAGGTGAACTCTCCACCATTATATGACCTTAGAGTCTTGATATTCCTTTTATTGTTGTTCTCGACCAAGGATTTCTATTCCTTGAACTTAATGAATAATTCATTCTTCCAGTTCAAGACATATATCCAAGTCTTACGTGAGATAGTACACATATTGGCATAGTGAAATGGAATACATGGGCCCACATACATATTAATGTACTATCTCCAGTATTACTTTAGCTAAACTTTCACTATTGGGAAATTTCTTCTTTGCATTCTTTCCTTGTGCACATCCTTTGCAAATGGATTCATGCTTTGTCTTCTTTGCTTGCAATCGGTAGTGATCTATAATGTACATGTGTAATATTTTAGTGCCATAGTTCACTTGGTTCTATTGAATCATGAACCAATGCTTGTTTAGGATGTCATTTTAGTTTTTACAAGCCTCCGTCTTGTTCTAGAATTACTGTTGCATTATCTATTGTCTTTCCTTTAGGACACATTAGAACATAGCCATCAACAAATGAAAATCTCATTCCCTTTACATCTAGTGTAGAGATGGAGAGAATGTTCTTCTTCAATCCTGTAATATATAGAACATCCTTCATCTTTAAAGATTTTCTAGAGTCTATCTTGTATGAAGCTTCTCCACTTTCTCTTATGAGGTATTGATAATCATCCCTAAGTTTCACCTTGTGAGGTGGCTGATGCTCTGACATGTTGATGAATGATTCTTTGTATCTCGTCATGTGTTTATATGCCACACTATCCACAAGCCAATCATTGCTTCCATGTGAGATAGTGGCTATGAGTGCTGAGATCAATACATACTCTTCATTTGAATCATCCTTCTCTCTTCTGAATATTTTGTTTGTTGGTTCATCGCCTTCGACAGTATGAGCATGATGTAAATTTTTTTATGTTTTAAATTTAAAAATAACTAAAATTTACCAAAATACTTACACTTTGAGAAATTATAAATACCTAAAATTCTCTCTTCATATAAAGAAGCGTCGCAACGTTCCTTGGACTCAGTTGAAGAAGAAAATATTGAATCTCTGGTTCCTACATGTAACTCAAGAGGTATGCTAAACTTTGAATCTCTAGTAGGGCTCCTCGTGAAGGCCAGTGACAACAACATAATGATAGTAAATGAAGGAGAATCCCATGAGGGGATTGCCAACTCTTGAGAAGGGGGTTTTCATTACATTTTTCTCCATACTATAAGGAAAAAACCGCGTTAAACAAATTTGGTTCAGGTAAATTAGTATTCACAAGTCGGAACAAATATTTTCTTTCTTTTAGGCCTTTCTTATCATTCTCAAAAATGTTTTTTATTTTCGATGCAAGGAGATGTTCAATAAAGAAAACCACGATAATTAGATCAACTTTTGGATGCCTATCTGTGTTCATATCTATTTCTGTTTTTTTTTATAATTTTTTCATTTTTATAGTAATATAATTTTAGTTTAATTCCTTTAAACTTCTCATTTAGACTTAATCACTACCATAAACTTATATCAATTATAATTAAAATAATATTATATTTTTTCTCATTATATTAATCCTTCCAAACAGATAGTTTTCCGACAATATAAAAATATTGATTTTGAACATTTTAGTTACATCATTCCTAGCATGTAGGTTGAAGAACATTTTTTTTTTCCTTTCACATTTTACATAGAAAAAATATAAGAATAGAATGGTTAGAAATTGCACTTGCTCAAAAATGTTAGAATAGAATGGTTAGAAATATTTCCGACAATATAAAAATATTGATTTTGAACGTTTTAGTTACATCATTCCTACCATGTAAGTTAAAGAATATTTTATTTTTATTTTTTATATTTTACATCGAAAAAATATAAGAATAATGTTAGAATAGAATGGTTAGAAATATTTCCGACAATATAAAATTATTGATTTTGAACATTTTAGTTACATCATTGCTAGCATGTAAGTTGAAGAATATTTTCTTTTTCCTTTTACATTTTACATAGGAAAAATATAAGATAGAATGGTTAGAAATTACACATACTTAAAAATGTTAAAAAAAAATATAAAGATAGAATGGTTAGAAATTACACTTACTTAAAAATGTTAAAAAAAAATATAAAGATAGAATGGTTAGAAATTACATTTACTTAAAAATGTCAGAAAAAAATAAGAATAGAATGGTTAGAAATGTCACTCACTTAAAAATGTTATGGATTTATCATAATTTTCTATAATTGTGTAATTTAATAATAAAAAAAATTATAATTATTATGTTTAATAAGAAAATTATTATAATTAATTTTATTTTAATGCCAAAAATTAATAATATAGATATATGTTTTGTAAATCTTATGTTATATACCCGTGTTAATATGTAATATAAAATTATCTTATATTGTTTTAAATATTTTTATTTTGTGTGTTATTTTTACTTTTATTCATTAAAAGAATTTAATGGTTAATTGGTGGTTATGGAAATCTGTTGGTTTAAAATTTTAATTTGGGAGACTTAATGATAGATCTTAACTTCATAGGGATCACACCAATGCCTTTATTGTAATTAGAGACTTTATTGTCTAAATTGATGTAAAGAAAAGTTTCCTAATGGTTTCTTGGTTGACCGCCAACTTACTAAAATGGGCCCATGCTTTCTAGATTGAGAATCCAGATACACTTCAGATATCACTAAACTAAGCAAACACAAATGCAAACATTTTATAGAGATAATAGAACAAAGGGAGCCTATTTCCAACGCTTGGCCTTGTCTTGCTCGGGTCCTTCAAATTGGACGTGATCTTCTCTAATAGTTTTGGGCCTTTAGAATAGAAAAACAACCTTCCTCAAAAGCTTTATGGCATCAAAATAAATGCAAATCAAATCAAATACTTTGATATAATCAAAACTAATCTTGGTTAATCTATTAAATACATTAGTATTCATTAACCAACAAAGATTAAGCAGTTCAAGATTTAAACATGAATTTTGGGGAAGGAAAGCTCTAACAAAATTCCATTAATAGACAATAAGAATGATGTACATATTATCTCTCCACCATCTCGACACCTGTAGAAATCTTTGAATGGATCACTTTTTACTTGACCACTTGTGTTCAAGCTCCTAAATTCTTTGTATTTGAAGGGTGTATAACAAAGAAGTCATATACGGAAGATCAATTCAACAACATTTGAAGGACAACTTAGGGACAGGGGTCAATGAGGGGAGACCGGGCATGTACGTTAATAAGAGTACAAAAAATTCTCCAGCATAATATTACTAGGGTGTGTTCCCCCAACTTGGTTCACCATATCCCTTTTTAATGGGATACTTAGAATGGTTACCAAGTAGTTTTGGGCGTTTCAAAGGCCAACCACCTTAAAATTGCTTTATTTCACTAATTTTCATTTTTTTTTCAGTTTCTTGGCCCATGTGCCCTACTAAAGGGAAAGGAGCATGGCCACTCACTTTACATAAGGGAAAGTTTCACGCGAAATCAATTTACATTGTAACTTAGTTATTTCATCTAGGAAAAAATGGGATTGTCTTATGAGGGTTATGACCATTGTTTAGGCTAATTTTTAGTGTTTCTTCCATGATGTTAAGTACATTTGGATGATCATTCTTTCTAATCACGTGTTGGTTTATGAGGTCATCGTCATAGGTGTTGAAGTGCCAATTTGTGTTATAATAGGTGTCCCGTAATGTGTGATATAAAAAGGGGAGCTAATGGTTGAAATACATTATAATTATAAAAAAGGGAAAACAAGTGGTATCAAGGTGGATCTTCCCAAACAATGGATTAAAAAGGTAATTGTAACAAAGATGAAGGTGTCAAAAAATTCTCTTCCCTAACGCGGGAATACCCATGCTCAGATGTAATGCAACATGGTTGCAAAATCATTCCCATGAAAAGAGTACATGGTGGATCCATTGAATATATATATACTTTGAGATCATGTCCACGACAATGAAACACATTGGATCCATGTAAAAAGATATCATAACCATGAATAAATACATAGTAGATCTATGTCTTAGTATATATAAAGAGAACACCTATAACTACAATGACGATAAACTAGATCGCTAGGTAATACTAATCTTAGATACTCTATGGTACAATCTTGTGCAAGTCAGACAATATAAAATGTGAAATTGTTACTATTTACCAAATGTTTTCCATCTAAACTATTAGCACCCTTTAATTTTCCTATGGTTGTGGTAGGAGGTCATGGGGGTAACCATTTCAAACCAATATTTAGACTATATTCTAGCCAATACAATCAAAGCGAGATCTCTCTTTGTCACAGAAAAGTTCACATATACATATGGATTTAAGCAAGCATTTAGAAGGATAAATTTTTGATAGGAATAGGATATTTGCAAATTTAAAAGATGGTGAAATAGACAGACAAGGAATACCAATGGGAAATGGAGTCACAACCAGTAAATATTCAAGGGGATTACGAAAATAATGAAGGTGGATTTCTCTTATGAAATCTAAGGCAACGTGGCTATTATGTTCAGTCAAATTATCTTGAAGTGATGAAAGATGGAAATGAGGAAAGAGCCCATTGAAAAACACAGGCATATATCAATGGATGAATCTTTTGGCACACATTTAGCAGAAATATAATAGAGGACAACAACTGAAACATAGCACCTATCTATGGATGAATTCTATCAAAACCATCACCAACACATAACAAATACAATTTCTAAGGGAATGAGTGTTATCAAAAATTAATTCCTTGCATACAACCTATAAATATATTTTCATAAAACACATACATGGAAAAGAAATACAGGAAACACGGACTAAATAGGAAACTACTTGATGAACTTTAGAAAGCTCAAAGAATACTTATCATTAAAACATCCATGAAAATAACATAGCTACAAAACATAAGCACTAAGGATTTTGAATGAAAATTTTCAACCCTTTCTTCCCCTTTTGAGGGTATATTTATAGATTCCTGGGCTCCCAAGACCAAACTTGAAACTGAGCCCTAAAATTAGTTACAAAAATGGGGATCAAAACCAAATGATCATAAAATCCCAACAACCTATGATCTGGAAAATTCACCATGATTGTTAACACAATAGGAAAGCATGTTGGGGCATGCATGCTGAACAAAAATAGAGAACTAAACACCTGGAAACCACACTTGCCGAATGAAAATGATGGATCTTCGATGATCTACAACAGCTTCGGACTACCTTGCATCTTTCTCCTACGAAATGAAACTCAACCATAGACCTCTTTCTGTCATTGGTATGGGTCATCGAAACCTGCTCTTTTTACCCAATTTCACTGATTTCAGTTGTTCCTTAATACATGCATGTTGAAACACACACCCCTTTAAGAAATTCTGCAGATATGGAAAACTATTTTCTTCATCTAAGTTAGACTAGCGAAATCAATATTCATTGATGATATGAGATCAAGGATGGAAGAGGATTTCTGGACAAGCAATCCTATGTATCTCAAAAAATAGATTTGCACCTTTCTAGGACCAAATTTATGTCCTTCCCATCCTCCTCCTTTCCATTACCTCCCTTCCGCTTCTGCCCTTCCACTTTCTCCTTTAGCTGAAAATGGAACGTGGATCCTCTGATTTTTCTTACCGAAACTTCTCCTCTTCCACCTTTGCATTTCCACTTCCACCCTTTTGCTTCCACCTTCCACGAAAAACATAATTAAGAAAGTGAACTTTAAATTTTATGGGAGCCCGATTTTGACCTTTCCACTTCTGCCTTTCCTCTTTCTCCTTTAGCGGAAAACGGAAGGTGTATTTTCCAATTTTCGCGACTACAATTCTACCTTTTCTGCTTCCTCCTTTACGCTTCCTACATCATCGATCTTGTGTGGTAGATATCTAATTCGTATATATTGCGGATTGTGGAACACAAAACTTCAAATTTTCGAGATCAAATTCCTATGTTTTCTGCCTTCTGATATTTGCCCTTTGCTGGACTATTGATCTTGGGCAAAAGTGTCCTAGGCCGTCAGATGTTGGATCACAGAATTCGAAAATCGGGTTTTTAAATTTCTATGGAAAAAATTTAGCATTTCTCGCTTTAGAGTTTTTGTTGGACCGTTGATATATTGTGTGTGTTGGATCTCCATCGTTCATTCTAGCCAAGCTCTATCCTTGATTGGATTTTTCATATCAGGCTCATTTCCAAGGCCGCACCTAAATATTTTGGATCCATTTTTACCTTAAGGCTTAGGAATAAGCCTCCCAAGAAGCTTCAAACCCCTTTATGCATACCTCGAGGCCATAAGACATGAAATGTTTTTGACCCTACTGCTCATTTTTTACTGGTCTGGACATTTGAAGGGGAGTTAGTGCAGATGTCTTGTGTAGCAAATATTTAAAAATTAGCATAGGTTCGAACAGCATCTCCAACTCCGGGATGCTATCCTCCTTGTGAGGTAGCAAAGAACCATGTAGACCAAGTGCCTGCAATATTCAAATTCTCCTGAAAAAGAAAACTAAATGACATCCCTTGCCGGAGACCTTACTACCTTCACCTTGGGATTTAAGTCTGACAGGGAGGGGTTGTCCACACATGGAATGTTAAAATAAAATGGTATATACAATGACATGGGAACTTAACTTACTTTACAGGAAATAGTGTTTAAGGAGCCTCCTGTTTACAAGAGATCCAAATACTAGACCTCCATCCATCTCATCCAATACATAGGAATTATTTCCTATGAAGGCTATAATTTTATATGGGCCCTTCTATAGGTGATTGAAATTACCATGCTTCCCCTTTTCCTCATGTGGTGCATCCCATATGAAAACTACATCTCCCAACTAGAAATCATCAGGCTTAGTCCTTTTCTCAAAGATTTTTTTCATTTTTTCCTGAAACTTCTGAGTTCTATCAAATAAATGCTCCCTTTGCTACTTTAGTTCAATAAACTAATACATCCTCCTCTGAGTTGTATGTGTTTCATTTTCCTTGTCCTGTAGCAATTTCATAAGTGGAAAGCTCAGCGAATTAGGAAAAATCACTTTAGAGCCATAAACCAATTGGAAACGTGAGGTGCCAATGGACTTCTTCATGCTGATTCTGTCATCCCACAAAGAATGGATTAGCTTTGTGTGATAAGATTTCTTGTTATCCTGCACTAGATTCTTGATGATTCTCATGAGGCTCTAATTTGAATATTCTGCTACCCCATTTCCCTGAGGATAGTAAGTTGTGGAATGTCCCAAATGTATGTGATATTTGAATCAAAACTCCACCATCTTGTTAGAATTGAATGCATGAGTATTGTCGTTGATTATCTTCCCGGTAACCCCAAATCTTGGTAGGATATGCTCCTCTAGAAGCTGCATGATCACTGTCTCGGTACCTTTTCTTGTGGGGATGGCCTTGATCCATTTAGTGAAGTAGTCAATAGTAGTAAGTATCCAATTGTGCTATCTTGAGGAATATGGATTTATTTCTCTGATGAAATATAGCCGCCATTACTAGAAAGGAGCTTCAACTTGTATGGGTTTCA
Source organism: Pseudotsuga menziesii (assembly GCA_001517045.1). Classification (NCBI taxonomy): domain Eukaryota; kingdom Viridiplantae; phylum Streptophyta; class Pinopsida; order Pinales; family Pinaceae; genus Pseudotsuga; species Pseudotsuga menziesii. The sequence continues at coordinate 64,535 of LPNX010991097.1, read as the reverse complement.
AAGTAAATGGTAATAGCCTACTTCTCTCCTCAAAGATTTGACATTTTTGGGAGGAAAAAACTTTCTTATGAGTATCGGATAAGGTGGTGGGACAATATAACTTTTCCCTCATGATTTTGTTTAGAGTGGCCTTCCAATAGTGATGGCCTCCACATTTTCCTGCATGGAATTCCTCAATGAGCCTATTTTCCTCCTTCTCATCCACACAATTCAACAACACCCCTCCTAGCTCCTTCTAATATAATTTTCCCTCCAAGATGCAGAACCTAGATTCTTTCTTCTTGAGAAACCTGGCCCTTGTCACATCCATAACCTATGGTGCCTACAGATTTTGTAACACATAAATGATATTAGTGTACCATGGGGATGACCGAAAATACTCATTTATTGGGGGACATGGCTGTTGCTAAGGATTTTTCTCTTCTCCTGACAACTCAACAATCATGTGAAGGCTGAGAGCATCATAGTTAGATCAACTTTCTGGGCTTGATATCTAGGTCATACTCAAGTAGGACTGCTATCCACTTTCCCCTTCATCCCTCAGGATCAGGTTGGGTCAGAATTCCCTTCATAATGATGGTGGGGACGTGAGAAATGATATGGGAATGTAGGATGTATATCCCGAAATCCTTTAAGGCCTACACCAGAGCATAAGCTTGCTTATCCAGGATATTATATTTTAGGGGAACATCTCTCAATGTCTTGCTGTAAAAAGAAATGGGTTTTTCATGCCCCTCATGATTCTTCTGCAGAAATACCCTTCCCACTGTGTGCTCTAGGGAAAATTAAAATATGAGGAAGTCTATAGAAAAATCAGGGCTTGCAAGTACATGTGCTTCAGATATGGCCTTCTTTATGTCTTCAAAGGATTATTTAGCTTCAAGACTCCACTTGATCTCTTTATCCTTTCCCAACATGTCTGTTATATATTTCACTATTTCATCAAAGGAAACATTAAATCTTGTTAGAAAATTTACCTTCCCCAAAAAGGATTGAACCTCTGCTTTATTCCGAGGGAGCTCGATTTTGCTGATCACCTCAACCCTCTTTGGATCTGTCCTGATGCCTTCCTGAGAGTTTATATGTCCCAACAGCTTCCCTTATTTCATAGCAAAGAATGACTTTTCTGGATTCAGGGAGATGCCAAACTTTCTACATTTTTTGAACATTCTCAATAGGTGTGCGACTTGTTCTTTATCAGATTTGGAAAAACCAGTGATGTCGTCCAGATAGATGGGCAACATTTTGTCCTTTTCATCGACAAATGCTATTTCCATATCCCACTAGAAAGTGGATCCTGCATTCATGAGGCAAAATGGAATTTTAGTATACATGAAATTACGTCAGGGTGTGGTGAAGGTTGTCTTCTGTTGATCCTCCGGGTTCAGCATGATCTAATTATAACCCGAGAAGCCATCCAGACTGGAGATCCTATGTGAACCCACTACTCTTTGCAATATATAGTCCATTATGGGAAGTGGGTAATGATCCTTCAAAGAAACTTTATTTAAGTTCCTATAGTCAATACATATCCTTATCTCCTCATTCTTCTTCTTGAATGAGACCAGATTCGCTACCCAACATGAGAATCTGAGAGCCACAATGATCTTAGCTTCAAATAGCTTATTTATTTATTTTTTCTATCAGGAGTAGTAGCTTGGGGATCATCCTTATTAGGTTTTGTTTGAAAGGAATCTTGTGCTTCTTCATTGGTATGGTATGTTTGATTATACTTGTATCATAAGCCTTAAGGTCACTATAGCTCCAAGAAAACACATCAGAGTATTATTTCATCAGTGAGATGTATTTATGCTTGGATTCATATGAGAGGGTTCTTAATATCTTCATGACCTTGGGCTGATCTTTTGTCCCAATATTTGCATCCTCAACATCTTAACATCTTTAGACCAGTTTTGGTTCTTTAGTGACATCATTAGGATCAAAAAAAATTTCTAAAGGAAATATATCCATGGGGATGGAGTTACCTTTCAGCTGCAAGATCTTCTTGCCACAGAGATTGTTCACATATTATGTTGTCCATCAGCCTCTTGTAACTTTGGATCCCAAGCTTGCTCAGATTCTCCACCATCAACATCTTCAACAGGAGAAACATCCTCCTCTTGGGGAATTTCTGTTATAATAATCAACCCATAGTTACCCATATTTGACATTAATTAATCACTTTTGTCTTATTCCTAGATTCCTATATTCCTCACTATGCTACTTGGATTCCACATGCACCTAGAAGTCAACACATGATAAAAATGGGTCATGGAGCACTTTGGAATAATCCTGGAAACATTTTTACCACCTATGCTTTTATTCCATAACAGTAAAAGTGCATTTATGCTTTTTCTAAAAGTTTCCTTGCTTTACAGAAGTTTTAAGGCAAAAGGGAAAAGCTAGTCTAGGAGTAACTACCTTGTTTTTTTCCTTCACCATCCTCCTTCTTTTTCTCCAACCAAAAGCATGGATCTGATATATTTCCATCACTTATCATCTGACATATCTGATTCATCCAATTCATGAGCATATTCTTAGATTTGGAAAGTGCTTTATGTACCTATGGGGGATTTGACTAGTCTTAGTAAGCTTGATTTTTGACCAATTCGAATAGCATACTTATGATTTAGAATATATGATGTAATTATATATTTGGATAGACTATTAATTATTGAGTTTGGCTGATGTACACTTATTCAATACAGGATTGTGCAATTTCAGTATCCTTTTGTGTGAATTTTGCGTGTTTGATTAACAATTTTGTGACTGTAATTGTTCTACTGAGTCTTGGGTTATATTTACACATGGTGTTAGATCCTTTGTATATTGATTTGTCTCCTTCCATATTGCTATTTTAGGTTCAACATCATTGACTGGGATCACATTCTACTTACTAGAGGGCACAGTTGCTGAGATATGGACCAATCTCAAAGGATCATCTTGACTCCATTCAATTTCTTAGAATGGAAAGATGAGATGGAGATATTGTTGAGAGTAAAAGGTCTCTATAGGTTTACCATGGAAATTGAGGCAAATCCAAAAGCAGGTAGAGAGAAAATTAAATGGCACAATAGGAGGGATGAAGCATATGGTATTTTGTGCTTGAGCATTTCAAGAGACCTCCTCTTTCATCTTGATGCATTGACATCGCCTAATGAGGTTTGGGAGAATATTGAAGATACTTTTGGAAAGAAAGACGAGATGAGATGACATCAAATCGAGAATGAATTGATCTCCTTGAGTCCTAGTAGCTTCGAATCATTGCAACTCTACTTTTCCAAGTTTAAGGCCCTCGTTTTGTAGCTAAAACAGTGTAGAATCGAAAAGAAGGATGAAAAACTAGTATTGACCATATTCTCGAAGCTTGGTCCAGACTAATCAATATTTTTTTTGACCTTCCATGCCACTAAGTTGACAGCATGAGCCTGGAAGATTCCTAAGCTTGCTGATTTCATGGAATCGCTCACCCAGGAGCAAGATAAATTGGTAACGATGGGCACCATCAAACCTTCCAAATACCAAACTTTGGTTGTTGGATATTAGAGGGTGGCTTCAAAGGGAAAGAAAAAATACAAAAAGAAACCTAAGAAAAAGAGAGACAAGTCAAATTCTTAAGAGGATCCCTCAGGCTCCAAGAATAACTTCGAGAAGAAGAAGACCAAAGGAGAAATGAGCAAGTACACATACTGCAGCAAGGGCTATCATGCTGAGATCTCTTGTATGAAGAAGAACATTGACATGTTGACCCAACTCCTGGAGAAGAACAACATCTCCCACCGTGATTACACAAGAAAGAAGGAAAGAGGATCAAATTTAAAAGACAAGGAGAGAGTACATGCCTTGGTTGCTAGCACCTCAAGCTCACCTAGCTTAATCATTGATTCTAGAGATTCTAGACATATGGTTTCAACAAGGGAGACTTTATCCTCTCTTGACATTTTGAAAGGTCCAAAAATTGTTTTGGGAGATGACTCTCTTACTGACTGTATGGGGAAGGGTAGGATTGATATTTACCATGGTTATTCAATGATGTATTATATGTTCCAGGTCTTGCCTCTAACCTCTTGTTAGCATATTAGATGACTCACACTGGGTATCCAAAGAAAGTCATCTTCTCTCCCAATGAAGTTGAAATATCAAAGATTTCGAATGGTAAAGTCATAGAAAAGGGTGTTGTGGATCACACTTCGAACGTATACAAATTTTTTCCCATTTTATACCCTACTCAAACCCCTATGCTCTTCTCACTCATGCTAATGAAGCAAGAAATATTTGGCATGAGAGATTTGGCCATATTAAATATAAGTATCTTTCTGATTTGAGTGATAAAGATATGGTCATAGGGTTACCAAAGATCAAGTTTTCTAATGGATTCTGCCAAGGTTGCATCCTAGGAAAACACCCAGAGCACAAGTATGAGAGAGCTATTCATGAGAGAACCTATGCACCCCTTGATTTAATCCATAGTGACATTGCTAGTCCATTCCCTCATATGTCCATGATTCAAGCCAAATATGCACTCACCTTTATAGATGATTTTTCCAAGTATTGTTGGGTCTACTTCCTAAAGCACAAGTTTGAAGTTTTTGACCTCTTCAAGGTCTTTCGAGCTTTGGTTGAGAACTAGTATGGGAGGAAAATCAAGATTCTCAGATTTGATAATGATGGAGAATATTTCAAGTCTGATTTCATCCATTATTGTGAAGGTGCAGGTATCCAGATGCATCATTCTATTCCTTACACACTAAAACAAAATGGTGTTGCTGAGAGAAAGAACAGATCACTCAAGGAGATGACAACTTGCATGATGGAGGATAAAAATTTTCCACCAAAGTTTTGGGCTAAAGATATAAATTGTACATCCTATATCCATAATAGGGTTCCAAACAAGAAACTTGATGGAATCACTCCTTTCGAATCTTGGAGTGGGCACAAGCAAGATTTGACCCATTTTAGGATTTTTGGCTCAAAGGATTGGGCTAGAATTCCAATTGAAAAGAGGAAGGATTTGAAACCCCAAATCCAAGAGTGCCTATTTGTTGGGTATTCTAAATATTAAAAAGGGTGCAATCTGATCAAATTGAGCACTAACAAAGCTTTCATTGAAAGAAGTGTTAAATTTGAAGAAGAGCCTTTATCAGCAATTGAAGTTGGAGAGTCTTATTCATCACCACAACCACTGATTGTAAGTGAAGAGACTAATGAGTTTGCTGATTCTGATATGTCTGATAATGATGATTTAATTGTAGATATTGTTGAATTTGAAGAAGAGCCTTTAGCAGCAGTTGAAGTTGGAGAGTCTTCTTGATCACCGCAACCATTGATTGGAAGTGAAGAGACTAATGAGTTTGCCAATTATGATATGTATGATAATGATTATTTAATTGCAGATAATAACAGTCCTATAAGACCAAAATGGGCAGAAAGGACCATTCATGTAGCTGGGGAACTAGTTAGGAATCCTAGTGACATTAGGAGGACTAGATCTCAATTTGAGAGTTACCTTTGTGTGAAAGATCCACTCTTTGATGAGAAGTGTTATATGATGTTTGAATCTGATCCTTATACATATGAAGATGCATCATATGATCCAATATGGAAAACAACACATGTGAACTAGTTGATCCCCCCCAGAGAGAAAGCTAGTAAAGTGTAAGTGGGTTTATAAAACTAAATTTGCTGCTGATGCTTCACCTTTGAAATATATGGATAGATTGGTAGCTAAGGGCTAATCACAATTTCATGGTATTGATTACAATGATACCTTTGCACCAGTGGCAGAGATGGACTCCATCAGGCTAGCTCTAGCCATTGCAGATTCAAAGCAATGGGAAGTACATCACATGGATGTGAAGTGTGTTTTTATAAATGGAGACATGAATGAAGATATTTATATGTATCAACCTGAAGGTTTTTTGTCTAATCCATATTTAGTGTGCAGGTTAAATAAATCATTGTATTCTCTTCAGCAAGCCCCAAGGGCTTGGTATGCCAAGATTGATGGATTTCTGCTGTCACTGAATTTTGTTAGATGAGAGTCTGATTTGAATGTCTATTTGAATATGATTCATGGTTCCTTAATGATTATTGTTTTATATTTGTATGACCTATTTATTAAAGTAAGTTCAAATAAATAGATTGCCTCCTTGAAGGATGCAATGAACCATGCATTTTCCATGACAGATTTGGGATTGTTAAGCCAATTCTTGGCTCTCGAAATTGCTCAATCCCAAAATGGAATAAAATTTCATTAGTCCAAGTATGCTTTAGATATTCTCAACAAGTTCAGGATGAAATATTACAAGCCAAGCAAGACTCCTTTCCTTCTAGGAGTTAAGCTTGAGGAAGCAGGTTGTTCTCCTTTGGTAAATAACACACTGTATAGGTAGTTGATTGGGTGTTTACTTTGCCTTACGCATACTTGAACTGAATTATCTTCTGCAATTAGTGTGGCTTCAATATACATGGATCAGACTAATGATATCTATTGGAGAGCATCCAAGAGGATCCTAAACTTTGTTCAAGGAACAAGGACTCATGGGATTTTCTACAAAGCAAAATCTGACTTAGAGCTAGTTGGATTTACTGACAGTGATTGGGAACGTGACAACATAGATTGAAATTCTACTTCAAGGTATTTTTTCATTCTTGTAGATGGTACAATCAGCTATTCAAGTAAGAAGTAGAGTGTCATATCACTCTCATCTATAGAGGAAGAGTATAGAGGAGTTGTGAATGCAACTACTCAATGTTTGTGGTTGCAGGGGATACTTGGAGAATGTCGGCTCGAGTAAGAAAATTCCACTGCTATCTATTGTGACAATCAAAGCACCATTCAAAGCTCCATTGATCCAGTTCAAAGACAATAAACCAATCACATTGATATCCATATGCACTATATCAGGGAGCTTGTACATGATGGTACCATTTCTCTACTCTACTGTGCATATTCAGAGCAAGTAGCAGGCATATTCACCAATGTGTTTTGTGAGAAGACATTCAGTAATCTCAAATTATTGTTGGGGATTTATGATCACGTGGTGAAGATGATTGATAACAAGATTTCCAAAGTTTTCTTTCCTGTCCATGTCTAAGGGAGGATTTTGCCATTGGGTTTTTGCCTCTTTCCTATGTTGTATGGAAATGCAATATGTAAAGGGTGACTAAGATTTGTTGCTAGGAACTATAGTTTTTTGATATTTACTCATAAATTCAGGCTTAAGGGGGGGTGTTATAATTATCAACCCATAGTTACTCATATTTTATATTAATTAATAATTTTTGTCTTATTCCTAGATTCCTAGATTCCTCACTATGCTAGTTCGCTTCCACTTGCACCTAGAAGTGAACACATGTTAAAAATGGGTCATGGAGCACTTTGGAATAATCCTGGAATTTTTTTTAGAAACCCTTCTTTTGTTCCAGAATATTAAAAGTGTAGTTCTACTTTTTTTGAAAGATGCCTTGCTATACAACAGTTTTAAGGAAAAATGGAAAAGCTAGTCTAGGAGTAACTACCTTGTTTTTTCCTTCACAATCCTCTTTATTTTTCTCCAACCAAAAGCATGGATATGATTTATTTCCATAACTTATCAGATGGCATATCTTATTCATCCAATTCGTGAGAATCTTCTTATTTTTGGAAAGTGTTTTATGCACCTATGGAGGATTTGACTAGTTTTAGTAAGCCTTCCTTTTAACGAATTCGAATAGCATCCTTATGCTTTCAAATATATGATGTAATTATCTATTTGGAAAGCCTATTTATTATTGAGTTTTGATGATGGACACTTATTCAATACAGGATTGTGTTATGCTCCAATTTCAGTCTCCTTTTGTGTGAATTTTTCATGTTTGATTAGCAATTTTTTGAGTGTAGTTGTTCTACTCCTTGGGCTCAATTTCCATAATTTATTTGGGATAAGCACTCTAGATTCTCAAGGGGGATTGAGTGGGAGTATCCTCCTCTAGAAGCTCATTTTTTCGTCAATAGTCAACCCATCAAACTCCCCATTGAGAGTGAGGAACTTTTGGATTTGCTTGTCATCTTCGAAGACTTACCAATTCTTCACGTTATCTGGGATAGAGGCCCCATACCTAAATTTGACTTCATATTTGTCACCAGGGTGCATAGGGACCTTGAAAGCCACCGCAAAAGTGGCCAAGGAATCAACTATGCAATTTTGTAATATCGGGATTATATTAAAATTGCACTCTTCAAAACCTCCTATGAGGTCCTAGGAATCATTCCTGTAACTTCTCATTCTGGGGTGTCTGGATTGATATTCACTTGTCATTTTTTTAATTACCAGCTAAGAATATCCATCTATTATTACCCTCTTGACTTGAAAATACTTCAGCATTTGAATGGCTAACACCATAGCCTCATATTCTACCCCATTATTTGTATAATCAAAGCAAGTTTGTAGGGGTAGTTTAAAGTTATCGTTTTTGAGGGCCTCACCCAAAATCCAACGCGTACCCCCTCTATGCATGCTACCCCATCAAAACTTACCTCCCATACTACATCTGACTCCTCCTGAGTGGGTACAAAGGAAATGTTATGGGAACTACAGTTGTCTATGTCTCCTTCTGTAAATACAATAGTCGATCCCATATCAGTATCCAATGCATAGATGGGGTGTTTTTTTGGCCTTTCAGCACTGGTCAGCATGTATGCTAAATTTTCTCTTTGAAGAGCCTTCGCTACACTCCAAATACATGGATGGTGGCATATGACATATACATTTGAATAGTTCCTTTGAGTTTGTATTCCCAAGATATTGATAACAACATCCCAAAATTTGGAGGGATGTCAGGTACAACTACATCCATGTCTGTTGGAATATATTAAACACACTCATAACTTAGGATAAAATAATTAATCATTATTTGATTAATTATTCACCCACTAGCTTAATTAGTTGGCGTCCACTTGCACCTTAAAGTCAATACATGCCATATATATCCTAGGAATGATTTATTTCTAATTCTAGGTTGATCTTGACCACCTTTTGACCATCCAGAATTAGTATACAACACTTTACTATAGATTCTTCTTTATTCCGCTTTTTCTGCTTTTTTGTGGATAAGGTAAAGCTAGTCAAACTAGGAAACTAGGTGCTTTTGTTGCCAACCCATCCTTCATGAATTTTCCTCCATTTTCTAGGATTAGCATGTGTTTTCCATCTCCTTGACAACTCACTCATTATTTTTCCAATTCATGAGGTTCTTGATAGATTTGGGATGTGCTTTAGCCACCTATGGGGGTTTTCTATATTTTGGTAAGTCATCCTTTTTGAGATTTATGAGTTGTCTCCATACAAATCAATTTTCCTATGAGGGATGCACTATTTATGTACACTATTATTCATCATTATTCAATGGAAGGATACACACCAATATTCGTCTCTTCATTCATGTGATTCACTATATTTTCTTCTCTCTATTTTTCTTGTGTATGCTTGAAAGAATTCTTAGTAGCAAGATCTATTTCCTTTGCTTCTTCCTAGCATCATTGCTCATAGAATTGGTATATTATTTCTACAATGAATAGGTTTTTGGTAGGAATTTGGGCCAAAGAGACGACTAGATCTTTGATCAATCCTAGACACCTAACTTTGCTGGAATCAAAAGAGAAAAGATATTTGTAGGGTCTGGTCACTTCCAATACTAGTTCCTCCATGATTATCTTGGGCATCAAATTATGGGAGGTTCATGAATCATACATGGAATTTTGTAATATGGCACTGTGAATGATCAGACTGATATAAAAGGGGGTGTTATCATCATCAGCAGACTCTTCTATATGAGGTCCAAAAGGAAGGTGGGATTATAATCTTGGATATTTAGGGAGTCTGACATTGTAGAAAATTCTCCTGGAGGATTTAACACTGCGGAAAATTTATAATGATATTAATAATTTTTTAACAGTTCAGTTAGAGGGATGAATATTTTTATGTTTGAAATTTCATCTTCCAGACTGAAATAGGTATGCCCCTGATCTTACCCCCTTGGGTTATCTTCTTTTTTCTCCTTCCCTTTGGGCTCTACTACATTCATGGAGGTGTCCATAAAGGGTGGAATTCTCTCTGTTTTGCTTGTAGAGGATTTTTTTTCTACCTCCTTATTTCTTGTAGTAGGAACATCTCTTCTCCTTAGACCGATATGCCTCTTCACCTCCATGACAACAAGTTGATTTCCTCTCTAAAAATCCTCGGTTTCACCACCAGAAATATCTCCCCTTTCAAGATAAGAATTATCGCGTTATTCTTTGGGCAAAAAGGTGGAGGGTGATTCAATGTCTAGATGATGGATTTCCTCCTCATTTTGCTTCTTACCATCATGATCCACATAATTTTCCTGAAATGGAGGCCTAACATGTGGATCAGGAGGGTTTCGCTGGTCTCTCTTCCTGTTCTGGAGAACTTGTGGCCAGCTGGCATTCTGATTCCTATTATGTTGTTCTTGATTTTCCCTGGGAGGTGGCCTACCATCTACAGAGAGCCTTTCCATCATCCTTTCCATGGCTCTCAGCATCATGTCTATTCTGGCCTCTTATGAGCTAGAGGTAGAGGGTTGTTCAGGTTCTTTATATTTTCTTATTTCTCATATTTCTCCTTCCTTTATCCTATTGTCTCCCCCATCTCTTCTCCATTCTCCCTCATCTATTCTTTGCTCTCCATATTTCCTTCTCCATTATCCATCATTTGTTTTCTTCTTTCTTGCAGTAGTCAGGTTTACCTCCACCTTTATGGAATATTTCATCATAGGTGCCAAGGAGGTTGATATCCTTTCACTTAGCCTCAAGGTAAACTCGTTATCGAAAGCTTCAGCATACTGGAGTTGGGAAGAACCAATGGGACGTTTGAATTGGGCAGGGATGGCATTGTATACTTTCATAAACCTGTCAGAAAAATATTGGATAGATTCAATCTCCCTCCTCCTCATGACATGGTATTGGGAGATATATTGCTTAGGTTTTTTCATGTCTGTCCACTTATCCTTGAAAGAGTCTTTGAAGGATTGATATCTAAGGATAGAGTCATTTGGGAGGTTTTTGTACCATTTTCTTGCTTCTTCGGAAAGACTTTGGGAAAATAATCTAACCTTAACATCATCATGGTCCACCTTCTCTAGTTCATCCAATATAAAAACCATCCCAAGTGTTATTAAGCTGAATACCCCCTATCCCCATTGAACTTTTTCAGTCTTTGGGAGTATCCCAATGGGAGGTCGTGAAGAGAAGCAAGAAGACAAAGAGGGGGAAACCTATTTTCCATCCTTGGAGGTACAACAGGTTTTACAAGGGGGACTAAGACTGGTGAGATGGCATAAATTGGTAAGATGTGAGGAACTGTAGAAACATGGGGAGTTGTGAAACTAGAAGATGAATGCTGATTTTTCTTGGAAGCGGTGGGAGAAAAATGACTGGCAGCATATTTCCTTATGATAGTAGAATTTAACAGGGTACATTAAATAGTAAGCATAGGGAAATATGGGTTAGGAAAGTGTTGGAAATCCCTACGTAGAGGCTCTGAGGTCGGAGGCGACAAGAAAATGTGGGGGAAATAAAACACAAAGGTATCAGAGACCACGTCGGAGAGGCTGCACTCATATTTAGTTCTAGGGAAAGCTAGTCCAAAATCCTCATTACAATGTTCAAATATATCATTAACAAATACAATACCTTCAGCAGGGAAAGAAAGAGTTTTGTCTAACCTTTTCAACCTATTTGCCCTTCGGATCAGACTTTTTGGATCAAATATATCTTGGAAAGATTCTGCATCAGGATTTCTCCTCATGTTGGTTCTTCTGGCCACCAGTATTTCCCAGTGGATTCACCTTCAATATTTGTGTGGAGTCGCCAGAGCATGTACAACCAATTTTGTGCCTAAGACCAGCTTCTCAACCAGGTCACAGAGTTAAAAAAATGTTGTTCCACAAAGAGATAATAGATATTAATTCCCCCGCAGCAACACCAATATGTTAACACCCTGTAATTTTCCTATGGTTGTGGTAGGAAGTCACAGGGGTAATCGTTTCAAACCAATCTTTAAACTGTATTCTAGCCAATCGGAGGGCTCTCACTTTGTCACAAAAACACTCACATATACATATGGATTTAAGCAAGCATTCAGAAGGATAGATTTCTAATAGGAACAGGATATTTGCATATTTAAAAGATGGTGAAACAAACAAACAAGAAATACCAATGGGAAATGGAGTCACAACTAGTAAATATTCAAGGGGCTTAGGATAACAATGAAGGTGGATTCCTCTTATGAAATCCGAGGCAACATGGCTATTATGTTCAGTCAAATCATTTTGAAGTGATGACAGATGGAAATGAGCAAAGAGCCCAGTGAAAACTAGAGGAATCTATCAATGGATGAATCTCTGGGAACACCTTTAGCAGAAATATAATCGGGGATAACAATTGAAATAGAGAACCTATCTATATATGAATTCTATCACAGTCATTACCAACACATAACAAATAATATTTCTGATGGAAGGAGCGTTATCAAAAACGAATTCCTTGCATACAACCTATAAATGTATTTGCAAAAAACACATACATGAAAATGAAATACAGGAAACATAGACTGATCAAGAACCAACTTGATGAATCTTAGAATAATCAGAGCATACTTCTCATTAAAACATCCAAGAAAATAATAGAGCTACAAAACCCAAGAACTAAGGCTTCTAAATGAAAGTTTTCAACCATTTCTTCCTCTTTCGAGGGTATATTTATAGAGTCTTGGGATCCCGAGACCAACCTCAAAACAAAGCCCTAAAATCAGTTACAAAAATGGGGATCAAACTCGAATGATCATAAAATCCCAACAAGCTCTGACTTGGCATATTCACCATGATTGTTAGGGAAACATGTTGGGGTGTGCATGCTAGAAAAAAATAGAGAATTAAACACCCAGAAACCATGCCTTTCAGATGAAAATGATGGCTCTTCGAAAATCTGTAACAACTTCGAATTGCCTTGCATCTTCTTCTTGCGAAATGAAACTCAGCTGTAGATCTCTTCCTGTCATTGATCTAGGCCGTCGAAACCTTCTCTTTATACCCAATTTTTTTTATTTTAGTTTTTCATTAATCCATTCCTGTTGAAACACATGCCCCTTTAAGCAATTCCGCAAATATGGAAAACTATTTTCTTCATGCAGGTTGGACCAGTGGAATCAATCTCCACCGTTGATTTGAGATCAGGGATGGCAAAGGATTTCTAGATCGTCGATCCTGCGGATTGTGGAAAATGGATTTGCACCTTTCCAGGACCAAATTTATGTCCTTCCCATCCCCCTTGTTTCCATTTCTTCCCTTCTGCTTTCTCCCTTTTGTGTCTGCCTTTAGAGGAAAATGGAATGTGGAACCTCCGATTTTGTTTACTAAAAGTTCTCCTCTTCTGCCTCTACATTTATACTTCCGCCATTCTGCTTCCACCTTCCTCTGAAAATGGAATGCGGAAAGTGGACATCAATTTTATAGGAGCTCGGTTTTGACCTTTCTGCTTCGTCCTTTAGCGGAGAACAAAAGGATAATTTTTCAACTTTTGCGATTGGAATTCTACCTTTTCTTCTTCCACCTTTCTGCTTGTACCACTTTCTTCCTGCACCGTCGATCTTGTGCATGAGCTCTTTGATCCGTAGATCTTACAGATCGTGGAACACAGAACTTCAAATTTTCACGATCAAATTCCTACGCTTTCCACCTTCTGATATCCGCCCTTTTTTGTACTATTGATCTTGGGCGAAATATTCCTGGGCCATCAGATCTCGTATCACGAAATGGGGAAATTGGATTTTGAACTTTTTTTGGTAAAAAATTAGCATTTCCTGCTTCTGACTTTTTGGAAGACCATTGATCTCTTTTGAGGGTTGGATCTCCACCATCCATTCTAGCCAAGCTCTAACCTTAATCGGATTTTTGATATCAAGCTCATTTCCAAGGTCGTGCCTAAAGATTTTGGATCCAAAGGACTAGGAATAAGCCTCCCAAGCAGCTTCAAACCCCTTTCTGCATACCTCTAGGACATACAACATGGAATTGTTTTGACCCTACCCCTCATTTTTCACTAGTCTGGACCTTTGAAGGGGAGTTAGTGTAGATTCCTTGTGTAGAAAATCTTCAAAATTTGGCACAAGTGCTAATAGAAACCATCGAAAGGTATTAGTCCTCACCATGTGAATAGATGACCTAGATTCTAACATGGAGCACATTATTTTATTATCATCCATTGATGTATACTATTAAAAAAAGAAACACAACCAACCAATAATGGTAATGGGATCCAAGGTATGTACTATATTCTAACAAGTGTGAATAAGTCTTGGAGGTGAACACTTGTATAATCTATCAAGTAGGATATAATTATGTATTCCCACTACCAACAATGAGGGAAATTGCCACTAATGACTCCAATACCCAAGGTACTATCTAGTCTTTAAATCCCATTCCCATGGAAATATGTGTTGAATTCAATGGGAAGAGATCAATTGGAAGGGAGGAATTAAGGAATCATTCGTCAATCAACACAATGAAGTATTAAGAAGTGACTTGACTTGGAAAAGAATAAAAAACAATTGTTGGATAAACCATGGAGTACACACTTGCAAGCATCAAATGTAAATAGCGCAAGAGTACGCCCCTTACATGCATTGAATGTAGTGCGAGAAAGACATCCTTAGAGAAATAAAAAATAAGGAATGCTACTATTAGAGGCACATAATTCCACAAATGAGGAAAATGGAATCCAAGGTACATCATCACTCCCAAAATGTTAATAAAGGTGTTGACATTGAACATTTAGGAAACAAATTAGTTAGAAACCAATCATCAGATGTCATATACTAAGCACAAGGTAACCTACCAATAATGTAAATAGGCATAGGATGCTACTAATCCAGGTCAAAATATTAAAGAAATGAGTCATTGTCGATGAGGCATGACCTGCAAGTGATAAGTCAATGGGGGCATGCCACACTAGCATGAGTACAGACACTTGTTATGATGATACATGGTAGGAACATATTTCCAATAGGTGTTAGTTTTTATAATCTAATTATATTGATTAGGATCTTTATCTAAAATAATAACAAGTACAACAAGATACATAAGATAGAGAAGATATACAAGACATAAATATTTTTACTGGGGAAACCATAAAGGAGAAAACCCCACAAATTTCTTCAGTATAGTTCTGTCATAAAGAATTTATCACAAAATGATAAAACCCAATAAGAATAAGTCTTATGCATCTATCTATCTCTCCTCCTTGTCTCTCTCTAGGCTCTCTCCTCAGTGAACTTGAGTGAGGTCATGTGTGTGTATAAATGAGGGTGGGTGCCTACCTATTTATACGTTTCAAGTGACTTACCTATTACATGACTAGGCCCAAACTCTTACCTTAACATGGTCAAATATCCTAGAGAGACTCCAAAAATACATTACATGATGTTACACTGGGGACTATTGCCCTGACTTACAATGGAGGTTGTACCTCAAGGTCCATACATAATAATGACATTCTGAAAGGAGGTAAAAACATATTTGATGGGGGTACAACAACATACAATGATAATATACATCAGAATATAGTCCTAAGTTACAAATACATCAACACTCCCACTTAACTAGGAAGTTATTCTCTCTCTGCACAGTCATCAACACATTAGGTCCAGTCATCATCACAAATTCATCGTCATAGCTGCTGCCATAGTAATCTTCTAGTTGATCATCGAATGGTACTATCTGTCATCAGAAGTTTCCACAGAGCCATCCCTTTTTCATGATGGGTTTAGGCATAGTCCTCATCTAGGTCTTCATTATATCTATAAGAAATCTATCGCATAGGTTTATCCTAGGACCTTCTTTACATTTCCACTATAATGACCTGCATCTCCTACCTTCATTTGTCATATTTATATCATCTCTTTTTCATTCACAAAATAAAGTGAACAAACACATAGAGCACATAGAGCGTAGCCTAGATGTAGAACACATGCGTTCTACCAATATAGGAGTTTGTTAGGATATAACTTGCATCTACCACTATGTGCGAATATCCTAGGAGCACACCAAGTACATTACATCTCTCTATGGTCAAACTGCATTCTACCAACATAGGAGAACTGCCTATGTGCACACTAAGTGCCTTGTGACCTCATCATCTCCAATATCGGAACACACACATATAAGGACTGATTACAACCAAACAACCTACGTACCATGCCAATATATTTTCCGTTCAGGTCAACCTCAAGGAATTATTAGATCTAAACATATTGCATCTAGGATATTTTCCACTTGAAGAACCTTCATTACTTAATACATATGAGTAACCTACGTACCACATCGAGACTACTTTTACACTCCAAAAAACCCACATGACGTATTACATCCAAACAACCTGCTACATTAGGATATTTTCCATTTGGATAACCTTTCTCAGGACAGATTACTTCCAAGGATAACATGTGATATTTTCAAGGAATGATTACATATAAGGACCACCTACATGAAATATTATGTCCAAGCAACCTTCTACACCATAATCTTTTCTGCTCGAAATGGGTCATCAACATATATAAAGAGCATCACTAGTCTTCCGCCTTCAACCTTGAAGTAAAATTTGGAATCCACTTTAATCTTAGTAAATCCTAGGCTCATTAGGGAGCTATACATCCTATCGTACCATGTCCTCAGTGAATCTTTCAATCCATACAAGGCCTTCTTCAATTTGCACACATGGGTCTTCCTCTCATGTGTCTCAAATCCCAGTGGTTGTTCTACGTATACTTCCTCCTCGACTACACCATTCAAGAATGTTATATTGAAATCCATCTAGTGTATATTCCATCTCATAACTGCATCCAATGCAAGTATATATCTAGTGTAAGTGTACCTCTGTACTGGTGCAAATGACTCCCCACAATCTATGCCTTCTTTTTGTGAGAATCCTCGTGCTATGAATCTTGCCTTGTATTTTTAAATGCTTCCATCTACAATATGCTTGATCATGTAGATCCACTTTGAAGTCATGACATACTTCCTTTTTGGTCTCATAACTATATCCCAGACATCATTCTTTATAATCAACTGATACTCCTCGATCATGGTATCCTTCCATTCTTTATTTTCTACAGCTTCTTCATAGGTGGAAGGTTCCTTGTCAATGATGTCACACAATAGGGTCACATAGCTATTATAAGGCTTTGGTATTTTCCTTTCCCTATGCATCCCTTCTGGGGTGCCATACCTTTCTATTTCATGTATGATATCATGTTCCCATGTTGTTTTCCTCTTACGAGAGTCCTTTTTGTGAAGTGTCTCTACAGGCTCTTATGGTTCTTCCATGTCATGATCTTCATGGTCTTCTGGAATTGCTTCTACAATTTCCATACCTCAGACTCTCATTCCTTTAGGTTGCTTGACCTCTTCAATAGATAGCGTCTTGGATCTAGAATATTTTGAGTCCTTATCAAATGTTACATCTCTATTGATATCGATCTTCTTGAATGATTGGAAGTATATTCGATAAGGCTTTGAGGTATCACATCATCCAACGGATATACCCTTCCTTCTAGAAGGATCAAGCTTGGTCCTTGTCTCCTTTGGGATANGGGGTCCATCAAAAGTATGTAGTGTGGGTACTCGTTGGATGTGGAATCAAATTCCGCATCCAACGAGCTCTCCCGATCGAAATTTGAGTAAAAACACAATGACATATGTTGAAAATACGAAG